>VDFB02000003.1:752793082-752840599 GCA_007258455.2 Sequoia sempervirens | reverse complement strand
AAAAAATGTAATTGGTTGCTCAAAAACTTCCCGATTCTTTTGCAGTAAAAATACAACAATTGTGTGGAAATATGCAAACAAGAAGATTTTCAATGGCTTGGAAAAATCAGGGGTCCAAAATTAGGACTAGGGCCTCCTTGATTACTTGCTTAATATCTTGAAAATATTTGTATTGTTTTTTTATTTGATTTCATTGTGTTAATTTTACTTCATTGATTGGATTGGATTGAATTTGGTATTGAATTACAATTTAGTGGTCGATGTATTAAATTTATTACTATTATGATAAATCTTTTTTTTCGATCGACAAAATGGTGAACCCAATGTGAAGCTAACTAATTTTTTGTAAAATTTTGAGAAATTTGGATACACATGAACAACACCACATCTGAAAAAAAATAGTGACACATCTATTGAGAACAACACCACATTTGTGGGTGTGATGCATGCATAGATTTTCTTGCCACATTTGTCACCTTCAACATCTCATTAGATTTCCCTTCAATTTTATGTTGTTTTCTACTAACATCTACTATTTCATTATTTGCATAGGTTTGACAATGGTTTTTTTGATAATCTAACATCAAAATATTATATTTTGGGTTATTTGTTTCTCATTTTTTGTTGATTTGTGCATCTATAGGTTATGTGATGCAGTTGATTTATAGCACCACAATCATCATATAAAACACCACATTCCTTTGATAGAGGGCCACAATCATTAGTCTGAGAGCCACAATCATTATTCTTATACATCGTAACTATTCTAACAAAGAATCACATCTATAAAGAAAGGTAATATTAGGTTTTTAGGTTTTGATTTCTGATTTACTTTTGATTTTAGTAGATTAAGCTTTCAAGTTATAACTGTTTCTGTCAAATTTGTGGCTACTGCTAGGAAAATAAAGAAAAACTTGAAATTACTGATAATTTTACTGTTTTCATTTAAAGAAAAAATCTAAACATGCTAATGAGTTGATGTAGGCTTGATTGTCAAAGAATATCTCCAAAAACCTTGTGTTTTCTTTTTAGTAGTCTAGAAAAAAAAATTGGGCTTAAAATAAGATGATTATTTTCCATGATTAGTGAACTTGTAACACATATGCTCTTCCCTTGCACCTAGCATGATTCATGGAATCATAAATGTTTTTTGTTCATAGTCTTGTTTTTTGCACCCTTGAGGAGTGGTGTTACTATATGCTCTCCCCTTGAGACTATTAAGAATGATTTGGGGATCAAAAGGCACACCATATCTATTTTTTTCAATAAGAGACCTGCTTGGGGGCCTCATCACCCAAGGGTTCAATCTCAACTATTGTGTTCAAGCATAATATAGAAAAGAGGAGAGAACAAAATTTATACCCTTAGCATCATCTCAAGTCTTATAATTTTTCTTAGTGTCTTAAAATCAAAAGAAAAAACAAATTTAGTGATCAGTCTAAGGTCATCTAGACTGAAAGTCTTGAAACCTCATATTTTCCAAAAATTATCTCACCAAAGTAGGGTTTTAACTCATAACTCTAGTTGAAATTTGGCTTTTTATCAAACATCATCATTTTTCCTTCTTTGAAGTTTAGTAATTTTCATTAGATTATGTTAGTCCTTTGAAAAATTTGTCAAGTAATCTCCTTTTAAGGTCAAATTTTAGAAAATCTAAGGTCTTTGTGCTTGCAAAATCTTTTTTAAAAATTCCAATAGTTTTGCATTCACCCAAAACTTTTGAAAAAAAACAAAAAACATTTTAAAATCCAAAATCTAAAAAATACCAAAAATATTAAACATTTGAAAAGTCAAAAAGACAAAATAGAATCTTTTATGGTTGTCACATGCTCCTAGAGAAAAAGTAAAGAGATGGATTCTACATTCGATCCCGCACATGCAACTTCACTAGTGACATACACTTTGGGGAAACCTCTATTGATCAAGAAAACTCATAGTCATAAACTTTACCTTTATTTGACAACTATACCTTACATGAAGTAGAACAAGGGCTAACACCAAAAGAAATAGACAATGCTTTGTAAGATCCTAAGATCTTGCAAATCATGGATGAACTAATAGCTTCTAACCCTAATAAATATTTCTTTTCACTTGCACAAAGTAGAGCTCAAATTCTAGTTGGCTTCGATGTCTCCACAATAATAGATGGAGCACCAAGCACAATGTCACAAGGACAAGGTGACATTAATCAACCACCATCAATACCTAACACATCATCATAGTAGTTTAACACAAGCTTGCCACCTAGTCAAAATTCACACTTTACATCAATTATTAACATCCCCCCAACGTCTACCTTCAACAAAAAGACAACAAATCCATTTGCTTCCACCTCTCAAACTGTAGTGCACCAAACTAACACCACACCTATAGCACAAAAAGTCACCCATTAAAATTCACCAAGTAAAATATGATGGACAAACCCTTCATTTTTAGGGCCACAAGTGAACACAACGCCCACTTCATAGAACACAAATGTACCTATGGCACAGACTCGATCCTTTTTCATCTAGTAATTCAAAATACCAACTTCAATCAACCACCACAACAATAACCAACTAATCATGGTTTCATTTTCACATCGGTTTCAATCAACCTCCCACCACAATTCAATCCTAATACCAATTTCACAACACATTTTCAACAAACATCCCACCCATGCAACAACATCACTTTGGTACAACAATTCAAAATATGCATGGATACAAATCCACTTCACACCATCAAAACACCAACCCATTTGGAAACCCTTCTAATGGTTCAACACAATATCTACAATCAAACACAACTCCTATGACACCATTGCCAATGGATCTTCTAGCTCAACATCTACAAACCCTACAACAATAGATTTGTCAAATATGCAAGTAACTAGAAACAAGAAAACATACTCAGTAGAGAACTTTAGTCCTTACCCATTTGACAAGAGCATTTGCATGCCTCCCTTTCCAACAAACTTCATCATTCCAAAATACAAGTATAAAGGGAAGGGAGATCATATCGAACATGTGAGAGAGTTTCATATATGGCCTCCTTGGACATAGCTTTTGATCACACCTACCTAATGAGCCTTTTCCACATAGTCTAGGAGGTCAAGCCCTTTAATGGTTTGCACATCTACCTCTAGGCATAAGAACATGGAGTGAATTAATAGACAAGTTTATAGCACACTTCTTGTATAACATTTCAAATGACATCAGCATTATCAATCTATGTAATGAAAAACAAAAGGATGGTGAAACATTCACAACATTCTTACAAAGGTGGAGAAGCCTTGCTAGTAAGTTTCCATGTCATATACTAGAGAAGCAACTGGTACATATATTCATGGAGAATATTAATAAGGAGGTGATGTTTCACCTACAAATCCACTACTTGAACATGTTCAAGGAAGTCATTGAAAAAGGCCTCTCCATCAAAAAATCCCTTATTAGCAAAGGGCTACTCAAAATTTTTAAGGAGAATAATAATTATCAAAATCATTCAAACAATAAGAAAAAAAATTATTTGCACAATAAAACAAGACAAATGACTGTGTAGTAGATGCTAAGGTCATTAACAAAACTCAACCTATGCTCAACCTCAAAGGATCATCAATGAAAATAATAGTAATCCACCACAAAAATATAAGTAAACAATAAACATGGTGTAGAACACTAAACAACATGGTCCTCCAAAGACTAACCAACCACGACAAACATACACACCCTTAGGGGAACCTATTGAGTTAGTTTTAAAGAAACTGCTACAACAAAATGTAATACAACTCCTAGAGATCAAACTCTATGAACCAGGACCCTTCAAACCATCCTAGTGGAAAAATCATGACTTTTATGAGTACCATAGAAACAAAGGGCATAAAACGTCTAACTATTTTAAACTCAAGAATGTCATCTAGGATCTCATCGAACAAGAAGTGATAAAAATTGATAACCTGTAGGGATCCTCTAACAAAGATCATACAATATTTAAAGATCCCTTATAGAATCATGGATCAGAGAAAACCTCCATGTCAGGAATAGATGGTAAAGACCAAGCTAATTATATCAGTGTCACTTACAAGTACATGGTCAATAACATCCATCCATCTAATAAAAAAGCCTCATCTATACCTGTTAAGAGTGACAATTTTGAGTGTATCATTACATTTTCCAAGAAGGATATTCCTATACAAAGCTCTTGCCATATTGATGCCTTACATATTGAATCCTTTGTCCAAAAGTAAAAAATTAGATTAGTCTTTCAATAGATGGTAGAGTGGGACTAAATATTTGTAGTCTAAGTCTTATAAAAAAATTGGGATATTTTGATGGTGTTGTTGATCGTAACAAAAAGATTAAAACTAAATCATATGATGATGTTGAGTGAGAATCTATAAGCACTATCATATTACCTATCCAGGTTGAACCTATTATAGTTGATACTATTTACTAAATCCTAGATCTGGAGACCCCTTATAGTTCATTCTCTTGGGATGCCCATGGATCCATGCCATGCAGGCTTTGATGTCAACCTTACATCAATTCATCAAGTTCTCGTACAATGAAATTGAAGTGACTATACCAGTGGACTTGAGCCCCTTTGAGCACTACAGACCCTCACATTGCAGTCTTGGCCTCTCAAAGCATTTCCTTAACAATATTTCCTTACCATCTTCCTCTGCAATAGTTGAGCCTTCGATACTACCCACATCTCCCACTCCCTCAAAAATCAGGGTTAATGTCAAAAACCTTGGAGTCAAAGAAGATGAGTTATAAGTGTGTCTTCCAAAGCTCAAAACACTACCCATTGCATCCCAATCATTTGATGTTCATCATAATCCCATGTTTAATCAAGACATCTATAATAACCCACTTTTTCATAATGATCCTATGGAGGATACCCTAGAGCATCCCTTTTCATTCTAGGATCATATTCCTTCTAGTCCACTACATGGGCAACCATTTTTTTCTCTCGAGCATCCTGAGCTAGAGATTATGCATCTATAAATGTTACTTCTACTAAAATTTTGTGCTAACTCGTTGACGATGAGCAGGTTTCCTTTGATACGACTTGTGTTGAAAAGGACAGTTTCAAATAATATGTTGATGACATTGCTTATCCTACACATAAATCATGCATCTTTTTTGTGCCATCAAATTCATGCAATTTCATCCATCTCCTAGACTTGGATTAGCAAGCATCAACAAAAAAGCATAAGGCTCAAAGTCAAAATTTAAGAAAGAGAAAGCCTTTATCAAAAAGATATGCAAGGTCAAAGTAGAAAAAGAAAGATCAAGAAAAGTCCCTTCAGAAAAAGAAAAATCAAAAGCACTTGACCATGACAAAAGTAAAATCCAAAAGAAAAAATAAGTAGAAATTGATCTTCAAGTATGCCTTTATACCCACGATAATTGGGGGCATATGTAAAAGAAGGCCATCATGATATGAGCTTGTTGATCCAAAATTTCTATCCACCTTATTATTCCACAATCCGTCCAATTTATTAGATCCACCTACATTCATAAATCCACCATCTCACAATAATTCTCTCGGTGATGTCACACAATGTACCTTTGATGACGACCCCTTGATGTGCTTTAATCCATTGGTTTTCCAATCTCCTCTTTCGGGGAAGTATGATGGTCCATGTACAATGCACATTCTACTAATCATACTTTACCTCCTCTTACCTGCACCATATCATATATTCCCCATCTTCCGTTTCATACAATTTGTATCCATTTATTGGACATCATCTTGCATCTCTTGAAGACTATCCACTGTGATCGTAGAATCATCATATTCCAAAAAAATGTCACCTAGATGAAAACCTAGAAAACAACCGTTTGATGTGATATCAAAAATTCAAAAAAAATCAAAAAATCAAAATAATAAAAAAGTAGAAAAAAGAAAAGAAAAAGAGAAATAATAATTTTTCCTATAGTGAAAACCATTTTGGTGTTGCTTTGGATAAGTACCATGGTGAAAACCTAGCAAACAAGTGCCATGTGTAGTCATTCTTTGCTCTACCATCTTTCATTATTCTATTAGATTTTATTCATAATAAATTGAGCACATGCTCCTTCATAATCAACTTTCTCACCCCTCTCATGGCTTGAGAATGATTGACATTTAGCATCAACTGCTTACCATATTCATCCATTTCATAATAATTGGTCGTGTACCAAAATAGGGGAAAATTCCCAACCTAGATTTTTAAAAGGATCTTAGACATGGTATTAGGGTACATTATCATAATAAAATCCAAAAACATCAAAATGTTCTATAAAATATAAAAACATCCAAATATTCCTTGAAAAATCCAAAACAGTCATAAAATATATAAAAAAAATGAAAAACAACATTGGCCATCAAGCATGTGTTAATGTCAATCCAAATAATCAAACTTTGAAGCCTCTATGCAGGTATGTAGGAAAGGCCATCATTGATGAGCCCCCAAGGCCTAGGTTTTTCCCTTAGGCCTTGTCATAATAAACTTTTCATCCATTCAATATCCAAAATTTTTAATAACTATCCCTTGTGAAGAAATAACATGTTGGACACAAATTGAACATCTCATAGGAAATGAGCTTGAAAAATCATGGAATAACAGACAAAACAACCAAACTAGCCTTCACCCTAGCTGATCAATTATCTATGTATATATCAATGTTATCTATCTTATCAAAAATCATTTGTCTCCTAGGTTGTTGCATTATTGAAACCAGACCATATGTCTTATACGAGATGTTTCACTCCTTAAATCAAGCACAATATTTTGAATCATATCACACACAAATTAGTGGACAAGAAGATCTAAATGGTTGTGGACTCGTTTGGTCTAGTTAAGTCTTATCTTTTTACCTGATTTATCTTATTTCATGTGCTCCTATGCTACTCGATGATATCCACATGTGATTAAAGTAGCGATGATTGATACTAATGTTTCTTTCTATTGATTTATGTTTGTGGTTTGTCTTGATAATATGATTGGGGCAACTAAGTTCCTTGTGTGTGATTGGGGTTAAATTTGGCATAATCAAAACATCCTATGCAAGTAAAAGGTCAGCTCACGCTCTCTTGTATTAGGATTAACACGCTCTATGACAACTTCCTCACATATTACAACTTGAGAATCTATTGTTACTAGTATGAATCTAAGCACTCCTTGTTTGATGTGTCTAAATCTTTGACATATGGATACTAACATCACCAAGGTTTGTCTCAACTTGGTGTACACATATCCACTTGTCCATATATCCCCATCTTTAGGAAAATGAAAACAAAAGCCGCCATCATAATTGATACTTTGGTGTGTATACATTCACTTGTTACATAATAAAACGCTCTATGTTAATAAAAAATGTGCACTATTTAAAGCTCAAATCTATCAATCCTACATCAATATTGATCCATTTCATGGATCTCATTTCTCATGATTTGAATGAACAATCCATCCAACCATTCTTCACTTATTAACTTTTTCCTCTTGCTAATGTTTCTTTTGTTAGTCCTCACATCTAAATGCATCAAATCATCTTGTCAAAAAATTTGCCAAATTTTTTGAATATTTGTAAAATTTATCGAGGGGGCACCATGCTATCCTATTGTCACCAACGCATATCGGGGTACATCCTAAACATGATTTTTTGAATTTTCTTTGACACAATGCTATAAAAACACATTGTGTCAAAGAGGGGCAAAATATGCATAATTGAAATTATCCTAGCCTACGAAGTAACATTTTAACACTAATTATCATCTTCTACTAATGATTAAATAATGTTCAATTATTAATTATTGTCTAATGGCATATTTCCACTATTAATTAAATGACTTTATATTATTTAATTAATTCACTTTATCATTAATTCGCCCGATTAATTAAATAATTCCTATGTATTTAATTACGTCTATAATTATCACATTCTTCCTAAATTAATTAAATAAAATTATTATTAGTTATTTAATTAACATTTACCCACTTTCTAAATTAAATAATTACTTTAATTATTTAATTATCCTATTTCTTCTCAACATTATCCATTCATCAATAATAAATAAAATATTTTATTTATTATCTAATTCTCACTTGCACATTCCTCAAATAATTAATTTATTTAACTAATTATTATCTCATACATTCCCACCTTGTTCACAATGAACACTCTTCCAGAATACTAGATAATCAATGTTTGATCAATCAAATTATTTCACTTGTACTTAGTGAGAGTTAATGAAGCAATCAAATCCCTTAACTCTTCAATCAATTCCTCATGCAAATAATTAACTGAAATCCCACAGCTAATTGTAGTCAATTAACTCGTTCATCAATTCCTTTCAAGGATTCTTGACCCTTGATCTTGATCATCCACCTCTTAATCATGATTTTTCATTCAAATCACTTTTTTCTATAAAAGTAGCTCTCATTCCTCTTTGAAGGCTAACCACGAATCTTTAGCATTTTGCATCTATCCATCTTATACATTTAAGCTTAAAAAAAGATAGTGTACATATAACTGAGAGAAAAGAAAGATAAAGAAGAAGAATGGAGGTAAATCAAGTTTGACACAAGGAAGGTAATTGCATTGTTTTGTTATTTGATTTCATTGTGTTAATTGTACTTCATTGATTGGATTGGATTGAGTTTGGTATTGAATTACAATTTAGTGGTTGTTGTATTAAATTCATTGCTATTATGATTAAATCCCATTTTTTGATTGATATATATATATATATAGTTTAATTATTTTTTTCTATTTTGGATAAATAATTAAGACAAAAGGTGGATTTTTTTTTTTTTTAACTATAAATAATAGTGTGACATCCCGTTTAACTTTTTCAGCATGCATTTTATAGTAACTAAATTATAGTTTCATTAAAAACTATATTCAAATAATTTTTAAATATTTTTAAAAATACAAACATAAAATACACTAAAAACTAAACATTTTATTAGTTTATATCATTTCAAAATTCAAAACATACATGCCACTTTTTGATGATTCAAATTAAAAATTTGGATCAATGTTGGTGCACTCCTTTATGAAAGTGTGACACAACTTTGTGCTTTTATCATATTGTTTTGCATTAAAACCAACATCTAGAGCACTTGCATGCTATCTTCTAATCTTTACCATAATTGTAAAGTCAATCCAATCAAGTGAGTAAGCCCAAGATAACTTTACTTTTTTGAAAGAATCTTAGATCATCATATATTTATTATCACTAGTCCTTAATAGTCAACAAGGAGTAGAGAATCTAACAAATCAAATACGTAGAAGTCTATACTATGCTAGTCCAACCACATATCAAAGGTTAGATCTATGTACCGTGTAATTGATCCACATCAATAGAATTGACCCACAAAGGAGCACAAGTCCACAAAAAACTCTAGACAACACAAATATGTATTCCCTATACCTACTCATTGAGTTATGTGTACTAGTTTCCTAAAATAATATTAATTAATTTACACTCTTTATCATAACCCGCTATTACACCAATTAATCTAAATTGATATATGTGTGTATTTGTATAATTATACTAGATTAATATTTAGGGAAATATTATTTTCCTATATAATAATAATAAAACTTTGAAGACAAAGGTT
Source organism: Sequoia sempervirens (assembly GCA_007258455.2). Classification (NCBI taxonomy): domain Eukaryota; kingdom Viridiplantae; phylum Streptophyta; class Pinopsida; order Cupressales; family Cupressaceae; genus Sequoia; species Sequoia sempervirens. Next base: position 752,831,004 of record VDFB02000003.1, on the reverse strand, counting down.
AGATCTATGTATCATGTAATTGATCCACATCAATAGAATTGACCCACAAAGGAGCACAAGTCCACAAAAAACTCTAGACAACACGAATATGTATTCCCTATACCTACTCATTGAGTTATGTGTACTAGTTTCCTAAAATAATATTAATTAATTTACACTCTTTATCATAACCCGCTATTACACCAATTAATCTAAATTGATATATGTGTGTATTTGTATAATTATACTAGATTAATATTTAGGGAAATATTATTTTCCTATATAATAATAGTAAAACTTTGAAGACAGCGTATCGTGTTATGGTAGTGTATGCTAATTTTTGCACATTACATTTAATTTTTTACAAAACATTGATATTGGTATTATCATGTAAGTTACCTTTATTGTAATTTTTATTAAAATATATTTTTTTCATAAAATATTGATATTAATAATGTTTCATTAATTATCTTTGTTATAACTTTTATTGATATAATTGTAGGAAAAAGAAGTCCAATAAACTTGTACAATAGAAATAGTAGATAAAGAATTTAAAACAATAATAAAAAGAAAAAGAAAGAAACACACAATGCACAATATTTCTCTTGAAGCCGGTATTGGCATGGTGTGATGGTTTATAGGTGGCACTGTTGTTCTTGCCACCAAGGTTCAAACCCCATTGGGGTGGTATTGTTGAATGGTTGTATCTGGTTCATAGCTCCAGTCAAAAGCGTTTACCCCTTGAATAAAAAACAATATTTCTCTTGAAACAGTTCTTACAAGAACAAAACTCAACATGATTAACTTTATTTATTATTATATAACGCTCAACTATTCGCAATACAATAATAAAATTCTTACACATAAATATTAATAAACATATTAAATATAATTTTACAATTTACACATAAAAAATTAAAACCTTATAAAATACTTTAACTCAATTTTCTAATCAGTAAAGATTAAAATAACTATTAATAATTAAAAATATACTAACACTGTCTCCAACAATAATATTATGATGCATCACATGAATGACAACCATAAAGTTCCCTGTTAGGGTGACAAAGAAAATGAGAATGATGGAAACCCAAGGGCCCAAACTAATTTAATTCATTTTATTTGAGTCAAATGACAAAGGTAATATATTGTCAAAATATTATGGACCATGAAAGGCATTAAACCACTTCCACTCCTTTCTGTAAAGTACAGTACAATTTAATCTGAACATATTCTAGATATTTCTTCCTATGTGATTAAAGTATTATTCCAAGTGTGTATAATATTATAAAAGGCTGTTGGAGCCATATTTGAATGGACAAGCCTTTCAGAATACTAGTTTCAACAATGGAGAAATCGAAACCATATGTTGGGCAGATTGTAATTCAAATGGCATATGCAGGCATGAACATTGTTGCCAGACTTGCTCTGCAAGATGGACTGAGTCACTTTGTTTTTGTGACATATAGGCAGGGTATTGCAACATTAGCCATTGCTCCTTTTGCTTATGTTATAGAAAGGTTTGTATCAATTCTCTGCCTTTAATTTCACAGCCTCTGTATTACTGATGAACAAATGTTTTAATACATTCCTACTGGATTAATGTTAGCTTGACAAGATTTTTAAATTGGGTATCAGTTTTTATAAATCATATTTGTAAGAATGTATTTGGAAGAAATTGTGTGTGTTTTTTATCTATATTTCAGTTCTAGGAAAATTCACCATTTACAATTCACTGTCAACAAATTCACCTCCAACAATTCATGGCCATAACAAATTCATCTCGTGGAAAATTCACCACCAGCAATTCATATCATATTGCTGGCAATGAATTTTCCACGAGATGAATTTGTTGACCGTGAATTGTTGGTGGTGAATTTGTCTGAAGCCCTATATTTTGGATGGTACTCAGCAATCCATCATCAGGGAGAAGAAGAGTAAAGAGGAGGACTGTGGACAATCTTTAAAAAAGGAGCAAGTAGGGAGTGAACAGAAAACAAAGCATCAGAATGAGGAGGATGGATAAAGAGAGAAGGAAGTAATTAGATGGAAGAAAATCTGGTAGAAAATAAAAACTAGGATTAAAAGAAAATTCTATGGATTAAGTTATAACTAATATAACCAAAGAATAATCAATGAAGAATTCTATAGTTTATAATCAATATATAAGAATTAATGGACAATAGATATTATTTGAAGGAAATATAAATAGGTGTAGATGTACATATTGGTATTTAAATATATAAAAGACTAAAAATAAAGGAAAACAAGAATATATAGACCTATACAAAAATATATTTATTCAAGTGGAGAGATGAATCTAAGAGGAAATATATATAAATGCAACTAGAAGAAAAAAGTAAATATGATGTAGCAATATATAAATTATAAGAGGTTCTCTATATTATGTATTATATATGTAAATATATAAATTAATTCTGAAAGGATTAATGAGTATGCAAATGCATAAGAGGATAAGTATATGATTGTATTGATAATTATAATTGTTGTTAAGATTTCTAGTAGATCTAAATATAAAATTATGAAATTCAAATGAACATAAATTGAAGTGAAAGTGTATGAATAAGAATATAAATGTATAAAGGAGGAAAATAACATACATCTATAGAATTTGTGTGTTTGTGGAGAAGAACAAGGTGCTTCCCACTCACATTACCATATCTTTCAGATATGGTAATTGGGTGCAGCAAATTGAATTTGAAATCTCTCATATTATTTGTAATGCTCTTGTGGAAAAGTGTGTCATGCCACTACTACTTGTTTGGCCAATAAGAAACATCATTTGTCTAAAGAAAAAAGAGAACAAATGTCTTCTATTATTTAGCATTCTTCTTCTTCTTTCATGGAGGAGTCGATGGTGGAAAATAGGGGAAATTCTCCTATTGATAATCTTACCTTTACTAAAAATACATGGTTGCATGATGTATTTGCTGGTGGTCTATGCATTCTCCTTTGTTACAAGAAAAGGAGATTGGGCTAGAAGGATCTTGGGTCTAAGGTTAACCAAAAATCTTTAGACCAAATCCTTAAACCACCCTGATTTTGATGGGTTTTCTATAAGGTTTTGTGTAATTTTTTTTGTTATCCCGTTGTAGTTCCTCTTGATTGCTCTTTGTTATTTTTTTATGCATCATGTTTTATCTTTCTCCTTGTACAAGGTTCTTAACCATTTCAAAACCTTGCTTACCTAATAAAAAGCACACATCTATAGAATAATGAGTTGAATGTATAAGAGGGAAAAAACTGTCATATATTGAATTATGGATTGAATGTATAAATTGAGAACTAACATATATCTATAGAATGAATGGTATATAGATGTTTTTGTTAGCAATTGTATAAAAAATAGAACCAGAGAAAAATAGAATTTGAAAAATAAAAGAAGAATAGAAAAGGATTAGAAAGCCAAATGAAGACATAATAGAGGTGTAGAGTATTTTCATACTTCTCTAATTACTTTCCTTTGTTAACATTATATATATATATATATATATATATATATATATATATATATATAGATAAGTAATTCTTAGATATATATGTAAGAAAGAATTAGAGAGAAAGTCAATCAATAAATGTACAAAGATTAATATATAGATATTATTGTGTTTTATATATTAATCGGCTTTCTATCTAATGGTTACTCTTCCATATATATCTAATAAATGCTTATATATATATATATAGAAGAGTAAGAATTAGATAGAAAGTTGATAATATAGAAAACACAATAATAAATATAAGCTCATAGACAAAACAAACTATAAAACTAAGAGAAATTAAATGTATTTATGTAAAAAAATTAGGCCTATGAGAAATATAGAGGAAGAAAAGGTAAGAGGACAAGGATAGTAGATCGTGAGAAGGTTAGTAAACTAAGGAAGAAAGGAAAAGGACACCAACTCCAAGAAAGAAGACTACAAGTCAAACCAAACAAGGTCATAGGGTTAGGGATGAAGAAGGATGAGGGAAGGAATGGAGAAAGGTTAGAAGGGAAATCAAGCTAGGTTAAGATGTTAGCCTTCATCTTGATTAAGATTGGAAGAGTGACACTTAATGAGAATGGTTTCTTGGAATTTTCTCTTGAAAATATTATCTTCTTTGATCAAAAATTGGGTGTTCTCAAGGAAAATTGATGCTTGGAGTGATAGGAGTACTCAGCTACAACAAAATGAGCAACATGGTTGTGTCTGATGTCAGCACTATGCTCTTTAATCCTGATACTAGTAGATCTGCCAATTTCTCCAATTTATGGAACCCCATAAGAGCAAAGGACCTTGTAAACCCCTGAATTAAGTGTGGTCTATGTGGGATCCTTGGTAGAAGGGATGAATTTTCTCAAGGTGGAGAGGGGTTTGAAGGTACAAAGGAGGCCTTTTTTACAAAGGATTTTAGAAATTTTGTTGGACAAGCCTGCAATATAAGGGAGGGTCACATTGGCAGGAGTATCATGAACAATAGGTTGTTTGGGAAAGGAAAGATTTTTGGCAAGCTCAAATGCTCTAAAGATGTGTTTGCTATAGTACCCATTCAATTTGAAGACATGGTAAACATTGGAGAGCTCATGGTCAATGTGTTCAAGATTTTTGGATTTGATTATATAAATTTTTTTATCATCAATGTTTCAGATCATACCCCATATTCCATCATTAGGATGAGCTGAGATTTCTCTCTTCTCTATTTAACTCATCCAAATGATGGATCATGGATTATGCTCTAAAATGTTGATAATAAAAAAACTTAGATAATCAAATTCAGAAATCTTACCAAACTGATATTATGAATTGTGAAAATTTCATGATTTTAATTGATTAATGTTTCTTACAGGAAACAGGGGCCACCAATGTCATGGTCCATCTTACTCCAAATCTTCGTGCTTGCATATGGGTAAGTAAATGTTCTTCTAAGACATTATTTTTTAAATTAAATAGGGCACTGGATCAACTTTCTCTTTTTCTTTGCAGGATTACTATCAGTCAGAACTGCTACTTTCAAGGAGTCTATTACACCTCTTCCACTTTTGGTTCAGCAGCTCTAAACCTGATACCAATAATCGTACTTGTGATAGCCACTTGTGTAAGGTGCAGTTTTTATCTTATCTCTATAACATGGAGTGCAAATGTAGATACAGTATCATCATTGACATGGCATTATTCTACATGGGTTTTCGTAGATTGGAGAAATTTGATATTAGAAGTTTGAGAGGAAAAGCAAAGATTGCTGGTACAATTGTTTGTGGGAGTGGCTCTATGATTATGACCTTCTACAAGGGTCCTTCTTTTAAAATGTCTTCCCCTTATGCTCATGAGACAGCCAATCCAAAGTCTGTTAATCATAACATGGTACTAGGCTCCATCTTGGTTTACGTGGGGCTCACAGTTTGGTCTGCATGGATTGCCTTTCAGGTAAAGTTATCATCCCCTAAGCCATCTTCATGTCATTCACTAAAATTAGATATTGATATTAATCTATTGAATTGGATGCAGGGCTCTATTATAAAAAGATATCCGGCTCAGTTATCCTTGACAGCACTCACATGTCTCTTTGCAGCACTGCAGTCTGGTCTAGTTTGTATGATATGTGAGCACCACAAGTTGAAGGTGTGGGCCATACGGTCCAATATTCAGCTTCTCAGTGTTGTGTTCTCGGTAATCTCATTTGAGATGTCACAAATCTTTTTAACAGAACATTATACCTGTAATGCTCACTGTAAATGAGAGATCATATAAACCATGAGAGAATTCATCTTATTACTTAGCTTGATTCTTAGTGCATTTGTAGGAAGTTGCCTGATGGATGATTATTTAAGGGTTGACAGTTATGTATCCTTCATGTCATGTTTTTATGTCCTAATCAATCACTAATCCTGCTTTGCACACTGTTAGGTTATTATCAACTAGATTCCACTAAAATTTATGTGCTGAAGTTCAATGTGTGCAGGGTGTCATATGTTCAGCATTTGGGTTCTACTTACAAGCTTGGTGTATCCAGAAAAAGGGTCCTGTCTTTGCAGGAGCTTTCAGTCCACTGTGTACAATATCAACAGCTCTAATGGAATTTCTCCTCCTCCATGTCTCATTTTATTTGGGAAGGTCAGTGTTCATTCAAATCCCTTTATCAGATTCAACGCTATGAAAAGTATCTGATCATGTTTTGTACAAAAAATTTGTATTGATTTGATGAGTGATAATTTCTCTCTCCAAGAACAATGGAATTTCACTGTTTTGTTTCTGATATTCATAATTTGGTTGAGAAAATCCTAAACTTCTAATTTGTTTGAAGGTTCTTTTATTTAATATTCTTGAATCCATCCTTTAAGGTTATTGGCATGATTTGAAAGATTGTTTGTGAAGACAACTGTGTATGTTTTTTATCAATGTTTTGGATTACACTCAATGATCTGTCATCAGAAAAAGGAAAGTGAAGAATTGAACTCCATACATAACGTTAAAAAATAGGACAGAAGAGAAAGTTTTTTGTATCAAACAAAGGTGGATTACATAAGAAAATAGCAGTTAAACAAGAAACTGCACAAAAAAAATAAGATAAAAAAACTATATCATACATCCGATAAAATTGAAACAATACAGAAGAGAAAATTACCAAAGAACCAGAGAACAAAAGACAAATATAAGAAAGGGAGGTTAAGAAAGAGAAGAAAATCAAGTTAACGAATAAAATATCAACAAGAACAAAAGAAATTAATTATAAACTTAATGAAAAATAACAATGAACAAATAAGTATGAAAAAATTTGAACATGCAAATCATATTTACCTTATATTTACATACTTAAATTTTATCATATATATATTTACTTTTTTATTTTTTACCAGATTTATAATAAATTTCCTTTATTCCTCTTATTTTTATTCTCACTTCATTCCTTCTCTTTCTTAACCCCTCTTCCTCACATTTATCTCACTGATCCTCTTTTCACTTTCTTTCATGTCTCACCTGTCAAGCTACTTACAAACTGTTGCAAGCTGTTTCTTCTTTTACTCATATTTATTGATGATTCATCCTGTTCATTATGCAGTTTGTTAGGAGCATTTTTTATCATTTTGGGGCTTTATTCTGCACTTTGGGGAAAAGAAAAGGACCACCAGAACACCGATGAGATGCCAACAGGAGATGGAGATGCACATGCAGAGAAACCCAATGACAAAAGTCCTCAGCTGTTGAGAAAGGAAGAGAGCATTGTTTAATATTATCATACAGAGCTAGGCCCTTCTCAATCACATAAGAACATTGTTCTTTCCCAAATAAGAATATAGGCCATACTAAATCAGATAAGAAACAAGATAATGTTTTGTCCTTTCTCAAAAGTTGTAATTTTATTCTGTTGCAGTTTTGCTGTTGGTTTGTTGACAGTTAATGTTTTGATCTTTTGTCTTTTGTAATGGGTTTCAATTCTGTTAAAAAAAATTTGAATGATATTTTACATTTGAACTAAAAGAGGGGTAAAAATTTATTCAAACTAAAATAAAGCAGTACAAAGCAAGGGCATTACACACCTCTGTCAATCTTCACTAAGTGGTCCAACTTTTGTGACAAATTCAGGGGTAGTTGACCCCTATCCACAATGTTCCAATTCTGCAGATGATCGGAAGCCCATTTGGCCAAACAATCCGCAGCCCCATTCTATTCTCTAGGAATGTGACAGAAAGTAACAGATTCCAAACACACAGATTAAAAATCTGTTTTATAATTACAGCCAAATTCCAACTGACATCTTCTAACTAGTGCCTCTTCAGCAAAGTCTCCACCACTGAGAATCAGATTCACAAATGATCTGTATCCACCCAAGAGCACAAACACGCTCCACAGCATATAAAATGGCAAGAGCCTCCATTATTAATATGCAGACCCTTATAAAACAGAAACATTTTTTATCTAATACTTATATGATTTTTAAACGTAATGAATGCTATGCTGATTTAGTACTATTTTGAGAGATGTCTATTATTGTTTGGAGAATTTGTATTGTTATAATTAAAATAGAGGGAAAATTTGTTAGAATTACATAAAATTGTAATGTTTGAAGAAAAATGTCTATTCATGAAAATTGAGGAGTAGAATGAAGTGAAGCTTTCCCTTCGTGACTTTTAAGAAACATCTTTGTGGAGTATGCAATGAAGTGTTAATACCATAAGAAAATGTAATTGTGATGATGACACAGATGTTTTTAGTTTTCTAATATTAAATATGTTTATAGAATCTTTCGAAAGAGTCATTGGGTTATAATTATGATATTGTGAAATTTATGAATAAATTATCATCAAAATTGTTCTTGTATTGACATTTTTAATTATATGTATTTAATATTTGTTTATGGTTGAAATTATCATTTTTAAAATTTGGTTTAAATAGTGCTCATCTCAAATACTCTTTTTTGTTTGTCTACACTATCACTTAGATTAGAATGCCTTGCAAAGGTCTGTATGGCATAAGAAAGTGTGAAATTGGAAGAAAACACATTCTACACTACTTATAACATAAATTTATCCTAACCCACAGTTTGATTATACTAATAAGTACTAGTTATATAAGTAGATGTCATTAAAGCTTGCAGAGATAGGATAATGTCAAATGTTGATGGTTTGAGGGAAACATTATGCAAATACCAATCATTTAATCATTAAAGTCCATGACATCTACCAGCAAATAGGCTATAGATTCTACCCAAAATTAGACCAAAAACTAGGCTCATCAAAGACAAACTAAGAAAATTGGACAAGGACTTAGAAAAACTTCAAGACTATGTGAGTACTGAATACTTTGCTGCTACAACAATCCCTATAATTGGAAACATGAGGAAGTTGATTAATGATGACCATGGATTAGAGGTTGTGCATAGTGTAGCCCATATAGTTGATGATAATGTACCTACAATGGCTAGTTTCTCTCAAGCTTTGGGATACACCCAAATTCAAGGATGAAATCATGTCTCCCTCCCTACCACTATAGCCTTTATTCCTACATACACAAATCCAAATGTTGCTACAACAATACAACAAAGCATTGGAACCACTTCAACAATAGGTCTTTCCATTGGAAATCCATGGATATGGTTTTGGATATTCACATATCACACCTCAAGTCCCATCCCCTCTCATACATACACCATTCCACCATATTCACCTCATTCCCAAAACATGTTAAACAACAATTTTGTCATAAATCAACTTTTGAAAAATGTGACATCACTTCAACAACAAATCTTAAAAATGAATGAAAACAAAAGTGGAAAACCATCACAATATATTAAAAGGATCCCATTGTCACTTGAGAAATTGAAATCACAAATGTCACAAAACATAGAGATCTCCCGATTTGACAAGTACAATGGTAAAGGAGGCCCTAATAACTACATATTAGCATATACCACCATGTGTAGTGACTTTATTTTTGAGGATAAGCTCCTAGCTAAAATTCTCCCTAGGTCATTGAAAGACATGGCCTTGGAATGGTTTTGTTCATTGCCCAATAACTCTATTCACTCATTTAATGAGCTTGTTGATGCTTTCCTCAACCATATCCAAGTCGACATTGGTCCTAAGATCAACATAACTGATTTAATGAGATGCAAACAAAAACAAGGTGAAAATATTATAGATTTCATAAGCTGCTACCAGTTGATATTATCATAAATTAATTTAACTCTTCCTGATGTGGATATCTAATGAATGTTCATTGATAACTTGCAAAAAGATATAAGAGAGAGATAGAGTCTTGTTGATGAAATCTCCATCCTTCATACATTTATGTACAACTCTTCATGACTATCAGAATTTGATTATGAAATACTCTTTTTTGTTTGTCTACACTGTCACTTAGACTAGAATGCCTTGCAAAGGTTTGTATGGCATAAGAAAGTGTGAAATTAGAAGAAAACACATTCTACACTACTTATAACCTAAATCTATCCCAACCCACATTTTGATTATACTAATAATTACTAGTTATATAAGTAGATGTCTTGAAGAAAGGAGAGTTGATTGGATGATATGTAAGTTTCCAGGATTAATATGGATCTATTTAACATTTATTTCATATAGGAAAAGGTTTCATAGTTAGAAAACATAAGAACTCATACTATTAAATTGTGGTCATATAAATAAATACACATGAAGAAATGAGAATTGTTTTGATGATAATTAAGTTTTATGAGTGAAGTATAATAAACTTTTCTTTGAGGGTGATTTAGTTTAATTTGATAGAATGCTTATATATAGGCATAATTTAACCTATATCTAGTGGGTGTTGATTTGTGAGCTAGTCTAGTTTGAAATTAAATGCTAAGCGATGTAAAACAAATGTGACGAATTGTGTTACTTAGCTCCATGACCAAATAATGAATGGCATTTTATGAAGATTGTGAACCTTGAGTGTATCTAGCTAGAAAGTGTGATCTCTCTATCAATGAAGTTTTTTAGATCTCCTATTCTAAATTTATGCTATATTCGAGATTAGGTCCACAAGTATGGGTTAGGTTTATGACCATGGATTTGTCCATTGCATATAGATTTGGGAGCCTTCAAAATAGAGGAAAATATGTAATGAGTAACTTTTGTCTCACAAATACAAAATGGATACACAATAGGAGCTTGCTAATTATCTAGGATATTATAAGAAAACAAGAAATGAGTAAATTTAGGAAAATTTTGAACGTTCAGAAAGTGGTAATGATGGGTAAGTGTAGAAAGATGGAGGACCAAAAAGTGGCCACTTTTTGGTCACCTAATAGACATAACATGAGCGCACAAAAAGGTGAGAGGTTGAGATCATCTAAACTCAACCTCTCAATAGAAAAACTACAAACTGCAACCTTTTTAGAGTGTGCTCACATTGTGGAGTAGTAATATCACCATTGTTTCTATACCAAATTGATACCAAAATACTACCACGACGTCCTCGAGGTCAAGGAGGTAAGTATTTTTAGTTTTTAGTGAAAAAATTGATTAAATATAGATATATAGAATGGTTTTGAGTAGATTTTGTTTTATTTCTAAGAATTTAGAATACCACACTAGTTGATGAAAACCCGCATTCACCAATTGATGTCAACCTTGGTGAAGAATAACCATAATAAACCCCTTCGATAATGCCTCAACATCCTCTCAAGACACAAGAAAATATATTAGGGAAAATAGGAAACAACAGGGGAGAACTTGAGTCAATAATTGAAAGGTTGAGAAATACATTAGGAACAAACTCACATAGGTCTACCCTTGCCACTTCACTGGAATCGATTATCTCTCACATAGAATCTGTGAGTGAAAAAATCAACTATTGGTCAAACAAGAGGGAAAAACAAAGAAAATGGTATTCCAACAAGTTAATCCTATGAGCAAATAAAATATATTGAAATCCAACTTTTGTGCATTGTTCACTCACCCACAAACTAATGCACCCCTACACTACACTTGAAAAAGGTTCCTTATCCATTGGTGCCACCACCAAGGAATAAGGAATATTTTTTGAGATAAATGGTGGATGGCTTTCAACCACCCTCCATGCAATAGCAATGAGGTCCCACAATACTTTCTGAGGAAACTCTATTACAATTTTATCCTCTACTAGATCTTGATTTACTTCAACATACAAGAGTTCCAAGGTAGAGGTGGAGGCTTTGTATAAGACATAGTGGGGGCACAACATTCCTAAAACCAAGCACTAAGATACCTTGCTAAGCTAAATTTTGAGCATATCACAATCCCTTCTATTATGAAAGAGGGTGTTAAGGTCAAGACCCTACAATCTGTTAGCTCACTCACTCAAACCCTTTTACAACACACTAGGTTTTTAGCACATAGTGATGTGGGTGAGTCTTCCAGGTCTCAATGTTCACCTCACTTATGTTGAAACTAGATGTCTCTTTGTGTTTATGGGTATGAGGATGATCAAGATGCATGTGGCTAGCAACAAGACACACCTATGTTGGATTAGATTGTCATGACATATGAGTTTTAAGATGAAACATTTGGCATTAACAGACAAGTAAATTTGAACAAATTCAATTTCAATTTGTTATATTTTATTTTGAAATTTAAGATTAACTAAATTATTATATTGATTGTAATAAAATTTCAAGTTCAAAGTGTTCACACTACATTTGGGGGGCCTCTACCTCCTACTTATATGACAATGTTGAGTCCACAACTATGTAACTAGTAAAGAAATAATAAACATATTACATGTGAATAGTTTAACCTTATATGAAACATAATCTTAAAACTCATATTGGATGTTGAACATGTTATTATTGGGCCTTCAACATCAACACTTGTCAATCAAAGTGGCCATACATCTTACACTAAGGTAAACTTGACTATTTTTAATCATTAAATGTTTGTAAAATAATGTTAGGTAGATTTTGGAAATTTAATAACGTTAGTGATAGTAGATTTCCATAATCCATAGAAAATGTTGCAAATTATTTCTGGAATTTGATTGTGTAAGTTTTTTTTGCATCAACGTTTCGGATCACACTCAGTGATCCATCATCAAGATGAAGAGTTGAAAAAAGATATGAAAAGATTAGTTGTAGACTTGACACATTTGAAAGGATAGGAGGGAGGTGACAGAGGAGGGGGGTAAGGCACAAAACTCAAGGAAAAATAATTAAAAATACCAAGACAAACGAAAAGAGGAAGAGAAAAGAAAATAAAGTTGATAATGTTGTTTCATTTTCAGATGACGATATCAATTGATACTCCTAATATTCATACCATAATGGAGCATGGTGTTGTCATGGAAGTATCATCTTTGATGCCTTTGAAAAAGGTATAAGCTAGATTAGTAAATTTCATATTATACTTGTTTTATATGTATATGAGTGAAAATTTGAATGGAATTAATTTGTAGTTTAATTTGTATCTTGATGCTTGCCACAAGGTTTCACAACTCCAAATCATGAGCATGTTCTTGTTATGGATGAAGAGATGAAAAAATTAGTTCAGAGAGATTATGAGTATGCAAAAAGTGTTTATTTTGTTATATGTCATTATATAACTCATTTTTAATATATTAATGTGCATACTTTTTATTGTATTAGGTGGAGCTCTATAATAGTTTTGAGAGGAATTCAAGTCAGCAAGTTTAAAATAAATCATCATTGTATGCCTCTCCATCCACTCAATAGTCAAAGGTGGCTTATGATCTCTTCCCTTCCCCTAGAGGAAAGTGATTACATTAGGGTCCTTTGTTCTATGCATATATGACATTTTTTAATATATATATTTTATTATATATATGTGACACTATACGCCTGTATGGCTTTTTGGTTGTTGCAAATTTGTTTTACTAATGTTATTCATATTTCCTATAAATGATAAATTGAATAAATGAATAATTACACCTATTTTTTCCATATTTTATATAAATGATTAATTAAATACATGAATAATTACATAGGTAAAATGAGGGAATATATGATGCGTGCTTGATAAGAATTGAATAACTACACAAGTAAAAGGAAGGAATATAGGACCTCTTTAATGACTTTTATCCAACCACCTTGGTTTTCTCTTTCCATACTAGGTATTTCTCACACATGATGATTGTGTGACATAGATATATGATTGTCATAACATATTTTCATTGTTATTTGGTCTTGTATTATGCATAAACTATCATAACATTCTCTTTTTTATGATTTTATGAAATTCATCATGGTCTCATACATCACCTTCTTCATCTTTGTATTTGACTATGCATAGGCCTATATAATTTCATCACAAACCTCTTTAAATAATATTCAAATCCACATGGATTTTATGTGTCTTAGAGAGGTTTCATTGTTATTTGACTCCCTTTTTCCTTTTCAACTGTCAATATACACCTACATGTAGACTATCCCTCATGAAAATCTCTTACAAGGTTTATGAAATACACATTTTATTTCTTCTTCACTATCTTTCATGAGTCTTTATTTGCAAACACTATCCTTGGCTCAATCATCTCAAGTTTGTAGGTTGTCTTCATTGTTCGTGCAAAGTCACTTAGAGACATAAATATCACTAGATCATGTTATGATTTTTAGACAGTTATTTCTATCATATCTTCTAATATATAGCATGCTCTTGACTCTTATTTTATTCATCACTCATTCAATTTAGCATAGCATTCTGCTCTTTACATCACTATCTTCATTTATGTTGTCATCTATAGTTGAGTTTTTGGAATGAATGTGCTCTCTCTCATGATAGGACTTTCGCCGTCGTTTATTCTTGCATTTGACACAATCCTCTTGACTGCCCATTTTCATACATGTTATAGGTCCTAGAGGCCTTCTATGGAGTGTGCCACTTGATTTGAATACAAATATCATTTGTTAGTTGATTCTGGATTGATTACTTCTAAGCAATATCATACATTTGAAAACATTATCACTGTTAGGATTGTGTAGTGTAGAAAATTTTCACCCTTAACAATTTCACACTATGTTTTGCCCCCCCTAAATTATTGGACCTAATTAAGTCCCTAATTTCCTAAATTATGCATTCCAAACCCTATTTTTATCATTTTCTGATAAAGTTGCAAACGTTGAATAAATGCAAACAATTAATGTTATGATCATGACACTTAATGTCCTAGAAAATAGGGGCATATGGGCCCCCCTATCTTGTCGGGGGCCAATATTTCATATGTTGGTGGCATTTTAACATTTAGAATTCAAATTTCAATTGTCGGCTTTTGGAATTTTATTTTTGGGAAATTAGAAAAATTGTATCTAAATACCTAGTTATTTTATCATTTGAAATCTAATGTGCATTATCTAGCATTCAAGAGAAAATACTATTTTCAATAGCGAGTCAAGAGCAACATTATTAGAGTTTATTGTAGCACTTCAAGATCCAACATCATGTCAAATTATATGTATGTTCATGTTATTGTTTTGTGAAGGCTAACATTGTTATAGGTCTTCAAGCATTCAAGCATTCAAGAAAATATGTTAAGCAAGATCCAAGATCCTTGAGGTGATGTGCATGACTTCAGTGCTTCAAGGAAGTCATTGAAGGGTGATGAGTTGCATCATTTGTTCATTCATAATTCCTTCCTTTCAATTATCATTCCTATAATTGGCATTGCCATTGTGGAAGTGGAAACACTTACACGGGGTTTGACTGAGGAAAGCCCCTAAATGGCCCAACATTTTTTATCTTTTTGAATGTGTAGGTTATAGGTTTGAAGAGGATTAAAAGAATATTGAAGGAAAATTTTCCATTGTTGTATTTTTTGTCATATATCTTTTCAAACCATGGGAACTCGCCTACAAAATTTATTGACAAAATTTTGACAAGTTTACAATTGAGAAATAGAAGGTTAGATCTAGCATTAGATGATTTCAAAATCAATTTTAGGACCCCCTATCAAGGACCCATATGCCCCTAGGCGACTGTGTCCTCCTCTGCATTTCAAATCTGGCTTTTGGTGATAGGTACACATCATCCGACACTTCCCAAATCCACCTACAATTTACAATTTCAGTCTATGTATTTCTAGATTATTGCATCTATCACATTAGGTCATATAGCTCAATTAGGTTAATCATTCTAAATCATTTCCCATCCATCTTCAAGGCCCTAAGAAAGTGGATCCAAGTTTGATTGGATCATCTTTTTGGTAGATAGTCAATCTACTCACCTTGTTGATCCATCCTCTAATGAAACTTGGAAAAAGGATTCTAAGCAACCCTTGTGTTTATACCCCTAAACATTATAGGGTTCCCCTTTTTCTATGTTTCATTTTGGTGAACCTGATATTTTGACATCATAAATTTCTGATTGGTAGTCTTTCAAACCCTAGATATAGGTTTTGCATCATTTTTTCTTTCACTTCTCCTTTAGGATTTCATATTTGTATCATACAAAAGTCATAAAAATCCAAAAAAATTGCATCCATATTGCATCATAGCTTGGATTAGGGTGTTTTTCAGTCATTTAGATCATATTTTCATTTCAAAATTACATTAAAAAAAAGTGTCATTTTGTTCTCAATTTGTCATATATTCAAGTATTTGCATTATATTAGAAAATGCTAGAAAAGTAATCATTGTCAAACCTATTTGAAGATAGGAACAACAACCTAGTCATTCAGCTTTTGAATTTTCAAAACCCTGAACAAGGACCCAGATGCCCTTGGGTGACCCTATCCTTATACAGGTGCATTAGCATTCTTTGTCATACATGTCTATCTTTGTTTGCTCAGTTTGTCTGTACCTGCAAATCTTAGTTTGAAATTCATAACTACATATTCTAAAGCATTTTGTATTTAGTTCATTTGGTGAAGGAAAGTGCATTGTTAGAGTCAAAATTTACATCCAAAAATCATCATTTTTAGGTATTTGCATCTTGCAATTAGTCAATTATTACATTTCAGATCTAAAAATTGCATTCAAATTTGTTCAAGCATCTTCAACATCTCTTGGATACTTGTATTCTGAATCAAATTGGGATACATTAAGAAAATTTTGGAAAATTGTTTACTGTTACAACTATTTGCAAGTAGAATTAGCATTTTTAAATAGTGTAGTACATAGTCAAAGTTTGAACTTTCAGAACCCTTGACTAGGACTCAAACACCCTTGGGCAACCCTGTCCTATTGGTCTTGTCCAAACAAAATTTCTTTGAAGATCCTTGTTATAGTGTTTCTCATTTTCTTATGTTATCTACTATTCGTTTATGAATGTTAGTTGTACTTATTTAGCAATTTGACCTTTAGTGTTGTGAAACTTGCATGAGTTTCAAAACTTAGTGCCCTATTGACAATAATTTAGTGAGACATAGTTCTAGACTTATGGCATCTCATGTTGGCTTTACACCCACTATGGATCATAAGTCTTCCAACTCTTTCATGACTAGTGTTGTCAATACTCAACCCATTTTGAAATCTATTCTTGATGTTACCATACCAATGACAACCTTACAAGCACCCATCTTTACAGATGTTGAGATTATGGTTTCCCATGTTACTGAAGACAAACTAAGAAAATTGGACAAGGACTTAGAAAAACTTCAAGACTATGTGAGTACTGAATACTTTGCTACTACAACAATCCCTATAATTGGAAACATGAGGAAGTTGATTAATAATGACCATGGATTAGAGGTTGTGCATAGTCTAGCCCATATAGTTGATGATAATATACCTAAAATGGCTAGTTTATCTCAAGCTTTGGGATACACCCAAATTCAAGGATGAAATCATGTCTCCCTCCCTACCACTATAACCTTTATTCCTACATACACAAATCCAAATGTTGCTACAACAATACAACAAAGCATTGGAACCACTTCAACAATAGGTCTTTCCATTGGGAATCCATGGATATGGTTTTGGATATTCACATATCACACCTCAAGTCCCGTCCCCACTCATACATTTGCAAAATAGTAGCCCACCAAATACATACACCATTCCACCATATTCACCTCATTCCCAAAACATGTCAAACAACAATTTTGTCATAAATCAACTTTTGAAAAATGTGACATCACTTCAACAACAAATCTTAAAAACAAACCAAAAAAAAAGTGGAAAACCATCACAATATATTGAAAGGATCCCATTGTCACTTGAGATATTGAAATCACAAATGTCACAAAACATAGAGATCTCCCGATTTGACAAGTACAATGGTAAAGGAGACCCTGGTAACTACATATTAGCATATACCACCATGTGTAGTGACTTTATTTTTGAGGATAAGCTCCTAGCTAAACTTTTCCCTAGGGCATTGAAAGAAATGGCATTGGAATGGTTTTGTTCATTGCCCAATAACTCTATTCACTCATTTAATGAGCTTGTTGATGCTTTCCTCAACCATATCCAAGTCAACATTGGTCCTATGATCAACATAATTGATTTAATGAGATGCAAACAAAAAAAAGGTGAAAATATTATAGATTTCATAAGCTACTACCAGTTGATATTATCCCAAATTAATTTAACTCTTCCTGATGTGGATATCTAATGAATATTCATTGATAACTTGCAAAAGGGTATAAAAGAGAGATAGAGTCTTGTTGATGAAATATCCATCCATCATACATTTATGTACAACTCTTCATGACTATTAGAATTTGATTAGTAAGTATGAAGAAGCATCTTCATTGTCTCATACTGATAAATTTGAGCCCATACATCAAAATAATTATCAACCATTCAAGAATCCAAACAAGAACTTTCTAAATATAAATCCATCCCATACAAATCATGCTAAGCCTCAAGTTGCTACCATAAGTTCAACCCCATGATACCAATTTAGAGTGAAAGAAAGACAACTCACCCCAATACCAGATTCCCTCCATGCAATCATATTGTAAATTTTGAGTAAGAACCTAATCTTCTTTCCTCTGATTAGACGTATGGATACAACCAAACCTTTACCTCCAAGCTTTAATCTAAGTACCTTCTATCAATATCATTGAATAAATGGACATGATACAAAACTATGCACGTGTCTTAAATATCAAGTTCAACACCTCATTGATTCTAATCACATTCAATTTGGTGGTGTTAATGATAAGTGAAATAAGTATGTTGACCCACCTAACCAAAATTTGCAAATTTTTACCAATCCCATGCCTAACCATTCAACCAACTTTGTGCAAGCTTGTGATGTTAAGAATGATGAGATGAATCATACACGTAATGACATGAACAATGATTACAATAATAATGAGGATGGTCTACAAATAATGGTTGGTTTTGTAGATGTGCAACCTTGTAAGAGAAAAACCATTGTGATACCTGACATTGGTTTCACTAATGATGATGCACTTAGACATGTGCCTGATGTTCCTCTCTACATTTGTGGTCGTATCAATAACAAACCTGCACAAGGAATGCTTATTGATCCCATGTGTGTAGAGAATGTGATCACTAAGGAATTCTTATTTGTGCAAGAGCTTTATCAAGAAACTTATGAACAATTGAAAGCATGGATAAAATCTCATAATGATTTTTCTTTCCCTATGATAGATTCCATCACCCTTCTTAAAATTGGACCAAAACAATTAGATGTCTCATTCTCCATCATCCAGTCATCTGACCAATTTCATGTGAAGCTAGGCTACCCATGGTTATGCTCCATGAATGTCATCCCATCAATTATTCACAAGTGCATAAAGTTCCCCTTTGAAAATGAGATATATAAAGTGCATCATAATGGGTTCAATCCTTTGTCTTCCTATGAAAATTTTTCATTGGATTTCTTTTGGCCTCAACCTATGGAACCTATAAAGCCTCATGAAGATTTATCTTTCAAGTCATATCAAAAGTTCAAGGCAAAGAACATAGTAGAGTTATCTCTTAGCAATATTCCTAAGTGTGATAGGTCTATGGTTGTTCCTTCTCCCCAACCCATTATGGATGAATCTATGATTGAACCAAAAACCCTCCCAAGCAACCAAGGTAAGTACACCATTTCTCCTCCACCCATCTCCTATAAAAACCAAGAGACAATAAAATGATTTTGTTTATGCCACCAAAGATAAAACAAGTGTATAGACCTAAAGAGATAATTATTTCCCAATCCTTGGTGGTTTATTTAGTTCCTCCCTTAAGGGAAGAAAAGAAACCAATGGTTGATAAACTTGAGCTCCTACTCCATCACAAATTGAAAATCGTGCAAGAAGAAACCAAAATGATAAAGAGTGTAAGCATAAATGTCACGCTATTTCTCGCCAATTGGAAGAAAAGAATAAAACAATGCATGATAATCCAACACCCATGGAACAACTCAAGAAGAAATCCAACTTTCACCAAAACAAGACATAGAACTAAAACAATAAATGAACAAGAGAATTCAAATGTAATTTTCATAAAACCTCCCATTATGATCAATTTGGATGATGAAGATGAAATTGCTAAAATTGATGAGGAGGAGCATAATGAGATTAATGATTTATTTTCAAATCAAATGAGTTTAGATGAGGGAAATCGTGATGATTTTCCTAATGAGAGTTAACCACTACGTGTTGTACCTGGAGATGCTCCTAGTATGACACTTGTTGTAGTCCCTTTAGCTAGTTATCCACCTTCCATTTATGATAAGCAAGATTGGGATGCAAACAACCTGCTATAGGTTGGCTTGCATGTGTGGTACTCATTTATGTTTGTATCATGTGTTCTTTGTGTGTTTCTTGCATGTGATGTGATCTCTCATACTATGTTTCTTGGAATGTCTTTATATTTGTGAGTTTTCTTTGGATGACCCTTGTTGCTTTGTTGGTGCAAGGATACTAAGGAAATTAATTTCTTGTGACATTCTTCTATTTGTATCTTCATTCTTCTATATGTTGTAAAAAAATTATTTTCTCTTTGTTTTGTTTCTTCCTTTTGGGGATGATGCAAAGTAATCAAAATTTAGGTCTCTTCCATGTTGACCCAAAAGTTTCTTTGTCTTCCCTCTCTATATGTCATTCCTCCTTTGTGTTCATTATTCCACAAGTATTTGGGGAATGATGTCAATTTCAAGCTCTATTATATCACTATAGCAAAGACATATATTGATCTTGGACTCATGGATCCCTCAATGTTATTTTTTATGTTGTTTGTCGCATTGTATTTGGGGGAAACCCCTTATCATGATGTAGTTTTATTTGGAAGCATATCATTGGCATAGGGGTTTTCAAATAAGCTCTTTTGATCTTTTGTTGCATGACATTCTTTTTCTACTTTAAAGTAATTACTCATCATGGTGTTTTACGATTTCTTTAAAGTGGGGGCATATATTGGCATTATTTTTTTTCACTTTATCCACAAGGGTTGGACTTAGTGGTGTGTTGACATTGACATTGAAATTTTATCTACTTTACGTTGTTCACAAGAGTTGAAATTAGTATAGCATTAACATTGCATCTTGTGACACCTTATCAAGGTTATCAAGGAGTATAACTCTTAGAATGGTTGTTATGGGCACACCTTGTAGACCTAGTGTGTATTTCTCAATGTTTTTGCCATCTTGTTATGAGTATACCTAGTGTGTTTCTCATCTTACCTTGGGGGCTCACCTAGTAAAAAGATGTCCTCACTAGCCCATATGCCTTCCTGTTTATGATTCACCTAGAAAATATCAAACTTTTATATTGTGAGAGTTGTGACTCCTTTTGTATGGGTCCCAACATAATACAAATTGTTAGTCCATACCCTCTTTTGCATTTCATGTCGACATGTATGTTTGTGTATGTTGTCTTGTTGCATTTCATGCATGTGTGTTCCTTTCTGCTTATGATATGATCTTAGATCCTAGGGGCTTAATCACCCTCCTTGATCCTTATTCATCCAATTTCTTCAATATTTGTTGTAATTGAACCCATCTTGACATATATTCTCTACTTTAATGTGAGTCTGAGTGTAAGTTCATACTCTCACTAAAGTGGAGGCTAAATGTAGTGTAGAAAATTTCCAGCCTTAACAATTCCACACTATGTTTTGGCCCCCAAAATTATTGTACCTAATTGAGTCCCTAATTTCCTAAATTATGCATTTCAAACCCTATTTTTATCATTTTCTAACAAAGCTGCAAGCATTGAATAAATGCAAACAATTGTTATGATCCTGACACTTAATGTCTTAGTAGATAGGGCTAGGACCCATATGCCCATGGGAATATGGGTCCCCCTATCTTGTCGGGGACCAATTTTTAATATGTTGTTGGGGACATTTTAACATTTAGAATTTAAATTTAAATTGATGGCTTTTGGAATTTGATTTATGGGAAATTAGAACAATTATATATAAATACCTAGTTATTTTATTATTTGAAATCTAACACGCATTATCTAACATTCAAGAGAAAATACTATTGTCAAGAGAAAGTCAAGAGTGGCATTATCAGAGTTTATTGCAGCAATTCAAGATCCAACATCATGTCAAATTCTATGTATGTTCATGTTATTATTTTGTGAAGGCTAACATTGTTGTAGGTCTCCAAGCATTCAAGAATTCAAGAAAATATATCAACCAAGATCCAATATCCTTGAGGTGATGTGCATAACATCAGTCCTTCATGGAAGCCAATATTGAAGGGTGGTGAGTTTCAACATTTGTTCATTCATCACCCCTTCCTTTCAATTATAATTCTTATCATTGACATTGCCATTGTGTAAATGGAAAAACTTACATGAGGTTTGACTAAGGCAAGCCCCTAAATGGCCCAACATTTTCTCTCTTTGTGAATGTGGAGGTTACAATTTTGAAGAGGATTAAAAGAAGGTTGAAAGAAAATTCTCCATTGTTGCATTTGTTGTCATATATCTTGCGAAACCATGGAAACTCACCTATGAAATTTGTTGATGACATTCTGACAAGTTTGCAACCAAGAAAGAGAAGATCAGATCCAACATTAGAGGATTGCATAATTAATTTTAGGACCCCCTATCAGGGACCCATACACCCTTGGATGACTATGTACTCCTCTGCATGCCAGATCTAGCTTTTGGTGACAAGTACACATCATCTGACACTTCCTAGATCCACTTGCACTTTACAGTTTCAATCTATGTATTTCCAAATTATTGCACCTATTACATTAGGCCATATAGATAAATTAGGTTAATCATTCTAAATCGTTTCCCATCCATCTTCAAGGCCCTAAGAAATTGGACCCAAGTCTGATTGGATCACCTTTTTGGTAGATAGTCAATCTACTCACCTCGTTGATCTACCTTCTAATGCAATTTGGAAAAAGGATCCTAACCAACCCTTGTATTTGTATCTCTAAAAATTATAGGGTTCCCTTTTTATATGTTTCAGATTGTATTACTATAAGGAATTTTTATACAACTCCTTGTCATTATTGACCTTTACAAGTCATGTTGATTATTCGTGTATGTCATTTATCCTTCTTGGGCCATTAGCTTCCCTACAAGACTCTTGAATCACTATCATTCACTATCCTTTAGGTGCTTGTTTAGTTTGCAAACACTACCTTAATGGCTCAATCATTTGCAAGTCCACTCATTTTATTTCCTTTTTGAAGTCATTTTCATACTAGGTCACTATGATTGTACATTATGATTGTGTTATGATTGTGTTTAGATGCACTATGAATGGTTCTTCTCATGGTTAAAGAATTTAAGACAAATCCTACATATATGTATTTTAGTCACACCCTCACTGAGGTGTGTTATCCTCTAGTCCACCTCTTTGTACTAACACTACCATCATTTGGCCACTTATACGTGTGTAATAATAATTTTTATCCAAGGACACCCTCACTAAAGCAATGCATATCCTTGATGCTCTTTATAGCATGTTGATAAGAAAAATTCAATCTTTAGATTTTCTTAGAGGATTGGTGCACAATGTCCAAGACAATGTACCATCATAAAACCTCCATTTACATAAACACAACAAATTATTATTCAACATTAAATTGGCACACAAATTTCCATGTTGATGATAGTCCCTACCATGCACATGGTGACTACTACACCCATATCTATGCTAGCTCCTCCTATTAGTTTTCCTTTTGGTTTCTTTACAAGAACCTGTGGAACATCCTTGCCCCTTGGATTTGTTACATTCATATATGTAGCTCTACATACCTCTAACACTTTTATGCATATTATCAATCTTGTTATCAACCAATTAATGCAATATATTGGTCAATTGTAGAGCCAACTCACTTCTATGACTAGTGCTTCTACTCAACCACTTATTACACCATTTTATAGGTGTAATAAATGAAGAAGTAAAATAAAAAGGTGAACCTCAAAGACATGTTTTTGCATTCACTACCTTACATAATTATTTTTTGGTCTAAAATGCTTTGTTAGCAAAGATCTAATTTTCATTGAAAGATGTCATGTTGGATTGGTTTTTATAACTTCTTGATAAATGTATTAACATATTTATGCAATTAATTAGTGAACTCCTCGAACACTTCTAATGAAACATTGAACTATAGGTCACATTTTTTGACCTTGTCAATTGCAAGGAAGAACATGGTAAAAAGGTAACTAAATTTATATTTTTCTATCAATCTCTCTTTTCTCAAATTTTGTATGCACTACTAGAATTTGATGTACAACATATGTTGATAAAAAATATTCATCCAATGTTATGTGATAAAATTATTCTAGTGAAATAAAACTCATTTTCTCCTCTTTGCACAACCTTATGAGACTATCAATAGTCTATGAGTTAGCATGGGGGATCTACCTCATCAACTCCCACTAATACCCAAGGTGGTGCTCTTCTTTGAAAATTACATGCAAAAAAAATTCCAACAAAAAAAAATTATAAACACTTCTCTAACTTCTAATATGCATGGTGTAGTGGCTTGAAGTGAAAATAGTTCACTAAACTATCTAAGTTGTTAAAAAAATGAATAAAAATAATAAATCAATTCAAATTCCTCCCAATTCGACCCCTTCCAACCAACCAACCTCTTCCAATTTTGTACAACCAAAAGTATTTATGTCAATTCCATCGACTACCTAGACATGATACTTAGTGATGCATACATATTCAATACTTAGTTTGAGACCACATTGATTCTTTTTCTATCTAGATTATTGATGGAACATGAAAGTTAAATAATTTTATTGTAAATCCAAACCAAAAATTGTAGATTTATACTAATCCTTTTTCCCACATATTCTACTAATTTTATTGGGGTTGATCCTTCTCCCTCTACTTCAAAGCTTCCCATTCCATTCAATGACATGGTAAACATGATGAATGTTCACACCCAATCATCTCAGACACACAACATTCCTAGCCCTATCATATCCTTTTATTCTAATGATGTATGTCAATTGGTATGGAGGATGGCCCTCTCTATATACCTGCTCATTTCAATGAGAAGACCATAAATGGATTTCTCATTGATCCTATCAACATAGTCAATTTTATAATAAAGGATATTCTCTTTATCAACCAATTATATCAAGAAAATCATGACGATTCACCAATATGTATAACAACAAATGATGGCTTGTTTCTTCCAACTATGAGTTACATCACTTTGTCAATCCAAGTTAGGCCCATGTGCATAAAAACCATATTCTCTATCATCCCTAAATCTAACTTGTTCCATGTGAAGTTATAAATTCCATGGCTAACTTTCATAGAATTAGTTTCTCCAATGGTACTTAAATGTTTAAAATTTTCCCATGAAGGTGCAATGCACACTATCCAACACACTAGATATAAGCCACTTATCTTTTGTAGGGATTTTATCTAGAATATTTTTATCCCTCACCTCTAGGAGAATTACAATCTCATAAATATTTATTATACAAAGCTTATTCAAAGTTCAAAGTGATTTTTTCACGATCCTCTTCTTTAGTATCCTGTTCTTCGTCACCCGCGATCACTTCTCCTTTGATCACCTAACTATTGTATCATACTTTTATCCCTACACCTACACCTTTAGTGGCTACAAAAAAGCATGATCCATTTGGCTGACCCCCTATTCCTCCTAAAGTCTCAAAGTCTCTAGTACAGCCTCATGTTCCTCCACATGCCATACATCAAACCAAGAAAAGGAACCCATGTTCAAATATCTTCTCCATAGTTCTTCAATCCTTATATGGCTCCTTCCATCCCTAGACCTACCCCTCCAATAGGAGAGGTAAAGTAGCCTATAGGATGGGAACTATTCCTTGCACTAATAGCATCTCACTTTGTAATGTCACCTTTTGTTCCTTTGCCTATTCTTGTGGTAGAAAAAGGAAAGTCACTCACAATGTAGGTTCCAATGATTGCACCCTAGGTCCCTCACCCTTTTCTTACCAAGACTGTTCCTCCACTTGTTCTAGACATGAGTATATCCCCACAATCAGAATAGAGATACCATTTTCCTCCTACAACAACATCCAAGTCCTACCAAAGATGGAAAAATCTTGATAATGAATGCAAGTGCCATCAACATATGATGGCTCGTGAGTAGGATATTATGGAGATACCCACCACCAAGCATCCTTCTTCGATATGACCACATCCATGGTCATTCTTCCATCTCTTTCTTCTCCACCTAATGCTACTCTTGCAGTAACATTTATCCCTCATTGTAATCCTAATGACCCTTGTCCTAGAAGGGTGCAAATCATCTTAGCTGCTTTGATGAACCCTCCTCTCATTCTAGAACTCCTATATATTCCTCCTTTCTCTGTGTCATTTCCAACACCATGCTAAACTCACTTGTCTCATTCCAATGTACCTGCCATCAAGTTTTTCTAGATATTCTCTATCTTACCAAGTTATTAACATTGATATCCCCCATCCACCTCCTAAAAGAAATCCTAAGCACTACCAAACTCCACCATACCAAAATAAAAATTTAAACCCACCTCTAGACCATTATACAATTTTTATTCTCACAAAATAAGTCCTAAAATCTTTTTATTCTATCCCTACTCCCATTCAATAGATTTGTAGTGATAGTCCTCTTGTCACTTATTCCAATAGTGATTCACTAGCCTCATTTCTTAAGGAGTGGTTGTTTGAATGCTTCATGGATATTTTAGTTTTTCTTTAATCTTCACACAATAATTAACAATTACCTCTCATGAAGTTCAAGAAGATGATGTGTTTGCAACTAATTCCTTAGCCATTGTTGTAGGAAATCCTAGTACTACTCTAATGGTACTTTATAGGATTGACTTCCCTCCCCTTTTGATCAAGACCGGGAGATCAAACTTGAGAAACTCTTAAATCAATACCCTCATATTTTTAGATTTTACAATTTTTCTTGTTTGTTTTGTGATCACCTATACTTTTTTGTTTATGTTTCTTAATCTTTCCTAGAGGACCCATTATACCATTATAGATACATGGATATAAGGTAGATGAAATATTTTGGCATACTTCTATTTGTCTCTACATTCTTCTCTTTGTCATAATTTTCCTTTTTCACTTTTGGGGACGATGCAAAGTGTTAAGGCATTTAGGCCTCTTTCATGTTAACCCAATTTTTTTATTTCTTTTAATATTGCTTTCCTCCTTTGTTATCATAGTTCCAATAGATTTCAAAAATAATGTCTTTCTATCTTCTTCCTATGATGATACACATGATTATTATATAATTATAGTAACCCCATGTCTGTGGATCCCTTAGTGTGTGTTTGTGCAAGCGATGTATGTTTTATGTGGCATCCCTATATTGTTTGATGGAATTCCATGAGACCAATGCTATGTGTTGCATGATACAAAATCATTGTTGGTGTTTTATATGTCAAGAATTAATTTATTCTGCTTCTCTTTCTTTAAAATGATTTGTATTCTTGTCATTATGCAAATATTTTAAGGCAGGATCTCATTGCACACACTTCACTTTTCTAATCTAAAAAGTACTGATGACCTCCATATTCTTTGCATCTTCATAACATATAAGCTACCTAGTATAATTCAACTTGCTAGCTTTAATGAATCCTCATATGTCCTACCCATCTTCAAGTTATCCTACAATGTATCTTGCAGTAACCATGGTCAATCAAAATCATCATATGGACTCTAGCATAATGCAACTTTCTAGCATTACCCCTATAATAATAATTTTTATGCTCATTGGTTCTTTTCCTTTTTGTTGAGTGTTTGTTTCCATGTTTTTGTTGTGCATGAATGTTTGTCTTGTATTCTTCTTGTGTGTAGTGTATTTGATTAGTTATCATGTATAGCAGTGAAGCCTCTAGTGAATATTTTGAAGAGGAGCCTATGTGACCAAGCTCGTGTCATCTCTTTGAAATGCTCCTACTCTACACTTATAGTGCACCTCGGGTGCTGTCATAATAGTGTTTTACAATTCTTGAGAGGAACGAATTTTAGCTGAAATCACATATTTTTAGAAAATATAATGATTTAAGCCTTAAAAAGTTCCATTTGAAGGATTCCAATTGAAGAGGGTTTGATCAAATCACCTTAGATCAAACCCCCTTGGATAGAACCTTGCTAGTTTTAAACCATACCTATAAATGCATCTCCTTTACACCTATCAAAATGCTAATAAAAATCACTTTTGATTTAGATTTTGGGGGATCAAATGAATTCATTTAAAATTTATTTCAAATGATTATGGTATTCCTTAACATTATCCAATGAATATAATTTTAATATGTTTTGGTTTTGTTATGTATTTGTTTTTAAGTTTTATTAAACATAGGTTTTCATCGAAAATGAATTTCTTTGTTCTTCACATGTGAAAAATAGAAGATTATCAAAAAAAAAATTGAAAAATATGAGTGCACCAGATATTGAAGTCCTTGATCCAACAAAAAAAATAAAAAAAATTGGACATATAAAAAAGTTAAGTGTTATACATTTGCATTGTATCTGAATTGTAATTTGTTTGACTTTGAAACTTGATTAAGGAAAAATATTCAATAAAAACTATCTAACCAAGTGGAAGCACTAGATATCAGTTACAAATCTAAATTTTAAGAATTAGAATTTTATCCTTCATGAAAAAAAGTTATGCGTTATACATTGTCGTCCACTTTTAAAATGTTATTTTTGAAAAAAATCTATTTTCGTGGGAGATGGAAAAAGTGCAATTTGATTCCAAAAATTTTGAAAAAAATTTTTAGAATCTATAGACAAAATTTGATGAGACTCTAGTTTGCACCATCTTCAAATTCCTCACAGTTTAGCCGCTATAGGTGCCCGAATGTGAAGATTTAGTTAAAAATAATAATTTCAGTGTCCAGTTTGGCCAAAAATTGTAAACCACTATTATGGGATCACCCCCTCCCTAAGACTCTATTTCTTGATCTCCCACTTGGGTGGCACTACAATATCGCACACGTCTCTCTAGAAGACACCACTCTATAGGATTTTTAAGACTTAGATGAAAGCCATATCATTGTGCTTTCTCATTGACCTCTGCATATTTTCAAGCTACATTTGTTCACCCATTTTGTTGATAAAAGCCTCAACATTTAATCTACCAAACCTGTTGCATGGTGTTTCATAGTTTTTTCCCTCTATGTACCTACACAAGGGTTTCTTCAACTCTTCGTGAGGAACTTTGTTTTGTGATATATCAAATTGCCATTAATTGCATGTAAACCAGCCTAAGGGTTTTTGTACATCAAACCCTACATGACTGGTTGTAGATCATATGGTATCTAGCTTGCTCATGTAGCATGGATGCCCACTTAGGCCATCTTCAGGGCCATAACATAGCACAAAGTGACTCATTTTTGTGATCTTTCATTCACTTGTACAACCTCATCTCTTTTCCATATGAATATTTCTAACCTCTAATT
Organism: Sequoia sempervirens; assembly: GCA_007258455.2. Lineage (NCBI taxonomy): Eukaryota > Viridiplantae > Streptophyta > Pinopsida > Cupressales > Cupressaceae > Sequoia > Sequoia sempervirens. Next base: position 752,801,779 of record VDFB02000003.1, on the reverse strand, counting down.
TATCTTTCTCAATGGTTGGTTAGTGGCACGACTTTAAAATATTTCTCTCCAAGGTTTTAACTATTGTAATAGTCTATAGGGTTTGATGTGGCATGAGGTCTTCAATCTTGGCAGAGTGCATTGTAGAAGACATTTTCTTTGAAAAGGAGTCACCCAAGACAATCAACCCCTAGTTGGAACATGATTGGTAGCATCTTTGCCACATCAGCACAAAGACAGATTCAAACCCCTCTTATTTTCTTGGTGGTTAAAATCAATAATGTTATCATTTATTGTACTTGACACAATACTTGTTAGTATATTTACCTAAACCACTAAGTGTTTATAAAAGGGGGGAAATTTTCTTTTTTCTTATGTAGAGTTGAAATTTGGTGTGAATAGTCAATAGGAAATTGGTTTTGATGTCAAAATTTTGACATCAATACTTTTTGGAAATCATGTTGTTTTAATGTTTTTTTAAGCCTTCAAAGTTACGATTATAAGTGAATTTCGACAAGGTATAACTTCCACCCCACTTATTGAAATTTCACAATTTTTTTTAATTTCTATCAAAATTTTGTAAGGAATTCATTTTTTTTTGTATTTTTCAGATTTAGATATCTCGTTTTGTAAAAATCACCATGCATTATAAATGGTTTATTTGGCATCTAGTCTTCACACAAGTTGTAATTATCTTGCACATCATTCTAGGGGGCTACAATCACCACTAATTATTCTTTGGGGGGCTGTTTGAATCGAGGGGCAAATCTAGGTGTTTACATTTTTTAGTTTGTTGGTTCATGTGATCATGTCTCTCACACTAAATCCCTTCCATTTGAGTTTTCTCCATAATCCTCCTAATAAATAAAAAATCAAAATTGGATATTGTGGGATGAAAAGGAATATAATAGAAGATTTTCTTCAACATAAAAGTGCTTAAATGAAGCAACGTCTTCTTGACCATGGTATAGCTTACTTGATCATCTAATTCCAATACATGAAAAAAAACCATCTAGTTTCACTCAAACATATTGTGAGACACCATATTTTGGGGTGAACAATGTACTTGCATGGTTTGTATTAAGGACTTATTTACCATGTCACTTGTTGCTACATTAGAATCCATTATTGACTTATTCATGAGTTCTCATGATTTTTATATTAGGACATGCTATCATCATTATAGATCTACCACATTGTAATTCATATCTATAAGATATCACATCTTTGTTTGTAGAATCCCACCTTGCAAATTTGGATGACTTTATTGAGGATATTCATATCCTCTATGATGTTATTTTTGATGAAGTTGCATCATCATTTCCATCTTTGTATATTGCTCTTGCCTTGCCTACATTGGATTCTATCATGATAGATTGTGTAGATATTCATCAGTTGACCTATCTAACTTAGTCATCATCATTTGTAGCATTACCAAATTTTCATTAGTCTAGTTATCACCATACACCCATGGTCCTTATTCTTGAATCACATGTAGTACCTGATCCATCTTATCAACATCTATCACATCTCAAAATTGGCTTAGAGATCATTGAGCATCATTCAAAGGTGTCATTGGTATCATTTTAATCTTTGGATAATTTACAGAATTCAGAGACATTCATATTACTTCCTACATATTCCTATTTGGAATGGGAAGTCATATTGCACATATTTGTGGTGTTGTTTCCTCTCAAGGGGAGAAATGATGTTCACTAGTCATGGATCATCTTCAACATCCAATGTCAAGCATCTACCAACATTATATGCATCATTTTAAGGGAAGACTACATCGTTTCTCTTCTCCTATCAATTTTGGGAAGAAGCATTTCCTCACATGGAGTTCATTATTTCACATTTTCTAAGGGGTCACATGACCTCTCTTTCTCTCCTATGAGGGGGAACATCAATTGTACTTTGTGTTATAAGTAGTCCTTGAGGGGTCATGATGAATTCTACATTCATCACTTATCTTATTCACTTGTACATTCCATTGCATTTACATCATTTATATTTTGGAGAGGAGTTTTAATTCCCACTAAGTTTTCTCCTTTGCTCTACTTTATGAGAAATTTGTACATGAGTGATGAGAGCAATTTATTTCCCATTTTATGCCACATTTTAGCTTTTTTCATATGCCTTCAATCATATTCCCATATTCCATTTCCATATCTTATGATAACATTTTATCTTTCTACGTTGCATATGATTAAATATATATGAGTTATATTTATATGGTTTGGGATAAAAATATGAAAAATAATTATTGATTATCCTTACTAATAAGTTTTTTCATTTTAAGCCTTGGAAAATATATCTCGTAGCATGCAAACTTCTTGTCATCTTCATACAAACTTCTTGTCACATTCTTCACAGGAACTTCTTGTCACCTTCTTCATAGGAATATGGCTCATGATTATTGCTACAGTTTCCTTTTCTAGGTGGTTGAATTTAGTTTCAATTGCTTATTCCTCTAGCAATGTGCCATAGGTTGAGACAACTCAACTGCCAACTAAAAAGAACTATATTTCCTCTCTACATCATTAAATCCAAAGGCTATGGTTATATTGTTATATTATTATGATGAAAGCAAAGCATTATTATTATATTGTTGAGAAATCAGTTAGTAACAACATCATTAATATATTGTTAAGGAATTGTTTCATTCTATTAAGGAAAGATTGGCCACGAGGACACACAAATATTTCTTAAACCAACTGATTTATCTCATCCGTTGATTTACAAACTGCAAACATATTTTGTAAATTATATAAGCATTTGTATGTAATATCAGCTTGGCCAAAAAAGGAGGAAATACATTCGATACTATTATTAAGAGAAGCGTTTTGAAGTCTCTCAAAAATTCTGTAAGATTTTTATTCATCAATTGATTGGGAGGAAGGGCACCCACTCTTTAGTTGTCGATGAAGTATAAATATTTATTTATTTTATGTAGAGTGTGTTTTTCATGTGTTATGATTTCAGTTGATTAAGTTTTACATTGTTACGTTTCTGTGTTTGATAGGTGTTAATACTTTTCATGTATTAATGATCTGTGTTTTATTTCCATGTTGCAAAATTAATTTCTTTTTAGATGAAAGGCGATAGCCTATATATATTAATATAGAAGTAGAAGGTTACAAAATATGATTTTCTAGGCTCTTATCAGCTAGATTTTACAATATGCTAATCTTGCAATTATCAAAATTTATCATTCTTTGCCTATAAACCTAGAATTTTCCCTTACATTATAGATTTCAACTAAGATTAGCCCTGCAAAATTATAGACATAGCTCAAAATTTGCTTGAAAATCCCTTTTTATAGTCATTTACCAAAAAATTCTAAACACTTGATAATCCCTTTTTGCCTTCATTTACCAAAAAATTTTGAACACTCAACCCTTATTCCTGCATACCATCAGTTTGAATTTTGTTTTCCCCTTGTTCCTGAAAGCCTTCTTCATTATCTTGCACTAGAAGTGGAGCATTCAGATTTGGAATACGTCCATGTCGTGGATGAAAAGAGGAACTAGCATTGTCCAGATTGTGCCTTAACTGGAAGCCATGGTTGACTAGAGTAGGATGAACATTAACCATTTCCTAATACTCTTGAACGGCTAGAATAGGATGGAAAATTTCTAGTTCTTAATGTTCATGAGAGATGAGAGCCAGTATAGCATTGACCCTCCTCTTTATCACTTCCGCCATATCTTCTTCCATCACCCTGCCATGTCTATCCAAAGCTAACTGCAGGTAACTGAAACTCTACATTTCCAAAGTGTTTTTTATTGCATCCAAGAGGGAGATATAAACATTACCACTCACTAAGAAGTTCCATGAAAATACACCATCGAATCGACCTTGGACCTTCTAGAAATCATAGACTTGGACCGCTTTCAAATGTCGGTTGTCTAGTAGGAACACTTCCCTTATCACCTTGTGGGTAATTAGCTACAACAATAGAAGCGACTGTAATAAATCAAAAGTATTTGATAGAAAGATTGATATCAGCTGTGAAGGAAATATGACTCTTCTTGCCTGGGGGTACAAAATCTCATCCCCCAATACCCTCTTTACACTTTTCCAAAACTGAAAACAATGCGATTTGAAAACCTAACCAAGCTTTGCATCTCCAATTGAGTAAAAAAAGTGCAATTTCCATTCAAGGACAGGGAAAAACACACTATAGTTGCATGACAGATATTCCATGGTTACCCTTCTACACACTTTGCAAGCCTACCAATTATACTTAATTTCACATTCCTCCTCCAAAATTAATTGTTATGGTTTTTGATTGGATTAAATTGTGGCTAATATTTTGAGCATAACTATCCTTGTAATTCTATTTTGGATGGGTTGCAATCAATCTTTGAGAATTTCGCAAGTTCCTCAATTTACTCCTCAATGTCAATTCAGGAGCGTAAGTTTGTGAAAGATATTGGGATTGTTTTCCTAAGGGATGAACCTAGAAAGCCAAGTGGGGATGAATGCAATTGTTTAATCTAAGTTCATTCTACAATTTTTCTCTCAGTCCTCCTATCAATTCTATGATAGGAGCCTTTATTCACATAGTCTACAAAAGAAAGCGATTAACATAAAACAATAAATAATATTCCTATTACACATAGAGAGCAAAATATTATAAAAAGGTAGAACTGAAATGAAACATGCTAAACTTTGTTCGAGTACAATTGATAACCACACCAATTAATATTTATTGAATGCAATATGTGGAATGAAATTGATATGCATTAATAGTAATCAAAGATAATTGCAAACTAGTTTGATCACAGAGAAATAAGTGTAAGACTAAACACTTATTACCACACAATGCAATCCTACTATAATAATCACCAAGTAGTCAATGAAGTGGGCCCTTCCTTCTTCGACTATTGATGATGGATCTCACACACACAAGCTACTCCATGCTAACCAACGTTCATTCAAATTACTTCACAGTATTTTAAGTTGCAAAAAAAAGATTTGTAGCAATAATATTATTATCATCTATATCGCTTGAGTCTCAATTTACATATTTATAGATATCATTGACTGATTAGACTTATAACCACTGCTAAAATAAAAACATAGAAGATTATTTGATTGTTTCAGCCTATGGCCAACAACCTTAGAAGATAATAAAAAATAGTTTGGAGTCTTTTTCCACCATTTCAAAATGACATAATAACTTAAAACAAATAAACACATCTCAGCACATGTTTATCAAAATGAAAAATTATTCTTGGATGGTCTTCAACTCCATCCCACTGATGCCCTTATCAACATGTCATCCATTAAGCATCCCCTACTACCAAAATCATAGAGAAAATCAATAAATAATCAAGGGATTTTGATATACTCATAGGTTTTCATCTTTCCTTGTATTTTATAAAATATCTTCAACTCATTAACAAATGGTGATAGGAGCAACAAAAAATAACACAAAACGACAAGGTCTAAAGGAAAATATAAAGGAAAAATAAAGACATATTTCTCCCTCATCATTCCCCCTAGCTTAGGGTTTTGAATGTCCTCATACAAAAGAGTGTAAAGTACAAACTAGGAGAAAAAGGGGCTAGTTTCTGCATTGTGTCAGTAACTTCCTTAAATCATGACTGGTATAATGCTTGCATCTACTTTTTATGTTCTTGAATGGTCATGAGGGATGTTCTGGAGGCATCTTCCTATTCAAGTGTTGCCTTGAGTTGTCAAATTTCTTCTATATGTGAGGAATCAAGAGAGCACACATCTTGAACTTGTCTTTGAAGGGCCTCATTTTCCTCAGTCACCCAAGCTAATGAATCCCACAATGCTTGATTTTCCTCCTTTAACTTGGCTACAAAATCTTGCAAACCTTGAATCTATTCTTTTGTTGACAGAGGATTCTCCTCTATTAGTTTAGTTACCAAGTTTTGTAGGTCGCGAATTTCCTCATTTATTAACAAAGGATTCCCCTCGAATTCTACCCCTACTTCTTGATTTCCATTTGGGGGTGTCTCCATAAGTTCTTTCTCATTGTCAACTGGTGCATTCAATTCATGCTTTTCCATTTGGGGAGATAATTTAGTGATCCTCTGTTCTGTAAGGTTGTCAGTGGCTTCAGGTGTCAATTCAACATGAAAGTCTTGAATATTAATATCAGTATGAATATTCTCCTCATGTGACACACACCCTTCCTTCATACCCTATGCATCTTCATCAAAGGGTTCCATTATTTTTCCTTCTTTTGTGGCTATCACCACCCCCGATAAGATTGAAGGATGAGACTAAAGAAGTTGGGTTTCTTGTTCACACCTAGTTTCATTTTCATTAGTAGTCTTCCTTCTATTGATCCTTCGTAGCTCCCTAGAAATATTTATTGACCTCTTGGTTCTACAATACACAACACATAGAACTATGAGATCATCCACTTCTTTTGACTATTTAGAGCCTAGAACATTACTAGCTATATTTGCCAGATTTTCCAATTTTTCATTTATAGAAGCAGGTGACTTCTCTTTGGTTGGTGACTTTTCCTTAGTGGGTGATTTCTCTTTGTCACCAAGAGTAGTCGAAGCTTGTTTCTTTGAAGAGTCGGGGGAGACTAAGGGTGTCTTGCTATTCCCTTTTTTCTTACCCCTAGATTCCCAATTTGGTGTGCTAGTTTTGATAGACTTGCTACTAGTAGGGGTATCTCGGGGGGCTCTTGCCTGGTTTGCTACTTGAGGCTAGGGTTTGCTTGATACCCTTCTTGGAAACCCTCTTTTTTGTAGGTTTAGGGGAATCACCAGAAATTTCTTTTGTCCCCATGTCTTCACTATGTTATTTTGAAGGACTTTCACTATTACTGCCCTTATCCAATTTTGTGCCTTCAAACTCCTCTTTTTCAAAAGAACTAGGTGGGTTGATAGGAGAATTGTCCTCTATAGAGTTTTTTTGGGTGTCTTCACCAAGAAGCGAATCCAAATCCTATGGAGGAGAGAGTTTTTTCAATTCCCTTACAATTAACAACTTAATGAGGCCATGGTGAGCTAATGAATTTCCATGCCCTTTTTGAACTATGTTTATGCATTTGGTTTACAAAGGAGTAAAGAAAATATGCCACGTTCACAAGAATTCCCCATCTCAAATGATTCTTAAGTCAAAATTGCTTAGCATAAACATATACATACCTACCTTTGCAAGTTATATATTGAATGATGAATTTTGCTACATTGTCCCAAGGCCGCAGAAGTGAGATTAACTTTGTGCCCTTTCCAGTGACAATTTCCACAAACTCCCCTTGTTCCAAGAACTTCTTGTGCAAAGGTTTGAGGTCCATGACACATTTGGATTTATCTGGAAAGTAATTCTCCCTTGAGAGTGGAAACCTTGAGACGTTGACTATGGCTTCCACTGAGAAAGGAATTGTTAAACCATGTACTTTTGCTTCCTTTTTGTGGCAGGTCATTGTGAACTCCCGCACAATATTTTCACGATACCCTCTTAATCGTTTAAATATGTATCCCATCCTACTTGTTTGAATATTTTATAAGCCTTTGCAGCCTCTGGTGCCCTTAGTTCATCCATAGTTGAAGGCTCAAAATGATGACGATGTTTGAATACCATGACACTACTAGGAGGTCTCCACAACTAGAAGAATGTGTGCAAATGAAAGTCACTAGCAAACACAGAAACCACCATTGAAAATAGGTGTTGGGAATAGTAATTGATTATCAATTGTAACTTAAGTGATGAGTGGTTAACGAGCAATCAAATTTGGAAAGACTCGTTTACACAAATGTCACTATAGCATGTTACAGTTAATGTCAGTAAATAATAGTAATAATAGTATTAACTAAGCAAGATCGGGGAATAATAAATTCCAGTAGGCTAAAAAGGATATGACGAAGATACGATGTGATGGTTGAAGACATGACATGGTGTGTAACAAGAAAAATCCCCCTAGCTTACCATGTGACCCATCAGTGGATAAATCATCACTCATTAACCGAAAAGAAGAATATTTAATAAAAAAACAAGTAAAAGAGAAAAACCAAAATATATCGATACTAATGATCGCCAGTGGTACGAAATGGTGATGCAAAAGCAAGCATGAAGAACAAAGAGTGGAGATGGTGCCAATGTTGACATGGAACGGCCAGTTTGGTACTGTAGGTACTAAAATCAAAGGCACTGCATGGGGTCAACAAGACAATGCAACAAGAAGGACATTAGGTGAACTACGACCATTATTACCTAGGTAAAGTATAACTAGTAGGCTGTCACAAGTCAAGATAAGCATGACAAGGTAATGACTAAAAGCACGTAATACCTAGACAGGTAGGCAGCAGGAGCATGTGAAGGGACCACAAAAACTAATTTTAGTGCTAGATGTCAAGTGGGGCTAGAAAACACCAATGGGCAGAAGCAAAGAGAACCAAGTGACAAAGGGCTCCTATCCAGAAAAAAGACAAGAACTAAGGCCACTTTAGTAAATGTGGCACAACGCGAAGTGGAAACAACCCAAAAGTGGCAGTGGTCATGAAGAAGGTAGGAGCAACCCAATATGATAAGATAAAGGTCTGGTTACCCTACACTATCAAGGAACAACCGCAAATCAAAGATGAAAGCAGACCTTGGCACAAAAGTGACAAGAAGGCAAAGTGGGGAAACTATAGAATCATTTGTGTCACTCTTTTCTTATCTTCTTTTTTTTGTTTTTTTTGTTTTTTTTAAATTTTATCTTGATGATAGACC
>VDFB02000003.1:752756068-752788549 GCA_007258455.2 Sequoia sempervirens | reverse complement strand
GATATCCTCCATTTGACTTGGTTTATGGTATTGTTTCAAGGTTACCATAAAATAATATCATGAAAATGTACAAATTTATGCAAGAGTATAATGAAGGTATATGTGTTGATATGCAACATAGAATTGATGCTTTGATGGAGGTAGATGGAGACAAGAAGAGATGCTTAGAAAATGAATGCAAAGCTACAAATGTAGGTCAAGAACCTATATGAAAAAACATCTCCTTGAGAAAGTTTGAAGTAGGAGACATGGTATTAATGTGGAATGCTAGATGTGAGGATAAAGGAAAACATGGAAAATTTGATGCATTATGGTTAGGCCCTTATCTGATATCAAATACTCACAGTGAAGACTCCTATTTTCTACAAGATTTGACTAGTGAATTTCTTCAACTACTAGTATATGGAAAGTTCTTGAGGCCATACTTTTCCTAAGGTATGTTCTTTTCCATGTACATTTTATTTTATGTATGTTTTGCATATAGATTTCGTCCGTTTGGGTTTCATTAGTCCGACTACCTGTCCGGGTAGTATCCTAGTTTTGGTTTTCTTTGTATTGTCTACTTATCTTGAGATTTTGAGATCTGCTATGTTCTCGAAGAACAAACATCTCTTTAACTGAGCCACTTGTGAGCCCCTAAATATTTGTGTGTTCATTGATTCTAAAACCTTATTTGGCTTTTTTTTCACCGTGTCCTAAAAATGATTTTCCATGCCTTAGGGTTGGTTTTACCCGTGTTTGTGGTTTGCTTATCCCCAAACCCTGAAAATCCTAAGTGTTAACAAATCTTTGCATACATCTTCTAATTTAGTAGTTGACTATTGCCAGCCCATTCCTGGATTTCAAGTTATAACTTCTGAGCCGATCATCAAACTCATTTTGTTTACCAAATTTCATTTCAGCCATCGATCACCACCTATTGAATTATTGTAAGTCATATAAAATGTTATGCAGGTCTAAAAATTATTTTAATTATTTTTTATTTATCCTAAGTTTGAATCTATGATATGCTTAATTCCTATTACCTTTAAAACCTAGCAATGACCCCCTCTTAAGTCATCAATAAATGCACATGTCTATTAAAATGGTTAAGCAATGGTCGTCGAGTCCCACCAAACACATTACATTGGTTGAATGCTAGCCCATGACAATAAAATATTTAGATAAAAGAACTAATGGGGCAACGAGCAAGTGACACCTTTCCATCGTTGTGGTGGGTCCTACCATTCTTTAAAGGCATCAGTGGTAAAGGGTTATGGATTCAATAGCTTAGATGCACTCTGGTGGATCAATCTTGACTATTCCTCACAAGCCCATGGGGGACTTGTAGACGGGTTTCATCTCCTAGTGGGGCAATGGGCAAATGCCCTAGAGCACCCTTGCCACCGTCAACAGGACTTTATAAGGCATAAAATATTTGGTGAAATACTTTCAACGACTATGGACATGGTAAAAAGTGTGCTATTAAATGGATTTGTAGAGCACATGCATAAATGCTCAACACTCAGATGTTTTAATCTTGACTGTTCATCATGAAGGAAGGTTAACAACATGAGCGCTAGCCTAGAGATCAAAGGATGCACATTTTGTAGGGTTCTGGGTTAATCTAAGCCATTGCTTGGTAGCCCACGACCATAGCTCAAAACCTTGTAGATTTTAGAGGGATAGCGGGCGGGTGCCACGTGGACTGTCTCACATCTTGCAAAGTGTTGTGGGACCATCAGGCCAACATGGAAAATGAACACATGGTGGAAATATGGCCAAGTGGATGTTGAGTTAGCAAAAAGTGAAATGTTCAAACTTATTTGACTTCATCCAGGCCACACATCAATCCAAATCACGAAGAGATTTACGGTGGGGATTCAAAGTTACTAAATTGGACATCATGGAGTCGTTCTGGTTCACGCGAGCGAGTAGTAATGGCAGAGTTGATGTTTTTTTGCTGAATTCAAGGCTTTCTTCACCATAAAAGTTGGATTTAAAATTTACTCTTGATTACAAAAGTATTTATAAGGCATTCAAGAGCAGATGCAGTGCATTTTGAGATTTGGCATCTTCAAACTAGGGTTTTTCATGTTGGTGAACTAGTAAGTAAAATTTACACCTCTTGAGCTAGAAATTACCCTAGTTTTCATTCAATTGCAATTGTTGCCATCTTAATTCCAATTAGGGCTTCTTTTAAGGTTTAATGTTCATCTAGATTGTTTTAAATTTGTGATTTTAGTCACTCTTTATGTCAGGTCCTTGCCTTAAACCTATAAGATCTAGTCTTAGCCCGTGAAACCCTAGGTTAAGTCACTCATCAATACAATGGCACCAAAAGTCCAACTCCTTGGTTTCAAACCAAAAAAGAGACCTTTAGTCCAAGACTTGCTTGACCAATTGCCACCCTCCACAAATGAAAATTGTATAGGGAAAACTATGTTTCATGGCCTTGGGGTTAAGGATGGTATTGTCAACAGATAGTGCACCATTAAGGATGCTACACTATCGTATATTGGGTGGTCACTCTTCCAGAGTTAGTTTGGTAATAGGCATGCTCACATCCCAATCTGCAACCCATGGAGGTTAGATATGGGCAAGTTGATTGTCCCTAACATGTATCTATACATTGACCTCCTAAAGGCCATTACAAATAACTATGACCCTATTGTTAGGGTAGTTAGAATTCATTCTGGGCTAGAGATGGTATGGGTTACAAAGGAAGAAATTGTAGAAGTTTTCAAACTACGCAAATGGCATAGAGAAATGGAAGAGATAGATGATAAGAAACTAAGGGCAGAATATGAAAAGGTAAGACCTACTTTCAAAGTCTTAGTGCTAGCTCACTTCTTGGCATCAACAAGAAAGGGAGAAAATATAATTGTACTTGGACCATCTAACAAGGAGCCCTTTCCAATCAAGTACTTTCTTCTCTATTTCTAGAAAAAAATTTATTCCCTATATCAAATTCTAGGGTATGATCCATCCTTGGGCATGCCAATTGCACCAATGTATATGGCTGCCAATATTCAACATCCCAACATCAACACCTTGTATGATTTTTCTACTTACTTGTCAGAAGAGATACACAAGTTCCTAGTAGCATTGAAGAATGGGGAAACAAGAGTAATATTTTGGTGGTACTCTCTATTTATCCACATGTTCTTGTACAAGGGTGTAGATTTCCTTAGCAATGACATGGAGATGAAAAGAGTGGTGGATGGTGTAGTAATTCCCATTCAATCATAGTTTTTTGGATTCCTCAAATGTATTTGCTTCCAAATTAAAATGAGCTTTGATTTTGGATATGCCAAGGATTCCAACTGAATTGCATGGTTTCCTGAGGTCAGTAGAAAGAAGGCCTAATTTGAAAATTAATCACAATTGGGAATGCAATCCATTATTAGGACTACACAATTCTTAGAGTATATGGAACAAGACAAAAACCCCATGTACTTCCTAGGGATGTACCATTGAGGATTTGCTTCCTTGAAATCATGTGGCAGCTGGGTGATGTAGAGGATAATCACCTATTTAAGATTAGAAACAAAACCTTTTTCCCTACCTACATAGTATTCTCAGATTTTGTTATGATCACTAATGGATGGGAGAATCTCCTTAAGATATTAAGGCCCTATGAAATGAAATTTCAAGCATGCAAGAGCTATGACCCTGAGGGTTTTATGGTTTGGTTGATGGATAGAATAAATAGAGGGAAGTTTGTTCATACCTTTTATTTCCTTGAGGACACCATTAGAAATGTTTTTGATTTTCAGGAACAAGAAGATAGGATTAGGAAATGGATTGTTTTTGAGAAGTTGGAAAGAGAAAAAAGGGTGAAATAATCTCAATTTACAACTTTATCTGACATAGAAGATGTGATATTGAGAGTGGAAATAATTATGCATAATTTTGATTAAGTTGTTGCAACTCTAAAGGAGGAAAGAATGGTCTAGGATAAAGGAAAATATGTGGTCATTGAAGAGAATGATAAGGGGAAGGCCCCTATGGTAGAATAAATGCCTACTTACCAACCTCCCAAGAAGATGCATATATATGCAAGGAAGAAGAGCACTGTAAAGAAACAATTAACCATTGCCACTCCTACACAATCAGAGTCAAGGGAACCTTCTCCTTAGTAGCAATTACCACCACATTCATCCACCCTAAAGGTAATTGAGCTTGATTCACCACCTAGGGGGTCATCTCTTCCTAAGGAGCCACCAATGTAGAAGTAGAGGGTTGAACCAAGCAGGATTCTTGATTATCCAATAGATGAATTAGATGAAGAGATCTTTGTTATGGAAGATGAAATGATGCAAGGCATGCCCTCCCCCCAAAGAGACATAATGCCATAGACCTTAAGTATTTGATTAAGGATGAATTAAGTGGGGTAAATAGTTCAGAGGATGTTAGAGTTGAAGCTTGTGAAAGGTTCATGGATGATGATGCATTTGTAAAGACACAAGTATTTCAGGAATATGTTTGGAGGGAAATGAAGGATGAATATGTGAGGAGTTTTGAGATGAGGGAAAATGAGAGCCCTGAGTTGCCAAAAGAATTTATAGGGGCTTAGGTCTATGATGAGATGAGTCCACCAAGTATTTGAATATCACTGTAGCCCAAGGTAGAGAATTGGTCAGAAAGAGTGATGTATTATTGCTACCAGAATGGGATTTAGCATCAACTATTGCATTTGAAATAGTCAGAAGGAATGGTGCTCCAATTTTTACCACTTAAGAGGAAGTTACCCTAGACTTACAAGGATCATCCTTCAGTGCTCGATTCGACACATTGGCCATTTGGGCCTTAGCCCCAAGCACTAAGAAGCTAGAGGTTGCAGAACCGATTGCTAGAGTTAGAGAAGGGCTAATCATTAAAAAGTATCAGATACTTCAGCCATAGAAGTAGTTGCATTGAATGTAAATGTAGCTCAGTTCACCAAAGCCATAGTAGAGTCCCTAACTAAAGAAAGGGACAAGTTCAAAACAAAGTATAATGACATAGTGGCTGAGTATAATGTGGGATAGCAAAAAAATAGCTTAGATGCAATTGGAAATTGCATTATTGAAGGATAAATTTCAATCAATGCATGCCCTAGGCCCATCACAAGAAACAATTCTTCCTCCTCTATCCCCACAAGAACAAAGTCCACCTTATCCTATTCTTTCACCACCTCCAATCCCAGCTAAAGTTATAACTCCTAGTTTTGAGGATGTTCCCATTGCACAATTAGCTCCAAGTACATCAGATGCACCTCCAATAGAGGAGATCACCAAGGAGGAGCTAAAAGAGAACCTCAAGAATTATGAGGAGAGATGTCAACATTTTGATGAGCTAATTCATTTGAGCAACATGAGAATTGTGATAGTGGTACTGGAGCACTTAAATAAAGGGATTGAGAGAAGTTTGACCAACACTCATTCAAACTACTCCTCCATGTTTGATGCAATAAGGAACTTTGATAGGGATAAAGAAGTTGTCATCCTATTGATGGATAAATGGATCCCTAGGTTCTAGGAACTAAGAGATATGGTGATTGGATCAAAACATGATGCTAGTCAACCACCCAACATTGTCCCAACTTTCAAACTGGTGAATGCAATTAAGGAGTTCCAAGGGTTGATTGAACCACTGGAAATGAAGATCAGGGAGTTGGTGAAGAGGTTTGATGAGTGAAGTTTCAGTTTACTCCTAGATATCTTGAATGAAAATGGTGAAGTAAAACCTTTGCAAGAGTGGAAGGACCAAGCAAACAAAGTGATTGCTACTCAAGAAAAGTTGATTTGTGATGGAGTAGATGTGGAGATGTTGAAGAATAGTATGGAAAAGCTCTCTCATACAAGACACTTCCTTGAAGAGTTTGACTAAGAGGAAAATCATGTGGTAATTAAATACACCCCATATAGGAAAAAGGCAGATCGGGTTATTACATTTAATTGGCCTTCTAAGGAATATTTTGAACTTTGGAAGAGCAAGTATGTTGATATCCTAGACGAGTAGGCTACTACAATGATGAAATGGTGATTGAAATTTTGATCTTACATTTGCAACAATGAAGGGTGCAGCTGGAGAAATACAATACATGGCTTGGAACTAGTACAGATTATGCCTTTGATATATCGACGTTTAGATATTGTATTCTCTCCAATACAAAATTGATGACATGGAATGCAGACGTGGAAGTGCTTAAGTTTATTCTCTTCTCTTTATTTTTATGCTTTTCATCCTTAAGTTTTGGAGCACATTGAAAAGGCATTGTAGCTTATGGAAGGAATATTTGAACCAACTAAAGAGCCTTTTGGAAGGTGGGAGAAATCTTCATTAACAAATGAAAAATGGTTTTTGTCTCGTATGAGCATCTCCCTCGAGTTTTGGCAAATATAACTACCTTTCAAATGTAAATGTGAAAATCAAATGAAAATATGACATGTGTACATTTGGCCCGAAGCTTTTTTTGCTCCCTTGTTTCTATAAAAAGGAATTCATGGCCAATTATACAAGTTGTTGATTGATCTTAGAGAAAAATTTTTAAAGAGAGGATACACAGAATAGAATAGAGTTTGCATTTAGGTTATGATTCTTGTATTTCTGTAAGTGAATTTTGATAACAATACTAGTATTGAATATAAAGAATGGCATATCCTTAAAGCCAATTCTCTCTTGATGTATTCACCTTTTGAGCTATTAATGGAATAATCAATGGTTGTTTTAGATATCCTCATTATGTTCTAATGAGTGCATGGTTTTTTTTTTGTTCAAATTCAAAGAATTTTTCAAATTGCTTGGATAAAATCATAGGTTTACGTGGTCGAATGTCAGGATATGATAATGAGTTCTAGTTTTGAGTAATTGAGAGTGATGTTGTAATGAAACATTATGTATGCTCTATAATGCTAGGTGTTCATTTGTTGTCAAGGTTTATTTGCATTTGTATCAGACCTCATACCTTGAATTAAGGCATTGTTCTAGGATTTGTGTTGTGTTGAATTGTTCTTGATCTCTCACAACAAATACATTCAAATCATTAAAATTTTTAAACTTTTGGTAAAATGTATGTAAAATTGAAGTATATCATGCTCTATTGCTCTATAAATAATTAATATGTAAGGATTTTCTAGATCTTTGTAGTATTTCATTTATCAAAGCAATTTCAAGTAGAGCTCATCTATTATTTACAATGCATGTGATTAATTGGCATAGAGGATCATAAAATAAATTGTGGGATCACCCTCCTAGGTTTTGTAGAGCCCAAAGTGTGGGAGGAAAGCCTTGCAAGATTTCACTCATTCATTGGCCAATCCCTCCAATCAGCTAACCATTAGAAGATGGTGATTCCATAAGCTAAGTTTTGAGATCAACTTGGTTCATTAAAAACAAGCAACACAAAGAACTACAATTTTTTTTGTGATATCTACCAAAGAGTAGGGAAACCTACCAAAAAAGATGAAATTCCCATTAAACTAGTACTAGCACTAATTCCTTTCAAAAAATGGACAATAGAATTTATTGGCCCCATTGATCCTCTTGCTAAACATTCAAAAGCAAGATTTATAATAACAAAGGTAGAATATATGACAAAGTGGGAAGAATCAGAACCTACCAAGGATTGTACCACAAATAATTTTGCAAGGTTTTTATATGAAAATATAATTACTATATATGGATGTTTGTTAAGTATTGTAAGTGATCAAGGAAAATACTTTGTAAATAAAGTAATTATAGAGCTATTACAAAATTTTATCATCACACATAATAAGAGCTCACCCTATCATCCCCAAGAAAATAGAGGAAGTGAAGCTCTAAACACAATGATTAGGGAAACACTCACTAAGATGTGTGATGAAAATAGGTTAGATTTGGATTATAAAGTACCTATAGTACTTTGGACCTACCACACATCCTAAAAGAGAACTAGCAATTTTACACCATTCCAACTAGTAAATGGAATTGATGTTGTAGTTCCCATGAAATTCATAATCCCTAACCTACATACTGCACTAACATTGTGGTTGGATGATGATGAATCTCTAGCACAAAGAATAGATGAACTAGAGAATTTGGATGAAAATAGGCTCATACCCTTATACAACTAGCAATTAGAGCATAAACACAAAAAATTATGGCATGATAGACACCTCTAGATCAAAAATTTTAAAACAGGTGATTTATTCCTACTCTATGATACTAAATTTAAAAATCAAGGAAAATTAAAAGCAAGGTGGCTAGGACCTTACTACATGTTGGACTAACCCCAACATCTCCCTTCAGATTCAGGACATGGAATAATTGCCTCTCATGGATCTCTAAATATCTCTGGTGTTTGTATCAAATGTTAATAGGTCAATCTTTTGGTGCAATGACAATCATGTTCCAACAAATGGTATTAGAGCTGGGTCGTGGGTTTGAATCCCCTCAGGTGACGCTAAGGGGGGATTATTGAACTAATTGCCAACATCTCCCTTCAAATTTGGGACATGGACTAACCACCTCCTGTGGATCCATTTATCTCTGGCATTTGTATTGGGTGTTAGTAGGTCAATCTTTTGGCGCAATGGAAAATGTGTTCCAACACTACATACATGAAATTGTAAAATCCAGAGTAGTATGACTAAAGAGACTAGAGAAAGATCACATCATAGGGTATGTGAATAGCATGAAACATAAAAAATATCATTAACCAAAAGGATGAATAACATAAAGGAAAATAGGTTCATATTGTACATTATGTATGATAAACTAATAAACAATAAAATCAAACCATTAACAATCAAGGGTTACAAAATGGCTAGAAAAGCCCATGAAACATAACAAAAAGAAGAAATTAATGACTAATCCTAAATATATTTAAAGACCTAATCCACTCACTACACTCTCACTTTGCACTTGAACACTCCAACAAAATAAGAAAACATAGCTTTGATAATTTCAAACTCAACAAAGCTAAAAGATTGCAATGACAACCATCATCAATTTTTTTGAGAAGCCACACCCAAAATACAAGAAGTTCTCATTTAAATAAATGGAAGTGGATAAAGATGAGGAATTATCAAACATTCCAATAGATGTGGTATATATAGAATACATGAGGAAGTACATCCATGAGTCGATAGCTGAAATTGATCACACTAAATTTGAAGAGCTCTAACAAACACTGCTAACCTTAGACTAGAGCACATATCAACCACAATACCAAGAGGTGGGGCATAAAAATTTAGATATATGGAAATACTACCTAGACTTCTATGATAAACATGAATGGGTTAGGTTAATTTTGGGTAGGGTAAATGATGATTTTATCTATTTGGGAAAACCATTCTTGATGCTATTAATCCATGCCATCATAGGGCTAAGTATGTAGGGGAAATACTCTCAAAGAAAGTAGTCAAGAATGGCAGGGTAACAAAGTTGACTAGAGCTACATTGGATGGGCACAACTTGAGTGTGTGTGCAATCATAAACATTGTTGTGTGGTACACCACCATAGGTATTGCTTACAAAATCTATTACAAAAATCAAGAAGACTCGACCATAGCAACTGCCATACACAGTATATATCAAATGGTGGTGGAAGGGAAGGATTTTGACCTCTATGAGGAAATGAGGGAGCAATTAATGGAGAATATCCAAAAGATTATAACTTTTTGGTATAATTTGTGGTATGGTACATTGCTTATCTGCCTCATTTTCTATTGTCTTAATGAATTACCTATGTTCAAAGAGAAGGTATGATAGACACATTTAACGGTAGCGGCACAAATTATATATATACATACATATATGTATATATGTATATATATACATATATACATATATACATATATGTATATACATATATGTATATATACACACACATATATATATGTACATATACATATATATGTACATATACATATATATATATATATATATATACATATATATGCATGCAACACACACACATATAAATATATATGTACACATGTGTATGTGTATATATGTACATATATATGTGCATATGCACATGTTTATATATATGCACACACACACATTCTCACACACTTTCCCCCCACATTATTATCATATTATATTATACATACATTCTCTAGTATATTAATCTTATCCAAACATTTATTACATCTATCCATAAACTTACCTATATTTAGTTATTATACACATAGATATGAATGCTTTTCCACCTAGGGTCATTTCTATAGCTATTGGATGACCTTGTGGTCATAAAATTGACCCTTTTCTTTATAAAATTTAAATTCAAATTTTGGTCAATTGGCCCCCTTTATTTTTATGCATTGAGCCAACCAAGTAGAATTATTTTGTAAAATTTGATGAACTATGCGTTAGATCTAAAGGAATTCATTAGCATTCATTTATGATCTTCAAGTATCATGTAATATCTATAATTTATCTCTCCTTATAGAGATTTCAATGAGTAATCAATAAAAAAAATTGGATTTGATACACTAAAAAGAGTAACAAATATGCATATGTAATCCTAGACCATTTGCATGTTGTCTTTAAATTTTTACAAAAAATTGGGGGTTAACCTAGGAGAATACATCCCCTTGCAACACAATGGTAACCCTTTATAGGTATTTATAAATGCCACTATTCATCAAATATTAGAGAAAATAAGTGTATGTGAGGATTAAGTAGGTGAACAAAATAGATGATAAATACATTCCATAGGGTCATATCTAGATGTAATGGACAAATCCAGGGTCACCCAAATTTGTGGACCTAATTTTATGTAGAGCACAAATTGAATGTAGGATCAAAGACACACGATCAAACTTTCTAGATAGATAAGGAAAGGTTCATAATCTTAATCAAATTTCACTCATTCTTTCTTCATAGAGCTAAGTAATCATATCCATTGCATTTTATTTCAATAGATTAACTTTTTTAAGAATACGCTAACCCAAAAACCAACACCCTCTAGATCTAGGTTAATTGATGCTTACATATAAGCATTCTATTAAATTAGCCTAAATTAACCTCAAAGAAAATGTATTTTTTCCTTACACATAAAAAATTAATCATCATCCAAACAACTCTCATTTTCACATGTATTTATTCATATGACCATAATTTGATAGTATGAGCACCTATTTTTCTAAACATGTAACCTTTTATTATATGAAACATATATTAAATAGATCCATATTAATCCTAGAAGCTTCCATAGCATCCAAGCAACACTCATTTCTTCAAGACATCTACTTATATAACTAGAATTTTTTAGTATAATGGAAATGTGGGTAAGGATAGGTTTATGTTATAAGTAGTGTACAATGTGATTTCTTCTAACTCCCACTTTATTATGCCACTCAAACATTTGTAAGGCATTTTAGCCTAAGCGATAGTGTAGAGAAACAAAAAGGAGTATTTAAAATGAGCAATGTTTAAATCAAATATTTAAGAGTGATAGTTTCAAGACCATAAAAAATTATTAGATATCTATAGTAGAAAATGTCAATGTCAACAAGAACAATTTTAATGATAAATTATCCATAAATTATAATAAAAATAATAATCCAATAACCTATTTCAAAGGTCCTATAAACATAATAATATTTAAAAAATCCAATCATCATTACAATTGCATTTCTTTATCACATTAGCATTTCATAACAAACTCCACAAATAGATTTCTTAAAAGTCAAGAAACGACAAGCTTCAAAACTCCATTCTACTCAATTTTCATGAATACAAACTTTTCATAGAATCTAATAATCTCGTCTCTAATAAATATATCTGAATTGATAAATACCTTCTTAATATCTGTATTGGACTACAAAACTAGAAAATAATCTTCAAACAGTATTAGAAATCTTTTCAAAGTAGTGCTAATATAGCATAGCATTTATCACATTTAGAAACCACACAAACACTAGATTAATTTTTTTTTATCTTATCATTATGTTCAAGATAAAAAAAGTGTAATATTATTATATCATGAAATTTAAAATTTCATTCAATTTTTTATTAAGAATAAAGCAGGTTTTTAAGGACACCTAAACCCTATTAAAAAACAAAACCTTAACTACCAACAAGGCTGCAACAGAATAAAAGGACAACTTTTTTGAGAAAGATAAATTATCTTGTTTCTCATCTAATTTAGTATGGCAATTGGCTTCCTTTTGAATAATAATAAAATAAAAACCTTATTTGGTTAAGAACAATGTTCTGTATGATTGAGTAGGGCCTAGCTTTGTATGATAAGATTAAACAATGCTCTCTTCCTTTCTCAAAAGCTGAGGACTTTTCTCATTGGGTTGCTCTGCATGTGCAACATCATCTCCACTTGGCATCTCATGGGTCTTCTGGTGATCCTTTGCTTTTCCCCATAGTGCAGAATAAAGTCCCAAAATGATAAAAAATGCTCCTAACAAACTGCATATTGAAAAGATGAATCACCAATAAATATTAGTAAAAGAAGAAACAGCTTGCAACAGTTTGTAAGTAGATTGAGTATTTTGAATGCCTTCATTAGTAAATAATCAAAGAATAAACAATACTAAATAATAAATAATAATTCTTAAGCTACTTTGACAAATTTTTTTAATAAATAATCAAAGAATAAACTATACCGAATACAAACTTCTAAGCTACTTGACTTTAGAAAAAGCCTATTCTGCTTAGTGGAATACAATCTACTTTGACAGGCATATTCATTTCCCTGGTACAAAACTAATATATTTTAAGGTAGTGCTTGAATTCCAAAACAGTGACTTTAATAAAGGCATGCCAATGACCTTCAAAGCTTAAAGAATATTAACTAGTTTAATCCGTAAGTTGAGAAGAAAACATCAAACAAATTTGATTCTAAGCCTGTCAAACCAACTTTTGAATAGTAGGAACAAAAACAGTGAATCTAAAATGATGTAATCTTTCAACTTAAGCCTGTCTCAAACCAACTTTTGAATAGTCTGAACAAAACAGTGAATCTAAAATGATGTAATCTTTCAACTAACCCAAAAGTGGGGTTGGATTCCCATTTTTCCTTGGAGAGAGAAATTGAGAATCACTCTTCACATCAATACAACCATTTTGTACAAAACAAGATCAGATATCTTTCATAGCAGTGAATCTGATAGATAGATTTGAATGAATACTCACCTTCCCAAGTAAAGTGAGACATGGAGGAGGAGAAATTCCAGTACAGTTGTTGCTATTGTGCACACTGGAGTGAACACTCCTGCAAAGACAGGCCCCTTTTTCTGGATACACCAAACTTGTACGTAGAACCCAAATGCTGAGCATATGATACCCTGCGCACATTGAACTTCAGCACATAAATTGTAGTGGAATCTAGTTTATGGCTAGTCACTATCATTGACGTCAGTGTTTTTATGAAAGAATGTGCATTGCTGTTGACAGTATTGTTTCAAAGCGGAGATTGGATTTGATTTTCAGATAGAGAATCTCACCCCAACTCCACCCATCACATGGACTCTCTTGTCTGACATCTACAAGATCTTTTTAATATATTTTTATTAGACATACATTTGTTCGTTTTGAATGGACAAGGATTTCCTTTATATTGAGACCCATTTCTAAATCAATAATTAGTGATAGACTGCAGTTTTGTAGGAGTAGAATTTATACGGTACGGTATCAGTTTTGATTTTTTTAGTTGGCTCATTTAAAATTACATTTGTGTTTTTAGTAAGATCGGTTTATTATTGTGATTTAAGATGAACCAATTAACCAAATCAAAACTTAGAATGTATTGTTTAAACCCAACTATTTATTTTATTGTTTTTTCCCATGTACAATAAATTCTAATGAAAGGCTTAGAAAAATAGTGTTCTTATTCTACTGATAAACGTTGTAACAATAGAAGGTAATGAATGGGAAAGAAATTTGAAGGGCAGACATTGAGTGCAGGCCCATTTAACCATCCTACTATAAGGAGATGAACATTTATATGTGTAATAAACTAATAATAACTTTTAAAATGCATTCGAGTATAGTATCATGGACTTGCGCCAACTTTCAAGAGATAAAGATTCTAGACTGGGTACAAACCTACAATAGAGATAACTCTGGGAACTTGGCAATTTGGGTATTGTTTTGTGCTTGGTAACTTGGTTGTAATTGTTTGACAGCTTGACTGCGATTGCATGTTCCTATTAACATTGAACTATTCTATATGTTGTACAGGAATTTTTGGGTCTCTATCAAAGCATTGAAAAGATAAATAAGTGAAGTGGGTATAAATTAGCATCGATTATTTCTACCTATATTGACCTAACAATGTACAAAGCCATATTTTTGGTAGATTAGGATACATAACTGTCACCCTATCAAGCCACTTCCTACAAATGCACTAAGAATCAGGGTGAGTAATAAGATGAATCCTCTCATGGTTTATATGATCTCTCATTTACAGTGAGCAATACATATATAGTGTTTTGTTCAAAGGATTTATGGCATCTTAAATGAGATTACCGAGTACAGAACACTGAGAAGCTGAACATTGGACCGTATGGCCCACACCATCAATTTGTTGTGCTCACATATCATACCAACTAAACCAGACTGCAGTGCTGAAAGCAGACATGTGAGTGCTGTCAAGGATAACTGAGCTGGATATCTTTTTATAACAGGGCCCTGCATTCAATTCAATAGATTAATATCAATACTTATTTTTGATAATTGACATAAAGGTGGCCTAGGGAATGGTAAAGTTTACCTGAAAGACAATCCATGCAGACCAAGCTGTGATCCCCCCGAAAACCAAGATGGAGCCTAGTGCCATGTTATAATTAACAGACTTTGAATTGGACATTGTGTCATTAGCTGATGGGGAAGATATTCTAAAAGAAGGACCCTTGTAGAAGGTCATAATCATAGCACCACTCACACAAACAATTGTACCAGCGATCTTTGCTTTTCCTCTCAGAGTTCTAATATCAAATTTCTCCAATCTACAAAAACCCATGTAGAATAATGTCATGTCAATACTAATACTGTATCTAAATTTGCATTCCATGTTATAGAGATAAGATAAAGACTGCACCTTACAAAAGTGGCCATCACAAATGTGATTATTGGTATCAGGTTTAGAGCTGCTGAGCCAAAAGTGGCAGAAGTGTAATAGACTCCTTGAAAGTAGCAGTTCTGACTGACAGTAATCCTGCCAAGGAAAAGAAAAAGTTGAAGTTCTGACTGACAGTAATCCTACCAAGGAAAAGAAAAAGTTGATCCAGTGCCCTATTTGATTTACAAATCAATGTCTCAGAAGAACATTTACTTACCCACATGCAAGCAAGGAGATTTGGAGCAAGATGGACCATGTCATTGGTGGCCTCTGCTTTCTGTAAGAACATTAATCAAGTAGTAATGTTTAAAACCATAGATTTTCACCAATCTTTCTGGATTTGACTGCGTAGAATTTCTTAATCATCAACATTTCATGATCATACTCTTTGATCCATTATCAGAATGAAATGACTAGAGAAGAGAATCATGATGATGATGTTAGATGATGAAATATGATCCAAATGGTAATGATTAAAAAATTCTACATAATCAAATCCAAAAACATTATCAATCTGATGCATTAAAACATTTGTTCATCACTAATAAGGAGATTCTAATTAGAACTCAGAGAATTGATACAAACCTTTCTATAACATAAGCAAAGGGAGCAATGGCTAATGTTGCAATACCCTGCCTATATGTCACGAAAGCAAAGTGACTCAGTCCCTCTTCCAGAACAAGTTTGGCAAGGATGGTCATGCCTGCATATGACATTTGAAGTACAAGCTGCCCAACATATGGTTTGAAATTCTCCATTGTCGATGCCATTGTTGAAACAAGTATTCTTAGCAGCTTGTCCATTCAAATATGGCTGCAACAGCCTTTTATAGACAGCTAGAATAGGACTTTAATCAAATAGTATGAAACATATGGAATATGTCTATATTAAAATGTTTTCCACGTGCTTTGATAAGATGGATCTTGTCTCGCATAACTGTACCGTAGACGTAGAATTGTTGTCCACTCCATCTGTACTTTACAGAGAGGAGTTGAAGTGGTTTAATGGCCTTCATTATGCATAAAATTTTGACAACATATATTCTTTGGGTGGGAAATTTTCAACATTGATGTGGCAAAATTAACTTTGTCATTTGACTCAAATAAATTGTATCAAATTGCTTTGTGCCCTTGGCTTGCATCTATGCTGAAGTATAACTAGTTGGTTCCATCATTATTTGTGAAGTGGGCAATCATTATTTTGTGGTGTCATTCATGTGATGCATCATCATTTATTAGAACAAAAAATATTTTTGGAGAAAGTGTTAGTATAATTTTTATTATTAATAGTTAGGACTAATCATTAATCAATAGAAAATTGAGTATGAAAATGTGCTTATTAATATCTACATTTGCTTATTATTAATAGTTAGGCTTAATTTAGGTTTAATTATTTGTGATTGGAAAATTGAGTAGTAATTTTTTTCTAAATTCTTTTCCTAAATGTTTTTGTGTTTGATTTGGATTTCTATTTTCATTGATAGTTTTAAAGTATATATGTAAATTGTTATACTCTTTTTAATGCGTTTGTTAGTAGTTAATTTTTTTTCAAAAATCTTCATGATGTTTAATTTGGTTTGTTAGGTTTATTGGTAGTATTAAAGTATTTATGTCAATCAATTGTAAAACTGTTTTTAATGTGTTTATTAATATCTACATTTGTTTATGATTAATGGTTAGGTTTAATTATTAGTGATTAGAAAATGGAGTAGTGTTTGGGTGTTTTACTTGGTTTGTTATTTGTACCCATAGTTTTAAAGTACATATGTAAATTGTAAGACTATTTTTAATGTGTTTATTAATATCTACATTTGCTTATTATTGATAGTTAGGTTTAAACATTAGTGATTAGAAAATCTAGAAGTAATTTTTTCCCCAAATTCTTTTGTGTGTTTAATTTGGTTTGTTATTTGTATATATAGTTTTAAAGTATATATGTAACTTGTAAAGTTATTTTTAATGTGTTTATTAATATCTACATTTGTTTGTAATTAGTGGTTAAGTTTAATTATTAGTGATTAGAAAATTGAGTAGTAGTTTTTTTCTAAAATCCTTTTAGATTTTCAATTTGGTTTTGTTATTTTTATCCATAATTTAAAATTATTTATGTAAAATTTAAAACTAATTTTAATACTTTATTAAAATATTCGTATGTATAAAGTTAGGTAAGATTTTAGTGATTATTGTGAATCTTCCAATTTTATGCAAGCAATAAACAAGGTTATTGCATTGGGCTTTTTTCACTAGATTTCTCAAGTGAAATATTGTGTATTATGTTTTTTTTTTTCATTCTATTGTTACTTCAAAATTTCTATGTACTAATTTTATTATGCAAATTTATTAGACTCGTCTCCCCTAAAATTATATCAATAAGAAATATAATAAGGACAATTTAGACGAAATCATTAATATATATCTTTTATGAAAAATATATTTTAATAAAAAAACAATGAAGATATCTTACAAGACAATACCAATGTTAATAGTTTTAAAAAAACATAGTGTGAAAAAATTAGTGTCCAAATTTATAATATGAATATGTAGGTATAGAGTTTCATTCTACATTTCGTTTCAAATAAAACATTCGACAAAAAAATATAATATCAAGTTAATTTATGACAAGGTGTGGTCAATCAATTTTGAGAAACAAGGGATGCCACATGAAAAAAATTTGTAATAATTTAAACTTTGTTAGTTTTCACAAGTTGAAACATTGCACTATTGTCTAAAATATCCTAGTCAAGATTAAGTGAGGCCCACCATTCTTAAAAAATGTAATAAAGCTACTATTGTTTCTCAAAGGACCCCCACATGCCATCACAACACAACAAAATAAAACACAAGATTGACACATTCATAGTGTTGTGTTATTGGTGGGAAGGTATAAGTCATTAATAGGTGGGCGCAATAAAAATAAAGAGGAAAATGTGTGAAGATCCTTTTCTAGGATAGTTGTCATCTTGATGCACTTTCATGAAGATGGAAATAGTAAAAGATAAAGGATATTGTGTCATTGGATGTTAATAAAAACTTAGCAAGTTAGTGGGTTTGATCTCATGTAAAAAAGAGACATTACATTACCATGCAACATTTAATATATGATAAATTTGACACTTTTCCTTTGCACACCATTGGCTATTTAGTTCCAAGTTGGAATGGTGGTTTGCAAGTTTTTCAAAGAGATACCACATATTCCTAATCATCAATCATGAGTAGAAGATATCCAATGGTTTATGCATTATGGAGATATTGTTAGAATGGAAGAAGGAAAATGATGTAATATTGGATGAGCATTAATGAGTCAACAAGTTCTTGATATTTCACATACAAAAAGGAACCATTCTTGTATGAACCTCTAAAATATAAAAGTAAAGTTGTGGTCTCCAACATACACAAATAATACAAATTTATTAATACACCTCATAAAAGATAAGGATCTCATGCATCTAAAAGGTTGATGATTTCTTAATTTTGATCTATGGATAACTAAAGGTTTATTGCATGAATGGTAAATCATGCTTTTAATGTAACTCTAGTAATGTTAGGTAGGTTATCATTAGATATATTAAAATAGATGTATGTGTTTATGACTAAAACATTCACTATTAACAAGAAATGTTCTAAAGGAAGCTTTACAGAAATGGGACTAAAATTGTTGTTAATGAAACAACCTCCAAGATTTTAGAAGCTTGCTCTTCAAATGTTTGGGGGGAAAGGGGAAGAAAGAAAAGAAAAAGATACTAAAATGAAAGATAACTAAGGTGATGCACTGATATTACTATTATATCCACTCCTAACATTTGCATAATTATAGATTAAAAATATTAAAACATCACAACCAATTTAAAGGAGCTTATGTGTGATTTAAATTATACAACACTTAACAAAAGATTACACTATAGAAGCAAAGAACAAAAATAACAGACAATGATTGATTCTACACAATTTGACATAGAACACCACATCATATTCATTGTTAGGTGGAGAAAAAAATACAAAGGACCAAAGGTATAGTATAAGCCATTCAATCCTTCCCATGAGGGGCACCTACTAAGGTGTTAGAATGGAAAACAAGAATTGTTGATATTCCTATTCAAAACTAAAATTATCACAATGTTGTTCTCTTTGGTAACAGTTATCAAATACTATCTACTTTACCCTCTACAAAAGATAAAACTCTTGAATATATAGGTCCAATGGCTCTGGTGTGGTAGAGTTCACAATGCAAAGGAAAAATGACATTTGGAGCCATGTAAGACACCTAGATCCTAGCACTCATTATTATGATGAGGCTACAATAACTAAAGGGAGTGCTTCATCTTGCACGTGCATATGATCTATGGATTCCGAATATATGATGCGACCTTAACACCCAATAATCTCCCGATGTTGAAACATGTCCCACTCAAGCTACCCCTGAAGCCTCTATTGGGGACAAGGGCCATCCTTCTTGATCAATAGTGCATCATTTCCCCATAAAGGGAATTCTTTACTCTTTGAAGCATGTGGTGATGTCATGTGGGGGTTCACTCACTTTGAATTTCCCTTCAATTTTTATTTTCTAAAAACAACAAAACCACCACATGAAATCTTGGTGTTGTTCTTGAAGCGTGTTGAGAATTCCGTTGTGAAGGATGAGCATGGGGGCTCCATGTGGAACGAGCAGGAGAAGTTGACACTTAGTCATAATTTGTAAAGGGGCTAAAAGAAGAATAGAAAGTTGATACAATATGCCCCAATATTTGAGTGACAAGAAGATAACAACTCATGACTCAAAAGTGTGGATCTGATCCATAGTTTTGGAAACTTGCAAGGGGAATTCACCTATGGATGGAAGAACCCAAAATCTCTAGTTTGCACAAAAAGAAGTAAAACCAAAAAATGATAGCCCACAACACTTAAAACTTTTGAAGGGAAACCTTTAGAGGCATCCATTCCTCTTCTGAAGGTTGATCCTTCTTCTTTAGAGCTTTGAAATCTATATCTTGGTCTATTATCTCCTTAAAGGATAAATTTCTCAAACCTTGTACAACCACTTACATCTCAAACTCGAATTGGGCGAGGGGTTGTAAAGTAGCCTCCACTTCAAAGACATTTGGCATTTTACCTTAGGTTCACAAAGATAGTTTGGTCATTTTATTTTGTAACCAACAACCCTTTGATCTCCTCCTTAGAGAGGACTGCGTTATTGGAGAGGAATGGGGAGGGGATTCCTAATTAGACTAGTTGTTTAATGTTTCCCTTCATTTCCCAAACCACTTGCTCTAAGATATCCATATATGCCTTGAACTTTGATGCTGCCTTGTTGTATCTCAGGAATTCATTAACTTTGATCATTGCCTTCCTTTAGTTGGTGATCCCACTACCTAGAGTGTCTCATTTGCTGCACTATATAGCTTTTCATCTAGAACCCATGAATCTTGAACCTTTGGGGAAACAACAATAAGCACCTGCTCCATAGACACACTCACTTCTACATGTAATCATTGTGAGTCAGTAATGAATCCAAGTGTGATGCCATGTTTTTTATCCTCTCCCAACATGATACATATAACTATTGGACCATTTGAAGATACCCATGATTTGGGAGTGGGCAGAAAGGTCGTTCTTTAGCTGTTGAATCTCTTAGTCCCTGGACTAGGACTCATGCTACATATGTTGTTGTATCTATTGTTGCATTCTCATAGAGTCTAAAAGACTCTTTTGAGCTTGCACAAGATAAATTTCCTTCTTTTGCAGCTTTTATTTTGTGCTTCTTTTTATTTTCCAAACCCTTTATCTTAGCCTTCAGCTCTGCTACCTAGAACTCCAACTAAAAATTAGTGACATGGCTTTAAAAATTAAATCTTATTTTCATGAGGTTCGTGTCTTTGGCTTTAGCCTCTACATTGAGGTAGCCGATCATTGCTTTCATTCTTTTGATCTCTTGATCTTTCCTCTCTAGTTGATGACCTAACTTAAGGTAGTCTATTGTGACAACCTTTTGTGTTTATTCTATTAATTCCACTTTGTCAAGTGGCATTGCCTAGCTAAGGTTTAGGCTGACAATGTAGGTTGAGTAATCCTTGAGTAGCATTTTTTCTTGAGACTTGATCACTGTGGGCATCATGTGTGCAATCATTAAGTCCTACTATGTATGATCAAAGAAAGTTTTCATATGTGGAACCACCGGGGACTTGGCCACTTTTGATATTTTTATCTCTACCCAGGCTTTCTTTGCAGTCTCTAACTGTTGATGGAACTACTCTTAGGATTGAATAATTCACCTTGTGAAGGGGGATCTCTGTGGCAATTTGAAAGGAATGACCACTTTCTGTTGTGAAGTAATGGATGTTGTTCCTCCAAGGATGAGGTGGTGAGTGAGCAAAGTGGAAGGAGAGAAGGGGAAGAGACTATAGAGAGGGATGACAGGCATTGTTCCATAATGGTTGTTTGTGCGGTGGATGGAAGTGGAAGGGTGGAAAGTGACGACATGGTGGATGGTGGAGGAGCAAATAAATAAGATCCAAGAGGAAGGAGAGGGGGAGAAAAATGTACCTATTGATTGAAGGTGGGGGAGACTGCACGATAATAGGAGGTAGTTGCATCACAAGAGGAGGTGGCAGTGTGTAACTAGGAGGATTCAAAGTTGTAACAAATTGAATCACTTCTCCTATCCTTGTATGTATCAAGGCTTATTTCTTAGCTCCAAGGACCAACAAATCACTAGGTCTTCTATGGACCACTTGAGGTGGCAACCAAATTCCTTGTCCTTTTGACCCTAACCACCACCTTCATAGCCCATTTTTTTAGCTATGACTACTCTTGAAGTATAGATTTTATTTGTTGTTTCACTTAAACCATGTGGTGGTTTGAAACTAGGGGGTGGAATCTCACCCGCACATTCTCCTCCTTAGTTTCCCCTTTTGCTTTACTTCCTCTGCCTTTCTCAATTAGTTTCCTCTTTTTCTATTAGGTCTTAGAGGGGGAACCAAAGAGTTACACCTTGATGTTGGGTTGTTTGCCCCTTCCTCTTGTTATTGGGCTACTACATGTAGAGGAAGAGGCCATGTTGAAGGTCTTTAAATTTCATCATTTTCCTCTTTTCCTAAGGGGGTCTCTTCTTCTTCTTCTATTGAATCTAGTTACTCTTTGGCTCAGGCTTCTTCTTTGTGGTATTCATCCTATATTTTCTCAAATTTCTCATTCATTTCAACCATGTTGATGTTGGGCTCCATTTGGTTGATCTATTTCCTATACTTCCAATAGGATTCCATTTTCTCCCTAGTCTAGCCCCTGGCTTCAAGCCTTGCTTTCAGATTTTTGGTTAAATTTCTTGTAGAATCAAAATCTTGAATTGGCTTGTAGAAATATTCCCATGGTTGGTAGGTGTTTGAGGGGATCATTGATAAATGAAAAAAAAAATTATTCCCTCCTCCATTATTGACTTCCTCTCCTTGATGTACAACCACGGTTCATGGACGAAAGTGGCTATATGGACATCTAGGTCAAAGCTCCATTGATCATTTATCTAACCTAGGAAAAGATCCACCAATTTGAGTGTAAGAAGACACTCAAGTGAATTTTTCAAAATCATATTTCCCCCCTTCAAAATGGGACATCAAAGAAGGCCTTCTTATGAATCACATCATATGCTAAGTCTACTATGTCGAGCTACCAAGCCAACTCCAAGGCCAAGGTCCTATTTGTGAGTGTGCATGGGAGCTAGAATGGATCCTTCTTGAAACAATGGACCATGATGAAAGTGAAGTGGGTTCCAAAGAACCAGTCACATGGTTTCTTATAGCTAGTGATTCATTCTCATTGGTGATCTATCACTCAAAAGGTAATGGGTTCTAGGTTGAGGTCAATTATGACTGGGGATGTTAGAACTATAAAATTCTAAAAAAATTACAAATTGTTTATACCCATGAGTTTCAAGATGAGTCCTACCATAAGCACAAAATACTCTCTTCATAACATTTTGCCCATATTTTTCCATGTGGTTCCAAAATATCCATCGAGTCTTGAATATCTCATTGTATAATTCATATAGGCAAGAGATGGTGAGGGTCTCCCCAATCCATAAAGCATTCTTACTAATGTGTATCTTTTGTAGTCTATCAAAAAGAGTGCAGAAATGTCATACCAAATATTTCATCTACAAACACATATCAGCAAGACATAATTCATTGTCTCGGCGATAGAAAAAATCATATCGGCAAGAAAGTTATCATTGGAATGAGTCATAACAAACTCATATATGTCTTACTGACCGACACACAAGGAAACATATCAACCAGACTAAAATTCATCGGAGTGAAGTCTTATCGAATGTATCAGGTCTTTCTGACAAAGTGTAAGAGGAATCTATCAATGGTTATCGGGATGAAGATATGTAGTCTTTCCGACTCATATGTCTCACTGAATGTTGTTTGAAAGTAGTAGCGTCTCGGTGATCAAAAGGTATCAAGGGGTGTATCTTGGTAAGAAATAATACAATCTACAGAATATCTCCCCGACTTTAAAATGTCACAACGATATACATAAGACCAAGAGGATAGCTATATGTGAGACTCCAAATATTGATGAGACTGCGGGACATTATAGCGATATTCAATTTGCGATAGTCGGTAAGACTTCAAGGTGTCAAGGAGACTAAAAGATGTTTTGATGAAAGGTTTAATGAATGTTGCAAAAGGATATCACCCCAAATTTGAAAATGTCTCACCGACAATACATTTGATGTGAAAGTATGAGTTTCAAAAAAAGACTTCACTTGTGCTATAGCTAACACATTAATGGTGCAACAAAGCATCATAAGGATAATTCAATTGAAAACATTAGTGTGATTGGTAGCAGAAGAATTGGAAAGGTGAATTTGGAACCAGGGCATTCTTTCAATCTAAAGGCTTTAAGAAAATACAGTAAATTCTTGCACCTTAGCTCCTCTAGCTTTAACTTGTAATTTTGAGGAAATGGAGTCCCCTAGCTTAGGAAAATAAAAAATTAGAAAACATGGTGAAGGTAGTCAAACAAAAGGAAAGAAACATAAAATTGAGACAAAACATGAGGGCAATGAGCGAAAATTAAATCAAGACCTTATTGACCAATTACTGGGCTTTGGACCTAAAGCCAAAAGATCTGTGAAACTTAGGGTAGAATTAGATAAACTGGATGATAAATGTAAATTCATAGGAGATGTTTGGATTGCAATAAGGGGGTATGAGTTGTTTAACTTTCACTGTCATAGGAGAAATCATTTTGAGCTAGTATGCAACCTGTGGAAGCTTAACTTAGGAAAGCTAGTATGCCCTAATGTATTTGTTAATGCTAAATTGGTGAAATTGTTGGCTGTCCACTATAATTCAAAATTCAAAGCTATATGTGACCCATCCAGGAAGCCACAAATACATTTATCAGAAGAGGTAATAGGGGAGGTTTTCAATTTAGAAGGGGTTTGCAATGAAAGAATCATATTTGAGGAATTGGAATTGGAGATAAGAAGAATGGACACAATATATAAAGGTTGGAGGTTGCTAATTCATAGGATTAAACAAGATGGAAAACCGGTTCCTCTATAGGATAGTGATGGACCTCCTTTTGATGTTGACTTATTCGAACCTTATATGAAATATACATATTTCTTAGTGGCCTAGGTATTGGGAATGGATGTCCCTAAGTATATGTCAATTGTGCCCATGATAATTTCTGCAGATATCCAGTATCATACTTTAGGCCTTTTGACTATGCCTCATACATTTTTAAGGGGCTTGATTCTGGATTAATGGCAATAAAAGGAGGAGCTTCTATCTTTCATCTCAGGAATTATTCATTGTTGATGCTTATGGTGCTATATTTTGGAGAAGAGTCGGGACTGTGGCCCAAGGAGATGAGAATTTCTCAAACTGATAAGGAAGGTGCAGCATTACCTATTCAATTATGGACTGCTGTCTGGGATAGTAGATTTTCCAACTCTAGTTTTGTTCATTTTAAAGAATACTTTGTGAATACATTGTACAAATTGTACAATCATCCATATAATTACTCTTTATCTAAAGAGATAAAGAGATTTCTTTAGCCAAAGGATTTTAATGGGCCAATTGATCATAATTGGGGAGATTGGTATTGCTTGGAGGGAGCTACTATGATTAGAATTTATGGGTTTGAAGATGACCCATTCATTTTTCCAAAGACAGTCCTGAACAAAATTGCATATTTGGAAATTGTCAGACAGATGGATTACTCCAGTGTAATGAATTTTAGCTCCTTTGGAAAGTAGACTTTTATGCCTAGTACATTATGTTTTGGTGATTTTATTGTGCCGGCTAAAGAAGGATACAATTTGATCCTTGATAGATTGCTGCAGTACAATATGAAGAGAGGACCACCCAAAAAGAACTCGACCTAGAAGGGTATATTCATTCTACTAAAACAAGGATAAATTTTGGAGGGTATCAACATGTTCCCTATCACTTTGATGATATGATTTAGAATTTGGATGAGGAAGAAGTAGAGATGGTAGTCGAGAGATATAATCAAGGATTACAATATACAAAGTTGTCTTTTTTGGGGAGGGGACACCTAAAGATAATGTGCCACAAAGCCAACTAGTTAAAATGACCAGATTAATAACTCAACAGTATGCTTGCCCTATCAGAGAATTGAGTGCTGAAGAAAATGTGGAGGAAGATGCAAGGAATATAGAATATAGATCATTTGTTTAAGATGATGAATTCATAAAATCTCCAGAATTTAAGGAATTCTTGTATAAACAAAAGGGAAAAGAGATAAGGGAAAAGGTTGATAATATTACTTCAGGTAATGAAGAGCAATTACTGAACGATTTAAGGAGATGTGTGGATGAGGAAATGATAGGTATAACCCCTGAAAAGGGGAGGAAAATGTTGGAAAATGTCGATGTCATGATCTTTCTTGGGCTTGACCTCAATTTTGCACTAATCTTTGATAGTTTCCTAAAAGACAGTAATGCTACACATATGCTTAGCCAAGAAAAGGTAAAAAAAGTGTATGCAGGATCTAAATACAATATAGATGAAGAATCACTAATGATTTGGGCCTTATATCCACCCCATAAGAAATAAGTAGTTATTGATACTGAAAAGGAATTCGGGCATGTCATGAATTTAAAGGTTGGAGAGGCTGATCCTATGGCTACAACAAAAATTGGAATTAACATTGCAAAACTAAACAAGGCCCAAATTCAGATGTTGATTAAGGGGAGAGAAATTTACAAAACAAATAATGAAAGGATGTTGAGAGAAAATGATTGCCTAAAATATTTAGTAGGTATTATAATGAAGTCAACCAAGATGCTTACTCAAGGTGAAGCTCTCAGTCAAGAGATCACTGGGAAGGATCAAGCGCTTACTCCCAAGGAAAATATGATACAATTGTAGCAATAATCAAGAAAAGGAAAGCCACTCTAACATCTTGGTTGAATAAACTCTGGGGAAAATATTCACATACCCTTGCTGCATTAAAAGAACATAAAAGGATGGATGGATGGATTATGGAGAAGTTTCAAGAAACAAACCAAAGAGATGTTTCTAATAGTGCAACAATTGAAGTTGCAAATCATATTATGAATAAACATCAAAACTTCTATGAAGAATTGCAATGGGATGAACAGGGATTGATAAATTCCGCTAAGAAAACATTGATTACATTCTCTGATGATAGAGGGGAACTAAGAGAAATGATTAGATGGAAAGATGAGAGTGAGTCAATACTACATGAAATCCTGAAGATAGCTACTACGAAGGATACAACATTGGAGGAGGTGAGTGAGCAAAATGAGAAGATGATAAAGATGGAGATCACAATCCAAAACACAACTGGAGATGTGAATATGTATGAACACCGGTATTATTTGGATCATCTTTCTAAAACTCATTTGTGGCTTAACAGAGCTTGATTATCGTCTAATCTGTTGTTGTTTAAACATATGATATTTTTGAAAGGACGTGTCCTTTCAAGTTTTGATGTATAAATATCTATTTCGGTAACGAAATAGAGATATAGAATATCAAAGATAAGATAGAATAGGAAGAGGATAAAGTAGAATATAATTTTTTATAGATATGAGACTATGATGTATGTTTGAAATTATGGAGATATCAATGAGAATCATTTAATGTGGTGGCATATTTTTGGTATCAATTATTTGTTGTGTTCATTGAAAGTATTACTGTAGTTGTCTCCAAGGTTAATGTTTTCTGGTTATTTAAATTGATATAACAAGTTTATATTTAGTTTATCAGTGCACATTTGTTGTATATGTGTGGTTGATTAATTGGTTCTTTCAAGAAAAGATTAAATCCTTTTAATTGATCATAGTAATCAGGGAAGTTCAACTAGATCATTAAGAAGAACTTGGCAGTCATAGTCTTGCATGTTTATACAAGTTATAAACTGAAATATATGCCGAACAATTTGAATGTTTTCTAGAAAGAAGTTGCTCATTTAGATTTCATTTGACTCTGCATACCCAATAAGGCACTAGTCTCTACATTTTTCATCATTTAGTTTCATTCATTTTTTACATTTGTTAATTGAACATATTAGGTTTTAGTTTTGATATTGCTATACAAATTATACCAAATCAAATTTCATTTGTCCACTCCCATCTACCATTGTGGGAAAAAAACTTCAAAAGAGATAAGTATAAGTCAAGTCTGCCTCACTCATATAGGTACACCCGCCTAGGTCTAGCAGCACCCAAAGAGTAGAAGGTCTAAACTATTTTGCCTTGTCTGTTACCCTAAAACATACCAAAAGATTGGCAACCTCTTGAGACACTTCACCTACATTTTTGAGAGCTAACAGGGGACATGAAAAATTTTGAGAAATGGTAATCTAATGTGACTGAAAAGATGTGTGTCCATGTAGAGATGGGGATCACTTTATCTGGGTATACTTCCATCTTAGTTGAATTGATGGTGAAGTATGGTGACAAGAATTCAATGCTTGAGAAAAGAATCACTAATACATTTGACTGCAAAATACGACGAAACTCTCCGACGAAATATGTAAAATTCGATGTTCGTCAGGTGCTTGTAAAATTTGATGTGTAATTTCCAATTTTTTGAAAGTTTATCCCCGACGTTCGTCGAAATTTCGACGAACTTGGGGTTCGTCGAAATGTCGGCTATTATTTTCGTTGAATTTTTGACAAACATGAAAAATTAAAAAATCAAATTGTGGCCGACATAAAGAAAAGTGAGTTCGCGCTTGATTTATTGCGACAGTGTTTTGCTCTACTTGAGACAGTTTGTGGAGAACTAAGGATGATTTTCTTGGGAAAAATCAGAAAAAATTCAATAAGATATCGCCAGGTTGAGGGTAGTCATTGTCTTTTTGCAGAATTTAGTTGTGAAGTCAGATTTGTAGTTCTAGGTTTGAAAATCATATTTTAAAGCAACATCTCATCAGATTTCATTTTTAGAGGTTAAGGGTTTTGAGAATTTCATGTCCAGATTTTGTTGTGTGGAATCACTATAAAATCACAACGGAGGAACAAATTCTTGTGACTGTAATTATATGATCCATAACTATATTGGTCATGTGGCACAGTTGTGCTATAACAAATACATGATGCATTCATGTGTGACCCAAGTTTAATGTGGCTATGTTGTGATAGAAATGAAGGAACTCATATAATATAGTTAATTCAGGTTGTATAATGTAGGTGTCAATCATCATTGGGTGCATTCAGGTTGTCCCAAGTTTAACAAGATAGGATGTAATTATAGCATGATCGAAGAGTGATTACTTCTTGCTGCAATAAAGAGCCTATAACTCTGGTTGATATGTAGAGTGGTTGTGTTATATCAATTATGTAGTGCATTCAAGCACAACCCATGTTTAATGGGCTATTCTAGAGAGTGATCAAGATTTTCTAAACCTTATGAATGTTACTTGACATATATTTGCATAATCTGAAATTCCTTGAGAGGCTTTTGAAGTATCAATGTATCCTATATAGGGTTTAGAATGATTTCTTTTAATTAAAAAATAAATAAATGATGTATTTCCCTATAATTAGATAATGTGGAGATCTCCTAAATCTGCCCCAACACACTATCCTCTTTGGCTTGTATTCATTACTCTAGCTACTAGGTTTTGCATGTGACATCTTTAATATCTTCATGACCATGGCTTTTAAATAGATCTCAGTCTTTGCTTTAATCCTTTTCATGGTAACCCTTGAGTTCCATAATCCACCTTCAATCTCTTCTAAGAATGTTGTCTTAAGCTAGACTGCATAGTATGCATATAAAGCAAGTCCTTCATACCTGCCATTGTTCCAAACCACCACTCACTTGCCTTACTTAAAATGTTGCCTCCATAAGCACAATAGCATGTTTTAAAATCATGGTTTGCAGTGATTGACCATTAAGCTCACCACTTTCATCATGAAGATACAATGAGATTTTTTGTCTTCAAACTCAAGGCATTATGGAAGATAACATTGTGAATTGTTTGTTGTGTACGATTCAATTTTCTTGCACATTTACTGCTTTGCTAACTTCCTTTAAGACTGGGTATTGCACCCTCAGCTGCAATCTCAAACAACTCACTCACTATCACTTGAAGATTCCTTTCATGAGAATCCTTCTATAAAATCAAACTATGCCCTATAGACTGCCTACTTACTATAGGGGACTCATTGTTTCATGGTATTGTAGTTCTTAAGATCCTTCAACCTTATTGACACTACTTCATAGTACACAAGGTATTATTCACTATTTTCCCATCTTTGGTGAGTCTCAAAACACTTGCTCAAACATGCAATCCACTACCTCCATTATACAATATTAATGGCTAAGAAGAAACATTGAACCTATGATTACCACTGTTACTTCATTTGGACAGTCATTCCCTGATTGCATTTTCCTTGTCTAACACTACCAAAAGCATTTGAAAAACCCTTAAGGTCAGCAAGGGGGTAAGGAAACTCAATGTTAAAATCTCCACTTTACTATGCAAGGTTTGAGCTTTATTATCTTGTCATTGCTTAGCCTTTTTTGACTGTCACATCTCAAGTGACTGTCATTCTTCTTACCGTAGATTGCATTTACAAATGTCAGTAAGCTACATAGTGTGCTTGTTATTGGCTACAATCTTTAGATTGCAAGATTTTGTTATTACCTACAATGTCTCAATCTTTCTGGTATTGCAACCTCACTAATCCGCTATAGTTATTGTTTATGTTTCTACGGAGGCCTAGGGTTTGTACCCTAATCATGCTCTTACCAATGCTTCTGTTGTTTTTTATTAGGGCTCTCTCAATGTTGAGGGCCCTAGGGATAAGCTCATCATAAGAAGTGACACATTGCATCTTTAACTAAAAGGATAAATCCGTATTGACATTAGCAATGATGATTCCGACTCATTGCTCCTTAGGAATGGGTCACTTGCTCTTACTAGCTCGCTACCTCCATTGTTGTAGAATTTTGTGATCAAGTTCAATATTCTGATTTTAGGAGTCTTAACAGTTGGAAATCATAGTAAAATCAGAATTTAATAAGTTTTGGAATTAGCATTGTAAAGTGTTTTTGGGGTCATTAACTTCAGACTATCTTCTCTTTTGCAGGGGTGGTTGCATGCCAAATTTTTTGGTGTAAAATATCAGAATTATTAGACTATGTTACCTGTCTATGAATAAAAATTATTGGAGTGTGAGTTTGATATTTTTTGAATCTAAATAGTCAAGCTTGGTAAAGAAAAATCATGTCAGATAATATTAGTCCAGAACAAAATGAAGAGACACTTGATAGATTGTGGGCTAGATTGAAAAGAAAGGGTGATGGGAAATATTATTGTCCTTGCAATAATTGCAAGGGCTTAAAGACGAGACGACTTTTAATCACAACAGCTGAGAAACATTGTAGGCAGCATGGTCACATTGAAGGGGGGTATGATTATCGTCTATTGGTAAGTTGTTCATTATATGTGTTTATATTGATTGAATTTGTAAATGTTTATATTGTTTTAACATTTTATATATATATATATAATCACTTGATCATGATCATGGTTTATTTGTGTCTATTATTATTATAAAGGTGGGGCACCCTAGGGCAGATGATATGGATTATCATGGCTTGGAGAATGTGGTTTTGCAAGCGGATTCACATGGAGTTGTGAATATCGAAGATGATGTTAATGATCCTATGGAAGAAGATGATCATGCACCAGAAAACATAGTTGAAGATGATCGCACGAATACATTGATCCATGCCACATTTAGTGGCAGAGCTGATCATGATGATCAAGATAACTTTGATGATGTTCATGATTTACCTGTACTTGACAAGGCATACGAGACCCTATATGAAGGCTCTGAAACAACTCTTCTCTCTGCTGTATTGTTGCTGTTAAACTTTAAGGTTATGAATACTTTATCAAACATAGCAATCTCACGGATGTTAAGGTATGTCATATATGTCATCTTTTTCATCTATTTTTAATTGTTGTTAGTTCATCACTAGTAAAATAAAGGATGAAATATGTACCATTAATATTCTTTATATGAACAAATTATTTATTTTTGTTGTAGATTGATTGGTGAATTTTTGTTACCGCATCGAATATTTACCTAAGCTCATGCAAGATTTATGTGCCATTATGAAGATAGAATGAATTATCAGCTTAATAGTGCATGTCCTAATGATCATAGTATATATCATAAACAACATGAATTTGCAATAGAATGCCTAGAACGTCATATCAGTAGATATCGAACAAATCAACTAACAAAAAAGGTGCCTCACAAGGTTCTTCATTATATTCCCATTATTCCACATATGCAATGATTATTTAGGTGCAAAAGCTTAGCGCAATTGATGGATTACCATGCATGGAATATAAGTGGAGATGACATTCTTTGAATGCCTGCAGACGGTTCTGCATTTAGGGATATGGAGGAAAAATGGCCACACTTTAAAGAAGAACCTCGTAATCTCAGGCTTTCACTGGGAGCAGATGGTGTCAATCCATTTGGAGAGATGAGATCTATTTACTCGGTGTGGCTTGTTTTTGTTATCAACAATAGCATTCCTCCATGGATGTCAATAAAGAGGGAGCACATAATGTTGTCAATGATTGTTCCAGGTATTTGTTTACATCAATTTTCTTTAACGTAGTAGCATCTCATTTGTCTTATTTGTTGCATAATGACACATGTTTTTCATTCAATAGTCATGTACATTAATTTATATATATTTAGGTAAGTGGTTGCCGTAATTATGTAATGTTTGTATTCATTCAACTAGGTAAATTACCAAAGTGAAAGATATGAATGTATATATCAAACCTCTTATCGACGAGTTACTAAAGTTATGGAATGGCATTTCTATGTATGACGTCTCTAGACCAATAGGACAAATACAATTTCAATTCCATACAATGCTTGTATGGACAATTCATGATGCCCCAAGGCTGTACATT
>VDFB02000003.1:752723574-752755968 GCA_007258455.2 Sequoia sempervirens | reverse complement strand
CCTTAGCATCATCTCAAGTCTTATAATTTTTCTTAGTGTCTTAAAATCAAAAGAAAAAACAAATTTAGTGATCAGTCTAAGGTCATCTAGACTGAAAGTCTTGAAACCTCATATTTTCCAAAAATTATCTCACCAAAGTAGGGTTTTAACTCATAACTCTAGTTGAAATTTGGCTTTTTATCAAACATCATCATTTTTCCTTCTTTGAAGTTTAGTAATTTTCATTAGATTATGTTAGTCCTTTGAAAAATTTGTCAAGTAATCTCCTTTTAAGGTCAAATTTTAGAAAATCTAAGGTCTTTGTGCTTGCAAAATCTTTTTTAAAAATTCCAAAAACATAGATTAAACTTCATAATAGTTTTGCATTCACCCAAAACTTTTGAAAAAAACAAAAAACATTTTAAAATCCAAAATCTAAAAAATACCAAAAATATTAAACATTTGAAAAGTCAAAAAGACAAAATAGAATCTTTTATGGTTGTCACATGCTCCTAGAGAAAAAGTAAAGAGATGGATTCTACATTTGATCACACATGCAACTTCACTAGTGACATACACTTTGGGGAAACCTCTATTGATCAAGAAAACTCATAGTCATAAACTTTACCTTTATTTGACAACTATACCTTACATGAAGTAGAACAAGGGCTAACACCAAAATAAATAGACAATGCTTTGTAAGATCCTAGGATCTTGCAAATCATGGATGAACTAATAGCTTTTGACCCTAATAAATATTTCTTTGCACTTGCACAAAGTAGAGCTCAGATTCTAGCTGACTTCGATGTATCCACAATAATAGAGGGAGCACCAAGCACAATGCCACAAGGACAAGGTACCATTAATCAACCACCATCAATACCTAACACATCATCATAGCAGTTTAACACAGACTTGCCACCTAGCCAAGCTTCACACTTTACATCAATTGTTAACATCCCCCCAACATCTACCTTTGACAAAAAGACAACAAATCCATTTGCTTCCACCTCTCAAACTGTAGTGCACCAAACTAACACTACACTTATAGCACAAAAGGTCACCCATTAAAATTCACCAAGTAAAATATGATGGACAAACCCTTCATTTTTAGGGCCACAAGTGAACACAACATCCACTTCACAGAACACAAATGTACCTATGGCACATACTAGATACTTTTTCATCTAGTAATTCAAAATACCAACTTCAATCAACCACCACATTAATAACTAGCTAATCATGGTCACCTTCAGCATCTGGTTTCCAATCAACCTCTCTGCATGTAGATCAAGGATGGGCCAAAAAATATTATGCATTTTGTAGGGTATGTGGTCACTCTCAATTTTTACCCAAATTGATGGTCTAGTGCTGGCTTTAGAGGATACCTCAGCTTCCACCAATATAAATTATGCATTGAATTGAATTTAATAAAGAATTATTATTCATTTTCTATTAGGAATTATGACTAAAGTCCTCACTTCCATAGGCTTATCAGAAAACATCTAACTTTCAAACAAGTATCACATTTTTGATTCCAAAACATGCTCAACATTCTATGCTCATATACTATAGGATTAAAAATAAAAATAAATTTCATAAAGTTTCAATCTGCTAGGTTTGACATTAATGAAGTTTTATATTTTTAAAAGCTGTAATAAAAAAATCATAATTTCATTATTTACTTGGAAAAAAAATTATAAAAAAATATGCATCACATCCGAACATGAGTCCCTCTATTTATATATAAAAAATAGATATAAAAAAATATTTATCATTTTATTATGAAGTAGGGGTGGTTAGACAGACACCTACTTTATTTTTCCCCAAAATTTTAAGTACTACAATTTGATTGAAATTTTAAATTTTCACCAAATAGATTTTATTTATTTTTAAATAAACCTAATAGTTTAGAAACTACATTAAATTTTCTACATATTCTATTCTTACATATTTTTGAAATAATATAGATAACTTATTCAAATTTTTACGTCAAGTTGCCTAACACTGATTTTTTCTGAATTTTTTGCCACTTAAGGGCCTATTTTTTCCATGATGATCCTGCACATACCCCTCCACCACAATTCAATCCTAATACCAATTTCACAACACATTTTCAACAAACATCCCACCCATGCAACAACATCACTTTGGTACAACAATTCAAAATATGCATGGATACACATCCACTTCACACCATCAAAACACCAACCCATTTGGAAACCCTTCTAATGGTTCAACACAATATCTACAATCAAACACAACTCCTATGACACCATTGCCAATGGATCTTCTAGCTCAACATCTACAAACCCTACAACAATAGATCTGTCAAATATGCAAGTAACTAGAAACAAGAAAACATACTCAGTAGAGAACTTTAGTCCTTACCCATTTGACAAGAGCATTTGCATGCCTCTCTTTCCAACAAACTTCATCATTCCAAAATACAAGTATAAAGGGAAGGGAGATCATATCAAACATGTGAGAGAGTTTCATATATGGCCTCCTTGGACATAGCTTTTGATCACACCTACCTAATGAGCCTTTTCCACGTAGTCTAGGAGGTCAAGCCCTTTAATGGTTTGCACATCTACCTCTAGGCATAAGAACATGGAGTGAATTAAT
The DNA here is from genome assembly GCA_007258455.2 of Sequoia sempervirens. Taxonomy (NCBI): domain Eukaryota; kingdom Viridiplantae; phylum Streptophyta; class Pinopsida; order Cupressales; family Cupressaceae; genus Sequoia; species Sequoia sempervirens. The sequence continues at coordinate 752,753,361 of VDFB02000003.1, read as the reverse complement.
AGACAAGTTTATAGCACACTTCTTGTATAACATTTCAAATGACATCAGCATTATCAATCTATGTAATGAAAAACAAAAGGATGGTGAAACATTCACAACATTCTTACAAAGGTGGAGAATCCTTGCTAGTAAGTTTCCATGTCATATACTAGAGAAGCAACTGGTACATATATTCATGGAGAGTATTAATAAGGAGGTGATGTTTCACCTACAAATCCACTACTTGAACATGTTCAAGGAAGTCATTGAAAAAGGCCTCTCCATCAAAAAATCCCTTATTAGCAAAGGGCTACTCAAAATTTTTAAGGAGAATAATAATTATCAAAATCATTCAAACAATAAGAAAAAAAATTATTTGCACAATAAAACAAGACAAATGACTGTGTAGTAGACGCTAAGGTCATTAACAAAACTCAACCTATGCTCAACCTCAAAGGATCATCAATGAAAATAATAGTAATCCACCACAAAAATATAAGTAAACAATAAACATGGTGTAGAACACTAAACAACATGGTCCTCCAAAGACTAACCAACCACGACAAACATACACACCCTTAGGGGAACCTATTGAGTTAGTTTTAAAGAAACTGCTACAACAAAATGTAATACAACTCCTAGAGATCAAACTCTATGAACCAGGACCCTTCAAACCATCCTAGTGGAATAATCATGACTTTTATGAGTACCATAGAAACAAAGGGCATAAAACATCTAACTATTTTAAACTCAAGAATGTCATCTAGGATCTCATCGAACAAGGAGTGATAAAAATTGATAACTTGTAGGGATCCTCTAACAAAGATCATACAATATTTAAAGATCCCTTATAGAATCATGGATCAGAGAAAACCTCCATGTCAGGAATACATGGTAAAGACCAAGCTAATTATATCAGTGTCACTTACAAGTACATGGTCAATAACATCCATCCATCTAATAAAAAAGCCTCATCTATACCCGTCAAGAGTGACAATTTTGAGTGTATCATTACATTTTCCAAGAAGGATATTCCTATACAAAGCTCTTGCCATATTGATGCCTTACATATTGAATCCTTTGTCCAAAGTAAAAAATTAGATGAGTCTTTCAATAGATGGTAGAGTGGGACTAAATATTTGTAGTCTAAGTCTTATAAAAAAATTGGGATATTTTGATGGTGTTGATCGTAACAAAAAGATTAAAACTAAATCATATGATGATGTTGAGTGAGAATCTATAAGCACTATCATATTACCTATCCAGGTTGAACCTATTATAGTTGATACTATTTACTAAATCCTAGATCTAGAGACCCCTTATAGTTCATTCTCTTGGGATGCCCATGGATCCATGCCATGCAGGCTTTGATGTCAACCTTACATCAATTCATCAAGTTCTCGTTCAATGAAATTGAAGTGACTATACCAGTGGACTCGAGTCCCTTTGAGCACTACAGACCCTCACAATGCAGTCTTGGCCTCTCAAAGCATTGCCTTAACAATATTTCCTTACCATCTTCCTCTGCAATAGTTGAGCCTTCGATACTACCCACATCTCCCACTCCCTCAAAAATCAGGGTTAATGTCAAAAACCCTGGAGTCAAAGAAGATGAGTTATAAGTGTGTCTTCCAAAGCTCAAAACACTACCCATTGCATCCCAATCATTTGATGTTCATCATAATCCCATGTTTAATCAAGACATCTATAATAACCCACTTTTTCATAATGATCGTATGGAGGATACCCTAGAGCATCCCTTTTCATTCTAGGATCATATTCCTTCTAGTCCACTACATGGGCAACCATTTTTTTCTCTCGAGCATCCTGAGCTAGAGATTATGCATCTATAAATGTTACTTCTACTAAAATTTTGTGCTAACTCGTTGACGGTGAGCAGGTTTCCTTTGATATGACTTGTGTTGAAAAGGATAGTTTCAAATAATATGTTGATGACATTGCTTATCCTACACATAAATCATGCATCTTTTTTGTGCCATCAAATTCATGCAATTTCATCCATCTCCTAGACTTGGATTAGCAAGCATCAACAAAAAAGCATAAGGCTCAAAGTCAAAATTTAAGAAAGAGAAAGCCTTTATCAAAAAGATATGCAAGGTCAAAGTAGAAAAAGAAAGATCAAGAAAAGTCCCTTCAGAAAAAGAAAAATCAAAAGCACTTGACCATGACAAAAGTAAAATCCAAAAGAAAAAATAAGTAGAAATTGATCTTCAAGTATGCCTTTATACCCACGATAATTGGGGGCATATGTAAAAGAAGGCCATCATGATATGAGCTTGTTGATCCAAAATTTCTATCCACCTTATTATTCCACAATCCGTCCAATTTATTAGATCCACCTACATTCATAAATCCACCATCTCACAATAATTCTCTCGGTGATGTCACACAATGTACCTTTGATGACGACCCCTTGATGTGCTTTAATCCATTGGTTTTCCAATCTCCTCTTTCGGGGAAGTATGATGGTCCATGTACAATGCACATTCTACTAATCATACTTTACCTCCTCTTACCTGCACCATATCATATATTCCCCATCTTCCGTTTCATACAATTTGTATCCATTTATTGGACATCATCTTGCATCTCTTGAAGACTATCCACTGTGATCGTAGAATCATCATATTCCAAAAAAATGTCACCTAGATGAAAACCTAGAAAACAACCGTTTGATGTGATATCAAAAATTCAAAAAAAATCAAAAAAATCAAAATAATAAAAAAGTAGAAAAAAGAAAAGAAAAAGAGAAATAATAATTTTTCCTATAGTGAAAACCATTTTGGTGTTGCTTTGGATAAGTACCATGGTGAAAACCTAGCAAACAAGTGCCATGTGTAGTCATTCTTTGCTCTACCATCTTTCATTATTCTATTAGATTTTATTCATAATAAATTGAGCACATGCTCCTTCATAATCAACTTTCTCACCCCTCTCATGGCTTGAGAATGATTGACATTTAGCATCAACTGCTTACCATATTCATCCATTTCATAATAATTGGTCGTGTACCAAAATAGGGGAAAATTCCCAACCTAGATTTTTAAAAGGATCTTAGACATGGTATTAGGGTACATTATCATAATAAAATCCAAAAACATCAAAATGTTCTATAAAATATAAAAACATCCAAATATTCCTTGAAAAATCCAAAACAGTCATAAAATATATAAAAAAAATGAAAAACAACATTGGCCATCAAGCATGTGTTAATGTCAATCCAAATAATCAAACTTTGAAGCCTCTATGCAGGTATGTAGGAAAGGCCATCATTGATGAGCCCCCAAGGCCTAGGTTTTTCCCTTAGGCCTTGTCATAATAAACTTTTCATCCATTCAATATCCAAAATTTTTAATAACTATCCCTTGTGAAGAAATAACATGTTGGACACAAATTGAACATCTCATAGGAAATGAGCTTGAAAAATCATGGAATAACAGACAAAACAACCAAACTAGCCTTCACCATAGCTGATCAATTATCTATGTATATATCAATGTTATCTATCTTATCAAAAATCATTTGTCTCCTAGGTTGTTGCATTATTGAAACCAGACCATATGTCTTATACGAGATGTTTCACTCCTTAAATCAAGCACAATATTTTGAATCATATCACACACAAATTAGTGGACAAGAAGATCTAAATGGTTGTGGACTCGTTTGGTCTAGTTAAGTCTTATCTTTTTACCTGATTTATCTTATTTCATGTGCTCCTATGCTACTCGATGATATCCACATGTGATTAAAGTAGCGATGATTGATACTAATGTTTCTTTCTATTGATTTATGTTTGTGGTTTGTCTTGATAATATGATTGGGGCAACTAAGTTCCTTGTGTGTGATTGGGGTTAAATTTGGCATAATCAAAACATCCTATGCAAGTAAAAGGTCAGCTCACGCTCTCTTGTATTAGGATTAACACGCTCTATGACAACTTCCTCACATATTACAACTTGAGAATCTATTGTTACTAGTATGAATCTAAGCACTCCTTGTTTGATGTGTCTAAATCTTTGACATATGGATACTAACATCACCAAGGTTTGTCTCAACTTGGTGTACACATATCCACTTGTCCATATATCCCCATCTTGCATACACTGTGATTCCATGATTTGAATGGAACAACTTGTCCTTCAAACTATTTGTCAACAAAAAATTTATCCTAATATTATTTCTGACTACTAATATTTGAAATGACTTGCTACTCTAAGCACATTTTAACACTAATTATCATCTTCTACTAATGATTAAATAATGTTCAATTATTAATTATTGTCTAATGGCATATTTCCACTATTAATTAAATGACTTTATATTATTTAATTAATTCACTTTATCATTAATTCGCCCGATTAATTAAATAATTCCTATGTATTTAATTACGTCTATAATTATCACATTCTTCCTAAATTAATTAAATAAAATTATTATTAGTTATTTAATTAACATTTACCCACTTTCTAAATTAAATAATTACTTTAATTATTTAATTATCCTATTTCTTCTCAACATTATCCATTCATCAATAATAAATAAAATATTTTATTTATTATCTAATTCTCACTTGCACATTCCTCAAATAATTAATTTATTTAACTAATTATTATCTCATGCATTCCCACCTTGTTCACAATGAACACTCTTCCAGAATACTAGATAATCAATGTTTGATCAATCAAATTAGTTCACTCGTACTTAGTGAGAGTTAACTCTTCAATCAATTCCTCATGCAAATAATTAACTGAAATCCCACAGCTAATTGTAGTCAATTAACTCGTTCATCAATTCCTTTCAAGGATTCTTGACCCTTGATCTTGATCATCCATCTCTTAATCATGATTTTTCATTCAAATCATTTTTTTCTATAAAAGTAGCTCTCATTCCTCTTTGAAGGCTAACCACGAATCTTTAGCATTTTGCATCTATCCATCTTATACATTTAAGCTTAAAAAAAGATAGTGTACATATAATTGAGAGCAAAGAAAGATAAAGAAGAATAATGGAGGTAAATCAAGTTTGACACAAGGAAGGTAATTGCATTGTTTTGTTATTTGATTTCATTGTGTTAATTGTACTTCATTGATTGGATTGGATTGAGTTTGGTATTGAATTACAATTTAGTGGTTGTTGTATTAAATTCATTGCTATTATGATTAAATTCCATTTTTTGATTGATATATATATATATAGTTTAATTATTTTTTTCTATTTTGGATAAATAATTAAGACAAAAGGTGGATAATTTTTTATTTTTTACTATATAAAGTGTGACATCCCGTTTAACTTTTTCAGCATGCATTTTATAGTAACTAAATTATAGTTTCATTAAAAACTATATTCAAATAATTTTTAAATATTTTTAAAAATACAAACATAAAATACACTAAAAACTAAACATTTTATTAGTTTATATCATTTCAAAATTCAAAACATACATGCCACTTTTTGATGATTCAAATTAAAAATTTGGATCAATGTTGGTGCACTCCTTTATGAAAGTGTGACACAACTTTGTGCTTTTATCATATTGTTTTGCATTAAAACCAACATCTAGAGCACTTGCATGCTATCTTCTAATCTTTACCATAATTGTAAAGTCAATCCAATCAAGTGAGTCAGCCCAAGATAACTTGACTTTTTTGAAAGAATCTTAGATCATCATATATTTATTATCACTAGTCCTTAATAGTCAACAAGGAGTAGAGAATCTAACAAATCAAATACGTAGAAGTCTATACTATGCTAGTCCAGCCACATATCAAAGGTTAGATCTATGTACCGTGTAATTGATCCACATCAATAGAATTGACCCACAAAGGAGCACAAGTCCACAAAAAACTCTAGACAACACAAATATGTATTCCCTATACCTACTCATTGAGTTATGTGTACTAGTTTCCTAAAATAATATTAATTAATTTACACTCTTTATCATAACCCGCTATTACACCAATTAATCTAAATTGATATATGTGTGTATTTGTATAATTATACTAGATTAATATTTAGGGAAATATTATTTTCCTATATAATAATAGTAAAACTTTGAAGACAGCGTATCGTGTTATGGTAGTGTATGCTAATTTTTGCACATTACATTTAATTTTTTACAAAACATTGATATTGGTATTATCATGTAAGTTACCTTTATTGTAATTTTTATTAAAATATATTTTTTTCATAAAATATTGATATTAATAATGTTTCATTAATTATCTTTGTTATAACTTTTATTGATATAATTGTAGGAAAAAGAAGTCCAATAAACTTGTACAATAGAAATAGTAGATAAAGAATTTAAAACAATAATAAAAAGAAAAAGAAAGAAACACACAATGCACAATATTTCTCTTGAAACAGTTCTTACAAGAACAAAACTCAACACGATTAACTTTATTTATTATTGTATAACGCTCAACTATTCGCAATACAATAATAAAATTCTTACACATAAATATTAATAAACATATTAAATATAATTTTACAATTTACACATAAAAAATTAAAACCTTATAAAACACTTTAACTCAATTTTCTAATCAGTAAAGATTAAAATAACTATTAATAATTAAAAATATACTAACACTGTCTCCAACAATAATATTATGATGCATCACATGAATGACAACCATAAAGTTCCCTGTTAGGGTGACAAAGAAAATGAGAATGATGGAAACCCAAGGGCCCAAACTAATTTAATTCATTTTATTTGAGTCAAATGACAAAGGTAATATATTGTCAAAATATTATGGACCATGAAAGGCATTAAACCACTTCCACTCCTTTCTGTAAAGTACAGTACAATTTAATCTGAACATATTCTAGATATTTCTTCCTATGTGATTAAAGTATTATTCCAAGTGTGTATAATATTATAAAAGGCTGTTGGAGCCATATTTGAATGGACAAGCCTTTCAGAATACTAGTTTCAACAATGGAGAAATCGAAACCATATGTTGGGCAGATTGTAATTCAAATGGCATATGCAGGCATGAACATTGTTGCCAGACTTGCTCTGCAAGATGGACTGAGTCACTTTGTTTTTGTGACATATAGGCAGGGTATTGCAACATTAGCCATTGCTCCTTTTGCTTATGTTATAGAAAGGTTTGTATCAATTCTCTGCCTTTAATTTCACAGCCTCTGTATTACTGATGAACAAATGTTTTAATACATTCCTACTGGATTAATGTTAGCTTGACAAGATTTTTAAATTGGGTATCAGTTTTTATAAATCATATTTGTAAGAATGTATTTGGAAGAAATTGTGTGTGTTTTTTATCTATATTTCAGTTCTAGGAAAATTCACCATTTACAATTCACTGTCAACAAATTCACCTCCAACAATTCATGGCCATAACAAATTCATCTCGTGGAAAATTCACCACCAGCAATTCATATCATATTGCTGGCAATGAATTTTCCACGAGATGAATTTGTTGACCGTGAATTGTTGGTGGTGAATTTGTCTGAAGCCCTATATTTTGGATGGTACTCAGCAATCCATCATCAGGGAGAAGAAGAGTAAAGAGGAGGACTGTGGACAATCTTTAAAAAAGGAGCAAGTAGGGAGTGAACAGAAAACAAAGCATCAGAATGAGGAGGATGGATAAAGAGAGAAGGAAGTAATTAGATGGAAGAAAATCTGGTAGAAAATAAAAACTAGGATTAAAAGAAAATTCTATGGATTAAGTTATAACTAATATAACCAAAGAATAATCAATGAAGAATTCTATAGTTTATAATCAATATATAAGAATTAATGGACAATAGATATTATTTGAAGGAAATATAAATAGGTGTAGATGTACATATTGGTATTTAAATATATAAAAGACTAAAAATAAAGGAAAACAAGAATATATAGACCTATACAAAAATATATTTATTCAAGTGGAGAGATGAATCTAAGAGGAAATATATATAAATGCAACTAGAAGAAAAAAGTAAATATGATGTAGCAATATATAAATTATAAGAGGTTCTCTATATTATGTATTATATATGTAAATATATAAATTAATTCTGAAAGGATTAATGAGTATGCAAATGCATAAGAGGATAAGTATATGATTGTATTGATAATTATAATTGTTGTTAAGATTTCTAGTAGATCTAAATATAAAATTATGAAATTCAAATGAACATAAATTGAAGTGAAAGTGTATGAATAAGAATATAAATGTATAAAGGAGGAAAATAACATACATCTATAGAATTTGTGTGTTTGTGGAGAAGAACAAGGTGCTTCCCACTCACATTACCATATCTTTCAGATATGGTAATTGGGTGCAGCAAATTGAATTTGAAATCTCTCATATTATTTGTATTGCTCTTGTGGAAAAGTGTGTCATGCCACTACTACTTGTTTGGCCAATAAGAAACATCATTTGTCTAAAGAAAAAAGAGAACAAATGTCTTCTATTATTTAGCATTCTTCTTCTTCTTTCATGGAGGAGTCGATGGTGGAAAATAGGGGAAATTCTCCTATTGATAATCTTACCTTTACTAAAAATACATGGTTGCATGATGTATTTGCTGGTGGTCTATGCATTCTCCTTTGTTACAAGAAAAGGAGATTGGGCTAGAAGGATCTTGGGTCTAAGGTTAACCAAAAATCTTTAGACCAAATCCTTAAACCACCCTGATTTTGATGGGTTTTCTATAAGGTTTTGTGTAATTTTTTTTGTTATCCCGTTGTAGTTCCTCTTGATTGCTCTTTGTTATTTTTTTATGCATCATGTTTTATCTTTCTCCTTGTACAAGGTTCTTAACCATTTCAAAACCTTGCTTACCTAATAAAAAGCACACATCTATAGAATAATGAGTTGAATGTATAAGAGGGAAAAAACTGTCATATATTGAATTATGGATTGAATGTATAAATTGAGAACTAACATATATCTATAGAATGAATGGTATATAGATGTTTTTGTTAGCAATTGTATAAAAAATAGAACCAGAGAAAAATAGAATTTGAAAAATAAAAGAAGAATAGAAAAGGATTAGAAAGCCAAATGAAGACATAATAGAGGTGTAGAGTATTTTCATACTTCTCTAATTACTTTCCTTTGTTAACATTATATATATATATATATATATATATATATATATATATATATATAGATAAGTAATTCTTAGATATATATGTAAGAAAGAATTAGAGAGAAAGTCAATCAATAAATGTACAAAGATTAATATATAGATATTATTGTGTTTTATATATTAATCGGCTTTCTATCTAATGGTTACTCTTCCATATATATCTAATAAATGCTTATATATATATATATAGAAGAGTAAGAATTAGATAGAAAGTTGATAATATAGAAAACACAATAATAAATATAAGCTCATAGACAAAACAAACTATAAAACTAAGAGAAATTAAATGTATTTATGTAAAAAAATTAGGCCTATGAGAAATATAGAGGAAGAAAAGGTAAGAGGACAAGGATAGTAGATCGTGAGAAGGTTAGTAAACTAAGGAAGAAAGGAAAAGGACACCAACTCCAAGAAAGAAGACTACAAGTCAAACCAAACAAGGTCATAGGGTTAGGGATGAAGAAGGATGAGGGAAGGAATGGAGAAAGGTTAGAAGGGAAATCAAGCTAGGTTAAGATGTTAGCCTTCATCTTGATTAAGATTGGAAGAGTGACACTTAATGAGAATGGTTTCTTGGAATTTTCTCTTGAAAATATTATCTTCTTTGATCAAAAATTGGGTGTTCTCAAGGAAAATTGATGCTTGGAGTGATAGGAGTACTCAGCTACAACAAAATGAGCAACATGGTTGTGTCTGATGTCAGCACTATGCTCTTTAATCCTGATACTAGTAGATCTGCCAATTTCTCCAATTTATGGAACCCCATAAGAGCAAAGGACCTTGTAAACCCCTGAATTAAGTGTGGTCTATGTGGGATCCTTGGTAGAAGGGATGAATTTTCTCAAGGTGGAGAGGGGTTTGAAGGTACAAAGGAGGCCTTTTTTACAAAGGATTTTAGAAATTTTGTTGGACAAGCCTGCAATATAAGGGAGGGTCACATTGGCAGGAGTATCATGAACAATAGGTTGTTTGGGAAAGGAAAGATTTTTGGCAAGCTCAAATGCTCTAAAGATGTGTTTGCTATAGTACCCATTCAATTTGAAGACATGGTAAACATTGGAGAGCTCATGGTCAATGTGTTCAAGATTTTTGGATTTGATTATATAAATTTTTTTATCATCAATGTTTCAGATCATACCCCATATTCCATCATTAGGATGAGCTGAGATTTCTCTCTTCTCTATTTAACTCATCCAAATGATGGATCATGGATTATGCTCTAAAATGTTGATAATAAAAAAACTTAGATAATCAAATTCAGAAATCTTACCAAACTGATATTATGAATTGTGAAAATTTCATGATTTTAATTGATTAATGTTTCTTACAGGAAACAGGGGCCACCAATGTCATGGTCCATCTTACTCCAAATCTTCGTGCTTGCATGTGGGTAAGTAAATGTTCTTCTAAGACATTATTTTTTAAATTAAATAGGGCACTGGATCAACTTTCTCTTTTTCTTTGCAGGATTACTATCAGTCAGAACTGCTACTTTCAAGGAGTCTATTACACCTCTTCCACTTTTGGTTCAGCAGCTCTAAACCTGATACCAATAATCGTACTTGTGATAGCCACTTGTGTAAGGTGCAGTTTTTATCTTATCTCTATAACATGGAGTGCAAATGTAGATACAGTATCATCATTGACATGGCATTATTCTACATGGGTTTTCGTAGATTGGAGAAATTTGATATTAGAAGTTTGAGAGGAAAAGCAAAGATTGCTGGTACAATTGTTTGTGGGAGTGGCTCTATGATTATGACCTTCTACAAGGGTCCTTCTTTTAAAATGTCTTCCCCTTATGCTCATGAGACAGCCAATCCAAAGTCTGTTAATCATAACATGGTACTAGGCTCCATCTTGGTTTACGTGGGGCTCACAGTTTGGTCTGCATGGATTGCCTTTCAGGTAAAGTTATCATCCCCTAAGCCATCTTCATGTCATTCACTAAAATTAGATATTGATATTAATCTATTGAATTGGATGCAGGGCTCTATTATAAAAAGATATCCGGCTCAGTTATCCTTGACAGCACTCACATGTCTCTTTGCAGCACTGCAGTCTGGTCTAGTTTGTATGATATGTGAGCACCACAAGTTGAAGGTGTGGGCCATACGGTCCAATATTCAGCTTCTCAGTGTTGTGTACTCGGTAATCTCATTTGAGATGTCACAAATCTTTTTAACAGAACATTATACCTGTAATGCTCACTGTAAATGAGAGATCATATAAACCATGAGAGAATTCATCTTATTACTTAGCTTGATTCTTAGTGCATTTGTAGGAAGTTGCCTGATGGATGATTATTTAAGGGTTGACAGTTATGTATCCTTCATGTCATGTTTTTATGTCCTAATCAATCACTAATCCTGCTTTGCACACTGTTAGGTTATTATCAACTAGATTCCACTAAAATTTATGTGCTGAAGTTCAATGTGTGCAGGGTGTCATATGTTCAGCATTTGGGTTCTACTTACAAGCTTGGTGTATCCAGAAAAAGGGTCCTGTCTTTGCAGGAGCTTTCAGTCCACTGTGTACAATATCAACAGCTCTAATGGAATTTCTCCTCCTCCATGTCTCATTTTATTTGGGAAGGTCAGTGTTCATTCAAATCCCTTTATCAGATTCAACGCTATGAAAAGTATCTGATCATGTTTTGTACAAAAAATTTGTATTGATGTGATGAGTGATAATTTCTCTCTCCAAGAACAATGGAATTTCACTGTTTTGTTTCTGATATTCATAATTTGGTTGAAGGTTCTTTTATTTAATATTCTTGAATCCATCCTTTAAGGTTATTGGCATGATTTGAAAGATTGTTTGTGAAGACAACTGTGTATGTTTTTTATCAATGTTTTGGATTACACTCAATGATCTGTCATCAGAAAAAGGAAAGTGAAGAATTGAACTCCAGACATAACGTTAAAAAATAGGACAGAAGAGAAAGTTTTTTGTATCAAACAAAGGTGGATTACATAAGAAAATAGCAGTTAAACAAGAAACTGCACAAAAAAAAAAAAGATAAAAAAACTATATCATACATCCGATAAAATTGAAACAATACAGAAGAGAAAATTACCAAAGAACCAGAGAACAAAAGACAAATATAAGAAAGGGAGGTTAAGAAAGAGAAGAAAATCAAGTTAACGAATAAAATATCAACAAGAACAAAAGAAATTAATTATAAACTTAATGGAAAATAACAATGAACAAATAAGTATGAAAAAATTTGAACATGCAAATCATATTTACCTTATATTTACATACTTAAATTTTATCATATATATATTTACTTTTTTATTTTTTACCAGATTTATAATAAATTTCCTTTATTCCTCTTATTTTTATTCTCACTTCATTCCTTCTCTTTCTTAACCCCTCTTCCTCACATTTATCTCACTGATCCTCTTTTCACTTTCTTTCATGTCTCACCTGTCAAGCTACTTACAAACTGTTGCAAGCTGTTTCTTCTTTTACTCATATTTATTGTTGATTCATCCTGTTCATTATGCAGTTTGTTAGGAGCATTTTTTATCATTTTGGGACTTTATTCTGCACTATGGGGAAAAGCAAAGGACCACCAGAACACCGATGAGATGCCAACAGGAGATGGAGATGCACATGCAGAGAAACCCAATGACAAAAGTCCTCAGCTGTTGAGAAAGGAAGAGAGCATTGTTTAATATTATCATACAGAGCTAGGCCCTTCTCAATCACATAAGAACATTGTTCTTTCCCAAATAAGAATATAGGCCATACTAAATCAGATAAGAAACAAGATAATGTTTTGTCCTTTCTCAAAAGTTGTAATTTTATTCTGTTGCAGTTTTGCTGTTGGTTTGTTGACAGTTAATGTTTTGATCTTTTGTCTTTTGTAATGGGTTTCAATTCTGTTAAAAAAAATTTGAATGATATTTTACATTTGAACTAAAAGAGGGGTAAAAATTTATTCAAACTAAAATAAAGCAGTACAAAGCAAGGGCATTACACACCTCTGTCAATCTTCACTAAGTGGTCCAACTTTTGTGACAAATTCAGGGGTAGTTGACCCCTATCCACAATGTTCCAATTCTGCAGATGATCGGAAGCCCATTTGGCCAAACAATCCGCAGCCCCATTCTATTCTCTAGGAATGTGACAGAAAGTAACAGATTCCAAACACACAGATTAAAAATCTGTTTTATAATTACAGCCAAATTCCAACTGACATCTTCTAACTAGTGCCTCTTCAGCAAAGTCTCCACCACTGAGAATCAGATTCACAAATGATCTGTATCCACCCAAGAGCACAAACACGCTCCACAGCATATAAAATGGCAAGAGCCTCCATTATTAATATGCAGACCCTTATAAAACAGAAACATTTTTTATCTAATACTTATATGATTTTTAAACGTAATGAATGCTATTATTCTTTGCAATGGTTTCTGGTTTTGATTGTGTGATAATTTTTGCATCAACGTTTCGGATCACACTCCGTGATCCATCATCAGGATGAGTAGAGCTGAAGGATAGAATGAAAGGATGCAGACCAAGAGCTAATTAAAAAGACCAAGGCAGGGAAATGAAAGAGAGGGCACGAAGACCAAGACCAAAAAAAGATGAAAATTAAAGAAATTCACATAAAAATGTACACATATATATAATGTTTAGATACTCACATAAAAATTATACACATGTATAATGTTTAGTTAATTAAAGATATTCACATAATTATATATATATATATATATAGGAATCACATAAATAATAAAATGAAGAAAATCAATTTATATATAAATGAAAGACAAGGAACCAAAAAAAGAAATAAATATAAATATCTAAACAATATAAAAATGTAAAAATTGAAAAGGAATGAACTCAAATAAAAGGAAACAAAGAATTAAATAAATTAAAAAATAAAAATAAAAATAAACAAGAAAGGAAACAAGCCGAATTAAAATGAAAGCAAAATAAATATATGCTTATGGGGAAACAATTAAAAAGAAAAATAAAGACATAAATATATAAATCTAAACAATTAAATATATGACAAGGAATCAATAAAGACATAAATATATGTATCTAAACATTAAATATATGTAAAAAATTAAAAAAGAATTAACACAAATAATAGGAAACAAAGAAATAAAATAATAAATAATAATTAAGGAAGATAGGAAACAAACCAAAAAATGAAAACAAAATAAATATATATATCTGAACAATATATAAAAGTAAAAATTAAAAAAGAAAAAACTCAAAAAAATAGAAACAAAGAAATAAATAGAAAGGAAGATAGGAAACAAGATAAATAGAAAGGAAGATAGGAAACAAGCCAAAGTAAAAGTGAAAACAATATAAATAATTGTTTAAAGGGAAACAAATAAATAGATAAAAAAGGAATCTCACAAAAAAGACAAGGAATCAATAGAGAAATTTAAAATAACAAGAATCTAAACTAAAAATAAATGTAAAAAAGGTTAATAAAAATATATAATTCTCAAATAAATAAATGTATAAATCCAAATAGACAAGAAGGAAAGAGATTCGAGATCAAAAAAGGAAGACAAATGCAAAAGGAGCCACAAATGAAGAAAGGACAGGAAGGGAAACAAGAAGGAGAACAGACATACAATTAAAAATATACGTATAAGAATGTATTTATATATAAATATATATTTCTTAAAACAACTATATATATATATATACACACACACACACACACACACGAAGGAAGGAGGGCCAAGATAAACAAAGGACAAAAGCACGAAGGAAGGAGGGCCAAGATAAACAAAGGACAAAAGCTACAAGGACCAAGAAAGGAGAAAAGACAGTAAGGGGAACACAGTCAGAGAAAAAAAAAAGGAAAGGGGGTTCCCCTTACTGTCTTTTCTCCTTTCTTGGTCCTTGTAGCTTTTGTCCTTTGTTTATCTTGGCCCTCCTTCCTTCGTGTGTGTGTGTGTGTGTGTGTGTATATATATATATATAGTTGTTTTAAGAAATATATATTTATATATAAATACATTCTTATATGTATATTTTTATTTGTATGTCTGTTGTTTTTGTTACTTATTGTTTCCTTTTGTTCATTGGCCTTCGTCCTGTCTTTCCCCTCCCTTGTTTCCCTTCCTGTCCTTTCTTCATTTGTGGCTCCTTTTGCATTTGTCTTCCTTTTTTGATCTCGAATCTCTTTCCTTCTTGTCTATTTGGATTTATACATTTATTTATTTGAGAATTATATATTTTTATTAACCTTTTTTACATTTATTTTTAGTTTAGATCTTTGTTATTTTAACCCCTCATTGATTCCCTTGTCTTTTGTGAGATTCATCTATTTATTTGTTTCCCTTTAAACAATTCATTTTATGCATTGTTTTCTAATTTCTTTTAATTTCTCATTTTGTTTCCTATCTTCCCTTTCTATTTCATCCTGTTCCTATATCTCCTTTCCTCTATTTCATTCTCTGTTTCCATTCTTTGAGTTTTTCCTTTTTAATTTTACTTTATATACTGTTCAGATACATATATTTTATCTTTGTTTCTTTCATTTTGGTTTGTTCCTAACCCCTCCTTAATTATTATTTCATTATTTTATTTCCCTTTACTCCTATTATTTGTGTTAATCTCTTTTAATTTTACATATATTTAATGCCTAGATATTACATTTATGTCTCTTTATTGATTCCCTTGTCATATATTTAATTGTTTAGATTCTTATATATTCATTTCTTTATTTTTCAATTTGCCTCCCCATACATACATTTATTTTGCTTCATCTGACCTCCGGCTCGCTTCCTCTTCTTTCTTTATTTTATTTTCATTTTAATTTTATTTAATTTTGCCTTTATCTTGAGTTCATTCCTTTCAATTTTTAAGATTTTACATTGTTTTAGATATTTATATTTATTTCTTTTTGGTTCCTTTGTCTTTCACTTTATATATAAATTGGATTTTCTTCTTATTTTATGGTTTAGTGGATTCCTTATATATATATATATATAATTATGTGAATATCTTTAATTAACTAAACATTATACATGTGTATAATTTTTATGTGAGTATCTAAACATTATATATATGTGTACATTTTTATGTGAATTTCTTTAATTTTCATCTTTTTTTGGTCTTGGTCTTCGTGCCCTCTCTTTCATTTCCCTGCCTTGGTCTTTTTAATTAGCTCTTGGTCTGCATCCTTTCATTCTATCCTTCAGCTCTACTCATCCTGATGATGGATCACAGAGTGTGATCCGAAACATTGATGCAAAAATTATCACACAATCAAAACCAGAAACCATTGCAAAGAACAATATGGATTGTGGAAACTTGATATCATTAATACAACATACTCTTGGGTCGACCTTAGATCCATGAAATGCAAGCAGTTCCATCAACATATCATCAATGCTTGAAATTCCCTTACAATGGACAAGAGATCACAATTTCAGCAGATTCTAATAATCCTCAATACTACAACACTCTCAAGATGGTCCAAGATATTTTTGTACCACACAACAAAGAATCTCTCACTTCTATTTCCTCAAGTAATGACAGCCAACTCAATTATTTGTCAAAATAGTTTGAGAAAAAGGTTCAGTCAAAAGATAGAGGCATCGATGATTCTATTCCCTCAAATAATGAAAGCCAACTCAATTCTCTATCAAAACAGTTCGAGAAAAAGATTTAGTTGAAAGATAAAGGCATGGGTGAATATTCTTTTGAGCAGTCCTTATGTCTCTCATAGCTGCTACCTTCTCCAAAATCATATGGCCAACCATCAACATCTAGACAATAATATTCACAACCCATCATGATCTTTGATGGTAAATTTGTAAAAGCAGGTACTCTAGTTGATGAATCTGAGGACAAAGACATTCTAAATTGGCTTTACAAAGATGAAGAAACATCCCAAACAACAACTTCCGATATACTGACAGAGCAATATGGTAAAGGGTTCACAATCTTAGAAAAGATGGGATACGAAGGAAAAGGTCCTATTGACAAACGAAAAGAAGGAATTGTGGAACCAATTCAACCTATCAAAATCAATGCAAAAGAGAAGACAAGACTAGGATACAAAGAAGAGACAAAAGAAGAAACCACTCAGCAGATTTGTGAGCGAATCCTCCAATTGCAAGCTAGTTCTGAAATAGACTCAAATGAATATGAATGGGATTCACTATCTGAAGTATCTTTTGAAGACAAGGAAATCAATGTGATAAAGAGGTATGCACCCATACGTATGGAGGGACAAATTTTAGGGTCTAGACCACTTGAATTTGGCTCACTATATATCGATGACTCTAGTGAGGATGATCAGACATCGACCGAGATAGATGATTCAGAGGAGAATACCATTATAGACCTTAACATTTCTATCGAACACCTTGAAAACATTTCCATCACGACCCTCACCGCCTTTGACCTTGACCAATCCGATGATTCCTTACCGTTGATACATCTTGAACTCATTGATTGGGAACAAACCGAGCTGCTTGATATCCCTATCTTTTCAGATGATGATGCCATTGTCAATTTCCTTTGTTTGGAAAATCCAAAAACAAGTTCCACCAATGAATTTCATAATGAAGCTTCAAATCAGGGGAGTACCAAATCTCTTAGCTGCAAAATAAAGAATGCAAAAAATTGATCTAATGGTGAAAACCATGCAATGGTAGTGTTAGATAATGAAAAAGTAAAAAGAAAGAGTGTATCCAATGGTGAAAACCTCTCTGAAGCATTGAAGGATGGGAGATTTGACACTCTTCCTGAGCATTATCAAGAAAAGTCTTTAGTATTGGTTGAGCCTACACAATCCATAAACATTGGTACTACAGAAACAACAAAAACCATACACCTAGTGACATCAATGACAAAGCAAGAAAAGCCAAATTTCACCAAATTCTTTGAAGAAAGACAAATCAATTTTACTTGGTCCTATGTTGACATGCCAGGAATAGACCTAGATCTAATAATGCACCATTTATCCATAGCACCTGGAGTGAAGCCAGTAAAGCAGAAATTGAGAAAAATGCATCCACACATCACCCTACTAGTGAAGGAAAAATTGAAAAAATTATTAGATGCAAGGTTCATTTGACCAATTGACTATGCAGAATGGATTTCAAACATTGTACCAGTCTCCAAACTAGACAACAGCATCAGAATATGCACATATTTTAGAGATCTTAACAAGGCTTGTCCAAAGGATGACTTTCCTTTGCCCAATATAGACATCATTGTAGATTTAATAGCAGTACATGCTATGCTATCACTCATGGATGGTTTTTAAAGCTATAATCATATCAAAATTGCACTAGAGGATCAAGACAAAACAACTTTCACATGCCCATGGGGTACATTTTGTTGGAATGTCATGCCTTTTGGATTAAAGAATGCAAAAGCCACCTATCAGCGTGCAATGACAACAATCTTCCATGACATGATGCACACATTCATGGAGGATTATGTGGATGACCTACTAGAAAAATCATTCACCAAGGAAGGACATCTGGAAATCTTGGATAAAGTCTTTACTTGATTGGAAAAGTTCAATGTGCGATTAAATCCAAAGAAGTGTGTATTTGGAGTAACATCAGCAAAACTCTTAGGATACATAGTCTTAGCTAAAGGCATCAAAGTAGATCCAGCAAAATTTTAAGAAATCATGGAAATTCCACCTCCTAAGAACATTAGCCAACTAAGATCTCTACAAGGAATATTCCAATCCATCAGAAGATTCATCGCACAACTGGCAAACAAAAGTCATCCCTTTACTCATTTGTTACACAAGAATGTTTCTTTTACATGGGATGAAAAATGCGAAGTTGCCTTTAATCAATTGAAAAAATATCTAATGAATCCACCTATATTGGTACCACCAATAGAGGGAAAACCACTTTTACTCTACATAGAAACTACTAAGATATCTTTGGGAGCTTTGCTAGCACAAGAAGACTCTACAGGAAAAGAAAGGGCCATCTACTACATCAACAGAACACTGAGTGGCTATGAACTTAACTATACATTCATTGAAAAATCTTGTTTGGCAGTGGTGTTTGCTACTCAAAAATTGCGACACTATATGTTAACACATACCATCAAACTAATGGCCAAGATAGATCCATTAAAATATCTACTCAGCAAAGCCAATCTAACAGGAATATTAGCAAAGTGGGTGATGATATTGAGTGAGTTTGACATTCAATATGTGGATAGAAGAGCAATCAAGGGCCAAGTAATAGTAGATCAGTTAGTTGAAGCACCATTGCAAGATGACCATCCTATAAACATTGATTTCCTAGATGTAGATTTCCTCACAATGACAACACAACATTGGATATCATACTTTGATGGGTCTTACACTCAACATGGATTAGGTGTTGGAATCTTATTTGTTACTCCTCAAGGACACACTATCCCAAAATATTACAGGTTGATGTTCCCTTGCACAAACAACATGGCTGAATATGAAGCACTAATCATTGGTATCAAGGTAGCAATGGAATGGAAAATCATAGAATTACAAGTTTATGGAGATTCTCAATTAGTCATCAATCAGGTTAATGATAACTATCAAACAAAATATGACAAGTTGATGCCATACAAGAGGATGGTAAATGACTTCAAGAAATAATTTGTTGAGACCAAGTTTGAACAAATTCCAAGAGTTGACAACAAAGTTGCAGATGTCATAGTAACCATTGCTTCTCTTCTACAAATACCAGAAAAATGAAGTCGTTATGAATTCATGGTGGAACAATTGTTTAATCCTGCATATGATGATCCTGAATCCCATGTCATGTGCCATCTAGTTGATGCTAATTCTTCAATCTATGGGAAGATTTATACCTATTTGAGAGACAATACGCTTCCACCTGATCTATCCCAGAACAAAAAACACAACTTTATCTATCAAGCAGCCTGACACACCCTAATAGTTGATACACTTTATCGACGAGGTCTCAATGGTACTCTCCTCCAATGTCTTGAACGTGATGAATCTGAGACCACTTTACGAGAAGTTCATGAAGGTATTTTTGGTACTCATTCAAATGGTCTTACTCTAGCTAAGAAACTCCTACACTTGGGATATTATTGGTTGAACATGGAGAAAGAATATTTTCAATTTGTTAAGAAGTGCAAGAAGTTTCAAGTCCATGGAAATCTCATACATGCACCAACGCAGGAGCTGCAACCATTCACATTAACCTCGCCTTTCTATCAATGGGGACTTGATCTTGTGGGTAAGATTCATCCATCTTCCTCTAATGGACATAAATTTGTAATCACATCCACTGAGTATTTCACAAAGTGGATTGAAGTTTTCCCTTTAACCACAGTCATTGGTAAACAAATTGCCTCTTTCATCCTAAACTACAGTGTCTGTCGATACGACATGCCTAACTCCATTGTCACTGAAAATGGTAGACCCTTCAAAAATCAAGATGTACAAGAACTTTGTGAAAAATTCCATATCCAACACCGATTTTCCACACCCTATTACCCTCAAGGGAATGGCCAAGCAGAAGCCTCAAATAAGAACATTTTGAAAATCTTGAAGAAAACTGTAAACAATGTTGGACGTGACTAGCATGTTCAACTAAACCCTGCTTTGTGGGCATACTGTACTAGCATCTACACCCCTAAAGGAGCCACACCATATGCACTTGTGTATCTATCAGAAGCCATCTTACCCATTGAGGTTGAGTTATCTTCACTTCAGGTGTCATTGAAGGGAATCATTTTAGAGGAAGACTATCGAGTATCCAGACTACAGGAGTTGGAATTGTTGGATGAACGTCGTCAGCATGTTGTTGATCATCTGAAATTTTGTCAACAAAGAATGTCAAGGAGCTATAATCACAAGGTAAGACCAAGAATATTTCAGGTTGGTGACTTGGTCCTAAAAGAGAATCCTAGCAATCAATAAGATCGAAAAAAAAGGGAAAATTTGAACCTAATTGGCTAGGTCCTTTTGTCATTTTTATCAGTATATGGATCTAGAGCATATCAGTTATCTACACCCGAAGGGGACCTTTTTGAAGAACCTATCAAAAAAATCCATCTCAAGAAGTTTTATACTTAACTCATCCAGTGCACGGTTCAAAAAGCAGAAAATACAAAAAAGTAAAAAAGCTGAAAAATCCAAAAAAATCAAAAAGCTAAAAAATCCAAAAAAATAAAAAAGTTGAAAAATCAAAAAGCAAATAATACAAAAAAAGTGAAAAATCAAAAAAATTGTTACCTTGATGAAAACCTAGCAAGCAGGCATCTTGGTGACAACAAAATCTGGGCGTCACGGTCGTGCTTCACCTTGGCTTGGCGATCATTGTGCATATTCACAATAAATGGTTGGTTTCTCATTGGGGGAAAAATCCTTATCTCACTAGGGGAAATCTACTTTGAGCTTAAAACAACAGACAAGCAATAATACGACAACATAGCAAACATAACAATCACAATGAAACTCAACATTGAACATCGATCACGATCTTTAGAAAACCAACCATCCAAATCATCAGCAAGATCGGTAAACCAAATCTAATTGGATGATATTCCTCTAAATCATGGTTTAATCACTTTAGCACAGATGTTCAACTTGTTGATGGTGTTTTCTGCACAACAACTCAAACAGAATATGGAAATCCTATCTCTTGAAAGGTAAATCTCTATCAGCAAGCCTCAAGAGATAACCCCAAGGTCTCTAATGTCAGGTCTTGACAATGCATAAACAGCTCAGATAATATGTGAAAATGTTGGTAATCACAAAGGGACCTTACTACAAGCAAATATTGAATCTTCAAACTTATCAAATCTAGAAATATGGTGATACTTCAAATCCTAAATCTAACTCAGATAATGAAATAAATAGCAAAGGATAAGGGTTTCAAAGAGATTTCCAAGATTAATACTAATTCTAAGATTAACAGTGTAAATGACAAAATACTTGAAATGGACCAATCCCTCAAAAACTAATTCCTGCTTGACCTAGATAAATCTACAATCTTACAGAAATAGTGCAATCTTCTAAGGCACGTAAGATTTTCAGATCATGAACATTCATCCAATGTGGTCCTATTGCAATCGAAATGAACAAACATTCAGAACTGAACTAAGCACAATAAATATTAAAGTCCAGGCTAACTTTGCAAAGCAACCAATAGTCAGCTAGTTGCAAAAAGTATGGAATAGAGATTGCTACAACACTTCAAGCATCAAATCATAAACACCATTAAGTCATCTAACATTAAACCTAACATGTATCAAATAAAATTAAGCAATTTTAAAAGATAGAATCATAGGAACCATGCCAGATAAAATTAACACAAGAAGGACACCAAATCACAATGTCTTTGCTTGCATTAAATCATCCAAAGTAGCAACAATTCTAGTCTTTTGTTACAACACTTGCTTGAAAACAACCTGACTACTAACTTCTTAGTCTAATGCTAAATTCGCTGCAATGTAATACTATCTAGCCCTTTCAAATGAGGCAATATCCCTATTTATAGAGATTACATCTCATGTCAGCCCAAATAGGGTTATAAAACAATTGGCTCCACAAACAAGTCAGCAAAGAAGAATTCAAAATAAAGTAAGGTATTCATTAAATGCATGTGTTCCATCCAGGTCGGCATGGGATCTCCAACATGGTTTGATCCAATGCATGTGAAGGATGAAGATAAATAATGGGGAAGCATGAATTCCGATGAGGCATTGTATTAACTATTCTCCCCTTTGTCCCTATCTTGTTCCACTTTATCTTGCACCATCAAAAATAACTTCTCCAAGTTGGCTACAAGTGGAATAACTAACACTTTAATTTTCCTTTCAATGGAATTAATTTCCTCCCTTGACTACTTTACAACCTTATCCCAATCCACCTTCAAGGTTTGATACTTATCCATTACTGCAATGTATGTGGCTGCATCATCTAACTGATGTTCGGTAACTGGGTCCTCATTGACTGGAGAATATACATTACGCCACCATTTTCTCAATTGCTCCAAGTTCAGATGCTTTGGTACAAACCTTTTTCTACCTATCATAACTTCGAAGAAAGAAATGCACTTGTTGTAGATTTCAGTCAGGATATCCTCAATTTGATTTCCTTGATTATGCACTTTCTTCTAATATTTTTCCTTATTTGCAAAGCTATCTACCATTCCCAGGGTTCTACAACTTTGGAAGAAGGAAGAATTCCATCACTTACCAGTTTATCTTCAGTGTATTCCATGATGGTTTTGGTCTTCTGCAACAAGAGATCCACATCCTCCTTATCTTAAGCTAGTACATTCTTTAACCACTCTATTGATCTCATAACATCTCCACCAGTTGAAAGGATATCTTTGATGGCATTATCTCCTTTAGCTTCCGCTCCTTGCGACCAGTTCATTGTGGCATGTGTAGTGGTTTTCATCTTCTCCAATTCAGTTATTGTCTCTTGTGGTAGAAAACTTGCAGCAGATGATGAGCTGATGGATTGCAAGGGTTTCATCAAATCTTGCAGATACCTCTTCATTTTATCATTCTCCTTCTTCAGATATTTTTTAGCTTGTGCCTCTTTCTTCAATCTGCTCAAAATAGCAGCATTGGAGCATTGAAATTCTTCAATCTCCTACATCATAGAGGTGGGTCCCAAGCTGATAGTTTGTACACTGTAATCTCTACCAGTCACTTCATCTTTATTCTTATTTGGCAAAGGGGTGGAAATGTGAATCACCCTGTTATTAGCTTCATCTCTCTTAATCTTGGAGATAACCCTGGCTTTCTTCTTTGCTTTTCCTTTTCCTATGTTTTCCAGTAATTCATCCCAGTTGGGAGGAGTATCATCCACCATAATTTGTTTACTCTTTAATTCCTTGTCCAGCCAACTAGGAACAGTGGAATCTGACTACACATTACCTTTTCCAATCACATCATGTTGAACCTTGGAGAAACCCTTTGTAATGTCCCCTTCTCAATTGTGATCAATTTAGTTGACCGTTGGCCTATTCTGGAGACCCGTAGCCTACTCGGAGGGTGAAAATTAGGGTTTCATGTTTTTGTGCAGGTTGTTGCTTGAAATTTGGTGATTGGATTGTGGATTCTTTATGGGTTTTCAGAGAGCTTCACAATGGTATAGCTCGCATGGTGTTCTGAGCAACTTTCTGAATTTACTATTTTTAGTAAATTCTATTTCTAGCAGTGGTCCTATTGGCTTCAGTAATGTTGGCTCCTCTTTGCAGTCAGTTCAGTTGGTATAGTTGTTCTTGACCTTTGGATGCAATTTTGGAGAGATAAGTATTTTAATTAAAATGATGTTATATTTTAATATTATGTCCCCTTGGTCTAGCTACATGACTTTATGTTGTTCTGAAAAGGGGGACCTCATGGGTGGATGCATCATCAGGAGAAAATTAAATGTTTCTTAAGGTCAAAATATTGCTTGGAGGTTTGGGACGCCAACTTTTGAGGAGAAGGTAATTTTTAAATTAAAGAAATATTGCTTATTGAAGTTTGGACGCCACTATTAGAGGGATATGGGGTCAACACAAGTTTGAATATTGCTTGACTATTTTGGGGAGCCCTTCTTGAAGTTTCTAGAAGATTCTCTCAAATCTATAAATACAGGCCTCGGCTCTTTAGTTCTTTATCTCTTGTCTACCATATTGTTATGCTGCTGGAATGATTTCAGGCAAGCTTCGAGGAAAGCATACCTCCTACCACTTGGCTCATCTTCTTGCTTGAAAGATAGCAACTAGTTGAGAGATAGATTGTAGTTGAGTGGTTTTAGCATTGTACTTGAGTTTCTAGCATCTTAGTTCAGTTTTCTTGCATTCTAGTCATATTTTGGAGTTGTTGATTATCATAATTGATTGTAAGTTTTATTCAAAGATTCAAAATAAAAATATTCTCATTCTGGGTACTTTACCAATCTGATTTCTTGCTAGGGGTGACCTTGAGTGCCAAATTTTAGATTTTATTATCAAGAGTTGGATTTTATGGAGCAAAATCGGCCCTCCTTGAGGGTTGTACCTTTCTGGAGATGCTTGGAATTTCGTACAAAATAAATGTGAGTCTTTAGGGTTGGTTTTATTGTTCCTTCTTGGGCGCCATCATCCTAGAAGTATTATGCATTTTTTCTCATGTGGTTTGGGTGAGTTTTGAGTGAGTTGTGAGCATAATAGTGAGTTGTTGAGTTGCTGGTCTGAGCATTTTCAGTCAATAATCAGCTCTATCATATTGTGCGAATTCATTAGTTGAGTGAGAAATTGATTCTAAGTGGTCTTGTGAGCATTGGAGAGTAGCTAAAAATCATTGCAGAATTAATAAGCTTCTAATCTTGTGTTCTTGGCAGGAACTCTATTGCATTGTAAGCTAAACAGTAGTACTGTCAGCATTCTCACTTCTTCTCTTTTTACTTACTTGTGCTTCCCGCTGAATAAGTGGAATAGGCTGGCTTTCCGCCTATTTAATTTCCAGTCTAGTAATTCTTAGGTACCCTCTGACCACATGCTTGCCACTCCTCAGCGCATTTCTTGGTTAGAGTTTCTTTCAGTTCAACATGCATAAGATCCTCTGACCATATGCTTGTCTTTCCTAGACACATTTCTTGGTTAGAGTTCCCTTTCAATTCAGCTTTGCATTAGATCCTCTGACCATATGCTCACACCTTTCCCAACATCGGTATCCTGGTGTACATCCTTGGTTAGATTTTCTTTCCACATCGTTTTGGTTTTAGAGCTAACCTTAACGAGTGTGTGTTGCATTGCCTATTGTAATCAAAAAAAAATTGGTCCGGTTCATTACAGGGGTATCAGAGCCATGATCCTGCTAGGTTGTTCCCTACAGTGATTCAGTTGTCAGATGAGTGACAGTGATTGCATATATTACACCAGAAGTCAGGCCAGAAAATAGTAGTCATAGTTTATGTTAGTGCCAGAAGCAAAAACCTTTTCAGAGGCTTTAAGAGAAATAGGGAAAGCAGTAGATACTGGAAAAATAGTTGAGAACATGTTAGATAGTCATAAGCAGGCCATGGATGAGAGAGAGGATAGGATGGAGAAGAAGTTTGATGGGATGATTGATATGATGTCTCGTTTTCTTGCAAGAATGGATCAGCAAGTTGCTCAGAATCATACTCCTAGTCAAAACAGTGCCACAGGTGAAAATAGTGTTGTCAATGGAAACTGTAGACACCTAAAAATGACCTAGGCCTGCAAGCTTCATTTTTACCACTTTCATCCTAGCATAATTGGGATCTTTAATTATGTCCTTGGTCCACATTCGACTATTGATTAAATAATTCATAATTATTTAATTAATTCATGTCCTTTTATTCTTCATGAGTATTAAATAAATAAATTTTATTTATTTATTAAATACATCATTAATTGTCTAGGTCTTCCTCCAATTAAATAAATTTTTTAATTTGTTTAATTATCTATATTCATTAATTCTTCCCGATTATTAAATAAATATATTACATTTATTTATTTAATATGTCACTAACTTTCATAATTAAATGAATTAAATAATTTATTTAATTATTGGTCTTATTTGCTAAATTAAATAATTAAATTTAATTATTTAATTGCCAAATTTGATATTCCTCTCATTTTAAATAAATTAAATTATTTAAAATGTCATCTCATTCTTAACTGTCAGCTCATTTTGGTAAATAATTTGAAAATTGATTATTTATTATTTCACAAAATTCACATTTGGAATTAATTTAATTCCAAATTGGTAACTTTCCTCCGGAAGTCAGGTGATCGGGCAAGTTTTTGGTCCTTCCAAAACGGATCTTCAGTCTGGTCTTTATCTTCCTTATTTTTGAAAATATTTATTTTCGAATTAATTTCCTCATTTATTCTCCACCGCCGATTTGATCTTCTTAGATGGCATCTTGACCACTCGATTAAAGACTTTTCCCTAACCCTAATTAGGGATTCCCAGATTTAATCTGAGCCTCTCATTTTAGGTCTTAGTCAGAAATCAATCTCACCCGTCCATTCAAAATGGCATTTTCTATAAAATGCCATTTTCCTCTCATTTTTTATTACACAGAGATTATTACACACGCACATAGATAATTGTTAGCATATTTCATTGAGTTTTGGCATCTTTAGGCATACACATTTGTAGTCATTTAGGCATAGTCATAGGCATTAGACTTTGATCAAATCCTTCAAGCTTGGTGTAGGACTTCATCAAGGATTGCTCGCACGTCAGATCTGAGGGCAACACGTCAACCAGCAAGGTAGAAGGTACTATCAAGGTGAATCATGGAAACTCCTGCGAATCAAAGGTATAATTATTCTTGTTTTCATTGTTCTTGATAGGATCTTTGGGTTATATGCTTTATATGTTAGTTTATCTCACAATCTAACCTTAAAAATTACCCTTAGTTATAGAAACAATGGCAATGGGAGAGACAGTACTATTGGCCAACATGAGGCCACCTCAAGAGGATCGGCCTCTAGGCCACTCTTTCCTACATTCACTCAAAGGGAGGAACCACAAGTTGAAGTTGTCGTTCCGTTTGCAGATGATTCCAAGCAAGCCTACATGGATTATGCCACCTTACCCCCTGATCTTAGAGACCAATGGTCCTTTGATCAATTCTTGAGCCATAGAAATAGAAGAAACGAAGGAAGAGTTGATAACCGGGCTCCTATGGCTCCTAGAACTAACTATCAGCAAGCCCTTGGGAAGGTGTCATTGGCTCACTTCGATGGAAGTGATAAGTGTTCAGCAAGGTCGTGGGTTTAGAAGTTGGACAACTACCTATCGCTAAGGCCCATGCCGGAGGAAGATGCCATAAATTTTGCAACATTGCATTTGGAAGGAGTTGCCCATGAGTGGTGGTACCATGGTTTGGTCATGCATGGCCACAACCTCATTCGAACCTATGATAAATTCACCAATAAGTTGATTGATAGGTTCGACACTAAGGATCCTAAAGTGAAGTTTCGCGAGCTTGCACAATTGAAGTAGCATGGCTCCTTGGATGCTTACATAGCTTATTTTCAAAGGCTTTCTATGATGGTGCCCAACATCACTGAAAGAAGGTTGGTAGTATTGTTCTCTGAAGGATTGGTTGAACCTTTGAAAGGGTGGGTTAACGCTTTCGATCCACCAAGTCTCGAAGAAGCAATCAAAAAGGCTCAAAGTATGGAGTTATCAGCCCCCAGGCCAAAGTTTTTGCCCAAGCCCTTTGGCCACAAGAGGGATAAGAAGCATTTTTCAAATCAGCATAAGAATTTTCCACCCAAGTTGACTGCTGAGCAACATGAGCAGCTTAGAAAAGAGGGCAAGTGTTATACATGTTTGGAGCCTTGGATTAAGGGTCATAGATTCTATGGGAGAGAGCGTTCTAACCAAATGGGGGCTTATTTTGATTATGGATCATAATCTAATATGTCTAATCGGCAGTCTTATTTTGGGGACAACGAGGAAGAGAGAGCCCCAAGAGAGTCCAATCATGAGCAAGGAGTTGGGGGCCCTATTTCCCAACTCTCTAGTTTCCAAAAGAATGAATCATTCAAGGTTCATGGTGGGATTGGAGGTCACCAAATTGTTGCCTTGATTGATACTGGGGCAACACATAATTTCATTGACGAAGGATTGGTTGCAAAGAGAGGTCTCAAAAAGGAAGAATTTAAAGGTTTCAAAGTCATGGTGGCTGATGGGTTTCATATTTCTTGCAATCAGAAGGTTTTTAACATGTCTATGTAGTTGGGAAACTATGAATTCAAAGATGACTTCTATGTAGTTACTATTGGTGACACGGACGTACTAGGTATTCAATGGCTACGCTCACTTGGGGAAATCTCTCTCAATCTACAAATGATGGAGCTCAAGTTTCAATCCGATGGGAAGAAGATGGTGCTAAGGAGAATGTCCAATGGAGGTCCTCAGATTGTGTCATTCAAAATAATGGAGAGGCTGATTCGGCATGACCAAGTTGAGTGGGCTGCAGAATGTATGGTTCTTCCAGCTAGTCCAGTTGAAACAAAGAGGGACTATCCTTCATATATCTAGTCTATACTCACCAAGAAGAGTAAGGTGTTTGCTGATCTACCTCCTAGGACACCTTCTGAAAGGGGAGCTGAGCATGTCATTGAACTCAAGGAAGGGTCCAAGCCAGTCATCACAACACCATATCGGTATCCTAAGAAGCAGAAGGATGAAATCGAGAAAAACATAAAAGAACTCTTGGAGATGGGATTCATTCGTCCAAGCAAGAGTCTCTTTGCTTCAGTAGTAGTTCTTATGAAGAAGGATGGCACCATCCACATGTGTGTGGATTACCATGCCTTGAATCAAATCACAATAAAAAATTAGTACCCCATCCCCCAAATAGATGAGCTCATTGACGAGCTACATGGTGCCAAGTTCTCAAAAATTGATTTGAGGCCGGGCTACTATCAAATTCAGATGAGGGGGTCAGATGTTGAGAATACAACATTCAGATGAGGGGGTCAGATGTTGAGAAGACGGCATTCATTTTGAGTTTTTAGTCATGTCATTTGGGTTGACTAATGCTCCTGCCACTTTCCATTCTTGTATGAACAGTCTTTCAAAAGCAGTTGAGGAAGTTTGTGTTAATCTTTTTTGATGATATCCTCATCTTCAGCAAGACGTGGGAAGAACATCTCAAGAACTTGGAGGAAGTTCTTAGTATCTTGGAATCAAAGAGCTTGTTTT
>VDFB02000003.1:752450211-752723474 GCA_007258455.2 Sequoia sempervirens | reverse complement strand
TGTAACCCATCATTAGGATGTATGATGGATTTATTGCGCTGAAAAGTTAGTGGTGGGAATTCAGTGGTTCAGAAGTTTAATCAAGTTTGGGCACACCCTTTCTCCACTGGTTTTTTGTTGCACGGTTTAGTACATGTTCTAATTTAGCATATGAACCCTCAATCTCATCAGTTGTAAATAACTCTTCGGTTTCCTGTCTCTTGTTCCCCCAGTCACTTCTTGTTTGATTGCAGTGGACGGTGAGAAAAAAAAGAACATTATGGACTCCTACCGGCAAACTTCTACCAGATATTCTTCTTCCTGTGTAGAGTCTCCACTTAGTGTCAATTCCCACAGAGGTAGACCAGCAGATTATAGTCACAATGAGTCTAATTTTGGTCCTACACAACATGATGGGTGCCAGAATCCTGAGAATGGTAGGGAAAACGGGAAACACAATTATGCTTTGGGAGAGGATGTAAGGGAGGAGGGACAGAGACAAGCTTTTGTGGGCATTCTGGATGTCTACGTCCACCATGCTAGAGATATTCACAATATCTGTATCTATGACAAGCAGGATGTGTATGCTAAGTTATCTCTTACCAGCAAGCCAGAAGGAGCATTCTCAACTCAAATATCGAATGGAGGAGGAAGGAATCCAGTATTCAATGAGAGCTTGCAGTTCAAAATCAACAGTCATCTAGATACATCTCTGAAATGTGAGGTATGGATGCTAAGCCGTGCAAGGAATTATTTAGAAGACCAGTTGTTGGGTTTTGCCTTGGTGCCCTTGTCTACTGTTGTAGGTAAGGGAAAAGTGACTCAGGATTTTGCATTGTCTTCAACTGACCTTTTTCATTCTCCTGCCGGCATAGTTCAGTTAACTCTCTCTTATCATGGATCAGTACCCTCTGTTTATCATAGTCAATCAATTGACGAAGCAAACTTGGCATTGTCTTCATCTGCCATTAGTTCAGAAGCTGTTTTACTGGGCCATGGAATGGAGAATTCTGAATCTACCAATTACAATGACATTGAGTTCCCTGACCTGCAAATTGCTAGGGAAAATCATCAAATGGTTTCTGAATATATCAAAATGGCCTCGGATGATCTGAAAACTGATAACTCTCTAAAGAGGGATATAATGATAGCTGATCCAAATGAAAATGAATTCTGTGGAGCATCATTTTCACAATTGGATACTTTTCCCTCAACAGAAGGTGACTATGACATGGCACCCAACGTGACAGCTGAGAAGTGTGCAGATTCTTTAACTGTTACTGCTAAGGTTGATAATTCATATGATTATGGAACTGACCCAGATGCAGAGAATTCGTCTTTCCATGTTGTCAGCTCTACTACAAGCAGCTCAAGTGAAGGCCAGTGCACTCGTGATTTCATTATTCAGAAGGGTGGCTCTGGTCTGGAATCCTCCAGGTTTCTTGGAATTGAAAATCCTTCCGATGGAACTTCTATAAATGGTATTGGTCATTCCTCGAGTAAGGAAAGCTTGCCTTCTAAGGATTCAGTCAAAGAAGTTGCAGCTTCTAGTAGTCAACCAAAGGCTTCTGAAGAGGGAATGGTGATGCCATTCACAAATCCTCTTGTAAGTATAAATCTTGAACCCGAACAGACTGTGGTGCAGCAGCAAATAGTTGATATGTATATGAAGAGCATGCAGCAGTTCACAGAATCATTGGCTAAGATGAAGCTTCCAATGGACGTTGAGAATAAGGGGTCTGATGATTCCACTAAGTCTGGATCAGATCAGAAGAATGTGCAATCTGGGAGAAATGGAGGCTCCAGAGTTTTTTATGGCAGCCGGGCATTTTTCTGATATTTTAAGATAAGCATTTCAAGAACAAGAACAAAGACGTGGTGAAGATATTTATGGCCCCTAACATGAAAGTGTGATGATACGTACAATATTTAGGTATATCTTTTTACATTTTATAGAAATAGTTTGTTGATGGCAAGACGCTACTTCCTATGACAAGTAAATTGAGGCTTATGCTTGTGTCGGAGATGAGCACTGACTTTTCTTCTGCACACCATAACCACATTTCTGGTGCTTGGAAACTTTTCTTAATAAAGCTGACTGTTTTGTTTGTGGTCTAATTTGCAATTTCCAAACATTGTAGTATTTAATATATGTGTTCCATTGTTTGTGCTATTTTTGCATACATCCTTTTTTTCTTTTGCTTGGTATCAAAGCCAAGGAAATGGACTCATGACCCACATTACAAAGTATATAGAACAGCAAAAGAATAGAAAGGGTGTGATTGCTGACTTTTCAAGCATTTCATCTGCATCTTGTTCTGTGTGTCTCTATGGGAAGCATCTGGTGGCTCTCCCAAGTAACAGAAAATTTAAACTTGAATGTGCACTTTACAGTATTTACCTATTTTACCTTTTTCAAGCGTATGGCTTACTCTTGTGGTTGATGGAAGGATGTATTTCACATAATTGCACCAGGACATTATTTAGGGGGCAATATTTAACCAAAAGACTAACTTTTTAACTGACGTTTGTTTGCTTGCGATTTTTCATAATAAGGGGACCTTTCAAACATTAGCAAGGGACCTTTCAAAAATTAGCATAATGTTTTATGAAAGTTTGGTGTAATCAGAATTATGTGTCAAAGAAGCACTAGAATAATGGACTATGCAACAAAATAGGGAATGTGTGCGCTTGGTAGAAGTTTCACTGAGATGAATTCTGCTTAAAACTGCTTGTCGTATCATTCACCTTAAAATTTCTACGATGATACGAGTTTGCCTGCATGAACACTCAGAACAATGGATGAATGATTTTTTTCATGAACCTAAAAATAGAGGACATTGGCAGCGTATAATTTTAATTCTGCTAACAAGCTTACCACTCTGTACCTTGGTGAGATTCAACTATGTGCTGTTGGTGAGTTAATCTTTGTCTTGTTAAATACTAGAGTGTCCTTATTTGTGCTTTACTGTGATTAGGTCTGTACCTAAGCCTATTTTTCATTCACGAATAAAATTTATAGGGCAACCTGAGTTTTTTATTTATATGTTAATATAATTGTAAAAGATTATGCAATTTTGTTTTTCTTTGGTTAAAATTGTAAGGGGGTCCCAAAGTTCTCATCAACTGCAAGGTTTTAGCTACCTGAGCAGTTTACTTGACAAACCCCAGTGGGGACATGTAGGTGGGTTAATGGTATCTTAATCCTGGATGAGACAGGGAATGTTGAGAATGAGACAATCCAGGGTTAATGTTAGGGTTAGGGCTTCTAAGAAATTGTAATAGAGGTTGAAGAGAAGCACTTTGCCAGGAATTATTCCACAACCATACTCGCATGAATAGTCTTTCATTTACTGTGACTGGTAAGATATTTGAAGAATATGTTGTTTTAAATTAATTTTTTTATTTCAAAACCTGTTGTTTGAATTTTTCCTGCTTTGTTGTCTTTGATACGTCTACAGAGCTTTGCCTTTTGAATTGTGTTAAGTTTGTCATATTTATTAAGGATTATTATGAAAGCTAATTCCTTGTATTCAACATTGAAAAATAATAAAATTGTAGGAAACAGAGATGGAATCTTTATACAAAGCATCCATAACCACAAGTAGGAAATTTTCAACTTCTCGTTAGATATATTTATCCTTAGTTATCGAAAAGATCATAAGAGGATCACTCAGAGATTGCAAAGGTGCTCATTGTTAGAATAGAGCTTGAAGAACAAGAAATTAGATTGTGGCCTGGCCAATGGCATTCTGTTAAACAGTGTATATGATGATTCTACCAAATTCCAAAGTGATATAATGATTTTCATAATATTGCCAATCCACGTGCCAATTTCTCATCAGCAGCCAATTTGAATTTCATTACCAATTGAAATCAAAGTCATGCACATGCGAAACAGGTTAATATGGCCTGAGACTCGTCTAATTTTAATGTCATACATCCTTAATTTAGAACTTTTCTTACTAACTTTACAAACAAACTTAGCTTTTTGTTTTTAAGATAATTGATGGGTTGAATCAAATTTGGCACGATGATAGTTGTTATGTGTATTGAATCCTATCTGGAATTAGATATTTACATTTTGTATCCCGCTGTTACCTGGGAAGTTTAGTTTGTCAACATGGTCGTGCGGGAAAAAGTTATGTTAATTTATGTAGTGGAATTTGGAAGCATGTTTGTAAGATTCTCATCTACGAGAAATTGTAGATCTAACGGTCTTTGTATTTTTTTTTGAATATGGGGGATGATAATGGTTCACCCACACATTAAAACAAAAAATAATACAACAGTTAGAAAACTAGGAGAATGGTGATGCAAAGCTTATTTTGACATCTAGCACCTGTCATATATGAAAATATGATTTCTATAATCAGCAAAGCTTGAGTGCAAACACACTTTTGGACACGAATTTAACAACAGGACCCCATTTTGCTTGAATTTTACAGTGTGCCTCACCGTTTCAAGAGGAATGGATCCTATCTGGAATTTGATATTTACGTTTTGGAATTTGTATTCCGCTCTGAGCATGAAAGTTTAGTTTGCGAACGTGGTTGTGCTGGGAAAGTTCTGTTATTTCATGTAGCAGAATTTGGGAGCATATTGTGAAGATGTCTAATCTACTAAAAGTTGTAGATCTAATGGTCTTTCTTTGTTTTGTTGGTCTATGAGGGATGATAATGGTTCTCCCACACACTAAAAATAAAATAAAAAATATAACAGTTAGAAAACTAGAACAAGAATGATGCAAACCTTATTTAAGCCTTTGGCACCAATCATAATGAAAATATGATTTCTATAATCAGCAAAGCCTGAGTGCAAACACACTTTTGGACACGAATTGAACAACAGGACCCCCATTTTGCTTGAATTTTACAGTATGCCTCACCGTTTCAAGAGGAATGGATCCTATCTGGAATTAGATATTTACATTTTGGAATTTGTATTCCGCTCTGAGCATGGAAGTTTAGTTTGCGAACATGGTTGTGCTGGGAAAAGTTCTGTTAATTCATGTAGCAGAATTTGGAAGCATATTGTGAAGATGTCTAATCTACTAAAAGTTGTAGATCTAATGGCCTTTGTTTGTTTTGTTGGTCTATGAGGGATGATAATGGTTCTCCCACAGATTAAAAAAATAAAAAATATAACAGTTAGAAAACTAGAACAAGAATGATGCAAACCTTATTTAAGCCTTTGGCACCAATCATAATGAAAATATGATTCTATAGTCAGCAAAGCCCGAGTACAGACACACTTTTGGGCATGAATTTAACAATATGACACCTTTTTGCTTGAAATTTACGGTATGCCTCACCCTTTCAAGAGGAGTGAATCAAATAGTTTGTGTGCGCGTGCTTCCATTTTTAGGATATATGCCTACTTTTTAATTTTGAGCTGGTTGATGTTCATGTCTCACTTGCACCTATTTCTTAAACCTTGGACGCTACAGAAGTTTCCTGAGCTCATACCCACCTCAACACCCCTGAAGTGTGCTGCCAGAATGGTTGCATCCAAGGTGAATTTGATCAACCCAAAGAATTTTCCAACCACAGATGTCAATGGACAAGGGAGGGTTCACTGCTTAAGGAAATATCTCCAACATTGGATGTCTATCAAAGCACCTCAATTTTCGTTTGCAAGTTCAATGATTTCTAGGTAGAACCTCATTCTTCTGGAGCTGAGATTCTTTTTCATCTCTTCCTTAGCCTTTTCTTCCACCAATGAAAATGTAAATATTCCTGCACTAGCACAAATTTCTGTGGAGAGTACTTGTTGCTTCTGTTATGTTTATTCTGCTTAGCTAATGCAGTAGTCTCTACCTCTATAACCAAATGATTATGAGAGTAAGTAAATTGGCCTTTTTACTCATTAAAATTTAAATACACTTGGCGAAGACTCCAAGCTAATGGAGGATAGTTCCTTTGGGACAGGCTCAAGTTCTATCAATCTGGTAGCCTTACCCACAAATAATGAGTCCAAGGAATATGTAGGTCTTGCAGGTGTCACTCAGTCATCTCTGCCTTGCTGTCTCTGCAGCTGGAATGACTGAACTTCATTCAGTGCTTCAATGGTCTCCCTCTATGCCGCTATCAGAATGGTAACAATTCATACATTATCAGAAGGCTATCTTGATCGTATGCTCTATTTGTTAGAAACTTTCTTATATCAGATGAGATATAATATTTGATGTTACCGGGTTCGCCCATATAGGACCGTGTGTGGCAAAATTACGGTTCTGATACGGGTTTGGGTTCGGGACGGCCCTGGGTTCGCTCAGGGTTCGGCCCAGAACCCCAAATGAGGGCTCCAATGTATCTGCAATGTAATGAAAAATCCAACACTGCTACATTAAACCTCCGCAGTTGAAAGGCACGAATAGAAACATTAGATTTTATTTTATGAAGGGGAATTAAAGCTATTCACGAATACAGAGGAATACAGGATATCGGAGGGGAGGAAAAAAAACCTAATTCGTAGAAGTCCATGGATTATAATTTTTAAATGCTTTTATTAGTAACTGTAAATGTCCACACATTATAACCTTTATATATTATATATAATATTATCAATAAAATAGAATATTAAAAATTATATAGAATATAAAATATATTATATTTATAAATTATAGATATTAATTTATTTATATATTTATAGATTTCAATTGTTATTAATTATTATTATTAATGTAGTATTAAAATTTTATATAATACATTTATATATATTATAAATATAAAATATAAAAATATAACTTTATAAAATTATATTTATTATATATTAGAAAATATTAATATATTATATTTATATTTTTAAATTTTAGTATAATATATAAAACAATGTAATATATGTTATATAATCTATTATATAAATACTAAAATATAATATTATAAAACTATATTTATTCTATATTAAAACATATATTTTTTTTTGTTTGGTAAATCACTGCTAAGGGGCAGCACCCTACGTTTTTGACTCGAGCTATGAACTAGTGAGGCCACATATGGGGACCTCATCCCCAATATCTCCACTTCTCCTCTCCTCCCTCATTCTACCTTGGCACGTTTGGCCTTCGTACCTCCTCCATCTGCTACTCCACCATCATTACTTGAACTAGTGAGGCCACATACGGGGGACCTCATCCCCAGTATCTCCACTTCTCCTCTCCTCCCTCCTTCCACCTTGGCACCTTCGGCCTTTGTACCCCCTCCATCTGCTACTCCATTATCATTACTCCTCCCACCATCTGTCGGGTGCCTATATCTGCCAATTCTGCCACCCGACCTACCGCTAGCCTGACCCTTGGACCCTCCATCTACTGCCTTGCCATTGACCCTCCTACAACCATCTGCAGCCTTCCCGCGATCTCTCTCTGCCTCAGCTCCACCTTCGTTGACCCCGCAACAATGACCGCCACTTGCACCAACGAGCATTTCCACAAACCACCCAATAGGATTCAAACCTTGGGCAGCCCAACTGCTACCCTTACAACTTAACCATTGCACTGTGGGGTCAACCCTATTAAAACATATATTATATTTATATATAATTTATATATTATATATACAATAATATAATATATATTTACACAAACTTGTACCCAAGGAAAAAAAAATTGCTGTACCGGAACCCTACCTGCACCAGTACCCGAATCGGTAAGTTACTGAAGGCAGCATTTGCAGTGAAAGCTGTGTTGTTGAATGGCCAGAGAGATGGTACATAAGGCATTTCTGTCGTGTACTGAACAGCTTCAAGTTGTATAGACTATAATATCTTTGAAAGATCTATAGAGCTAGAAAAGGAAATCACCAAATGGTGTTTTTGTTTTTATTGATTAATGTGGGTTCGATAGGGTCTCAATCTCAAGAGGAAAGTAAACTATTACATAAATATTTACCGAAACAGACCATCTATTCAAAGAGCAACTCTTACGGTTAAAAACTATATCCAAACAAAAATGCGTACATAACTACATTCAAAACCTCCAACAGTCTAACATCTTGAAGATCCAGGAGCACCAACCTCCTCCCAGCAACAACTTAAACCCTTGGTTCTAGGACGGTGTGTTGAGATGCACTGGTTGCCTTCGCCAGGGACAACGATGGCATGGTGAATCAGCTGGAAATTTCCAGATTGCCATGCTGAAGGATCACGCAAATATTATCAAGCTATTATTCCAAATCTTGGCAAAAGCACACCATATCCTCTTCCCGCTTTGAGACAAAAAAGGAAGTAATTTTCAGCTGCTCAATTTCCTCCACATACTGACCTAACCAGCAGGCTTCTGTTCCTCCATACCATCATCCTTAGAGCTATCTACAATGAAAAAATCTTCCACGGTAGGAAGAATTCAACTGAATACAATCCTTCACCACCCCATCCTGAACTTGGCTCTCAAGATTTTTAACAAAATTCCCTGCTATTGATGCTCCAGTCCTTTATACCTGTGTTTCATAGGCCGCCTACCACCAGAATGTGTAGGATCTAGTGATCCAAAAGGTGTTTGTGTTATGGTGTTTTTCTTAATCGGTAAGATGGGAATTTGAGCCCGGTCCATACTGGTGGAGAGCACAAGGGGGACCTTTTCCCCTAATACACAACATTCACTTCATTCAACTTATTGCAAGAATTTCTTGAGTAGATTGTGTCAATTTTTTTTTTCATCAACGTTTTGAATCACACTCCGTGATTCATCATCAGGATAGAAGAGAGCATAGGAATAAAACGAAAGTTGCAGACCAAGAAAGGAATAAAAAGGAGAGCGGGGAGGGGGAGGATGACACAATCTAATCCAGAAACTCTTGCAGTAATCTTCATGGATTGTAGAAATCTATTAGCACTCATTCATTCAACTTATTGATTAACTTCTAGTACAATGGAAGTCCAAGAGTCACCACTGAGAATTGACTCTTGGACTTCCACCTTTAGATGTCACTAATGGGGATTTGAACTTGGATCTCCATCTTGAGAAACCTACAGCCTTGCCGTTATTTGAGCACAACCTCTTTGACGTTTGTGTTATGGTGTTAGTATAGCCTAAGTTATTATTTTATTTAATGTTAGTGTTATGCAATATTTTGTTATTGGGTAGTGGATGGTAGGTAGTTTGATGCACAAGAAAGGAGGAGAAGCCTCATATAAGTTTATTTATTTTTCAATGTATTTTCATCTGGACATGTTTATTACTATTATAATATAGCCCATGTTCAATTTTTCATATCTGTGTGCTCTCAGATTCCAACAAGTGATATTAGAGCCACTAAAGATGGAAAGAGAATGAATTCTAGCTTTTGTCTTTATAAATCTTTGCAAATTGTTTCAATGCTTAATCATTTCATGGATTGGTATCAGAGAATCTTCTCTAGGGTACTTCTTGGATCTTGCCAGGGAAAAGGTCTATCAATGTAAAATACAATGAACAGAAATAATGCCACCAGATCCTTGCAAGTCTCATGGTGATTGAATTTGTGTCAATTGTCAGATTGCAGAATGATAATTTGTTGCAGACCATCCAACGAATACTGCCCAGGGCAACTAAAAGAGAGTTGTTGAGGAATTGTAGGTAGCTTATTTTTTGCAGCCCGATCTGAAGATTTTTTCATTTTTGAGGCTTCTGGCAGTTTTTGGTTTGCTCAGTTTGATGCTGATTGCTTATGGAGCGGTTTTAAAGCTTATATATGATGTGTTTTTTGATGATTTGATCAGTTGAGGATTCAATTTTTTTTGAAGCATGCAGATCAATATTTTGAGATAACTTTCTGGGAAAACTAGGGGCAAGGTTGCAGCGTTGGCTCACTAATGGGAGGTTAATATTGTGGTTCTTTTGAATACCATAAACCTTAATTTGGGATCTGATTCAGGTGATGCTGTAATAGATGGCAAAGGTAATAAAAAGAGAAAAAATGATTTTGTAACTTTAAGAAGTTAAAAAGTTGTATTGTCTATGAAATTTTTATTTGGCCTTGATAGATTAGTTTTTGAGGGGTATTAAACACAAAATCGGGGTCGTCGTTGGTCATTTGTACACTGATAAGGGAGGTTGTGTTCATAGTAGCAAAACCTACCAAAAAAAGAGTAAATGCAAATAAATAGTGCCTAGACCTGGCAATGTGCTGAATCAGAATGACAAGTGTGTAAAACTCACCAGGTTGTAGATTGTGGGTTTTTAAAAAATCTCAAGATTTTTCCTTATAAAAGCTTGGTTTTGTTGGTTATGTGAAGTCCAACGGACTCACTTATTTTCCCTCCTCTTTCCAGCCCTTTGGTATTGCATAGCTGAAATAAGCTTGCAGCTGTATGTGTAAAAAAACAGTGATTAATAACAGAATTTTCCCTGTTTCCTGTGGATATAGTCATTACGGTGAACCACGTAATCTTGGTGTTGTGTGTATTTCAAAATCGTTTGTTTTGCATCTTCAATTTCTGATACTGTTAATTGTTTAACTTTATCTACTCTTCAATTCAACAATTGGTATCAGAGCTCGGTGAAGAAGCTGATTAGGAATTTGTGAAGAATTTCCAGAAAGATGGAAGAAGCAGATAAACGGAGAATTGAAAAGTTCTCAGGACAATTTTGGAATGTGGAAGATGCAGATGGAATCGTTGCTGATTCAAAGAGATCTTTCAATTGCATTGGAAGGCAAAGCCAAAAAGCCAACTACGATGGCTGATGAGGAGTGGAAGAAAATGGATAAGAAAGCTAGAGCAACAATCATCCTCTCTATTCAGTATTGTATTATTTAATGTTGCAACGGAAAAGAGTGCGAAAGGATTGTGAGACAAATTGTCTGATATGTACGAGATGGTTTCGGCTTCGAACAAGACAAATCACCCTCATGAAGAAATTGTATAATTTGAAGATGAAGGAAGGAGGCAACATGAATTCAATACATTAATCAGCCAATTGATTTCCATGAACATAAATTTGGGTGACGAAATAAAAGCCATCTTATTGTTATGCTCTAGTTGGGAAGGAGTAGTGATGGCAATCAGCAACTCGGTGTCCGACAAGCAAGGATGTGTATTGAAATTTGATGTTGTTTTTGCCACTCTCCTTAATGAAGACATGAGAAAACATCAAGGAAACTCATCGGGTGATGTCTTGATTTTTAGCAATAGAGGGAGACATCAAGATAGAGGCAAAAATTATAATAGGAGGAGATCAAAATCTGCAAAGAGATCGAAGTCTAGAGGAAGAAATGGAGATTGTTGGTTTTGTGGTTAAGGACACACCAAGAAAAATTGATGGTCATACAAGAAAGTGCAAAATCAGTCAAAGGACAACAAAGTTAACGACACATATGAACAAGATGAAGTTACATTAGTCTTGTCAATAGGTGAAACTATAGCTGATTTGTGGGTGTTGACTCCAATGCCTCTTTTCATCGAACCTTATGCCAAGAAGGTTTCAAAAATGATCAAGGAGGTAAAATTGGTAAAGTCTACCTTGGTGACAATGAACCATGTGATATCATTGGCAAAGGTGACGTGATGTTGAAATTAAAAAATGGAAATAAGTGGTGGTTGCGGGATGTGAGACATGTTCCCAAGCTTAAGAGAAATTTGATTTCCACGAGACAACTTGATGCTCAAGGATGTAGCATCACTTTTTCTTCAAATGCTTGGAAGTTGACCAAAAAAGCCTTAATGATTGCAAAGGATAGCAAATTGGACACTTTATATGTGCTAGAGAGCCACACTGAAGTGGGACTACGATGGCGGTTGTGTATAGCAGGATGAAACTTTGGCACAAGAGGCTCAGGCATATGAGCAAGAAGGGACTTGAAATTTTGCTCTAAAGAGATCAACTTCCAGGTTTGAAATCTATTGATTTGGAGTTGTGTGAGCATTCTATCTATGGCAAACAAAGGTGGATCAATTTTTCGAAGACCAGACATGACAAGAAGTCAAAGCCTTTGGAGCTCGTGCACTTGGGTGTGTTTGGTCCTATAGAGGTAACTTCTATTGGAGGAGGAAACTATTTTGTTACTTTTCTTGATGATTGGACTCGTAAAGTATGGGTTTATATGTTAAATAGGAAATCTTAAGTATTTAGCAAATTTAAAGTTTTCAAAGCTATTGTTGAAAATTAGACCGACAATAAAATCAAATGTTTAAAAATGGATAATGGTGGAGAGTTTTTCTCTTTGAAGTTTGATAATTTTTGCGCAGATAATGGCATCCAACGTATCGAGATTGTTTCATTCAACCCTCAAGAAAATGGTGCAACTGAGAGGATAAATCAAACAATTTTGGAGAGAGCTCGGTGTATGCTCTCTAATGCAGGTTTGGGCAGAGGCAATTAACACAACAATTTACTTGATCAATTGAGGCCCTTCATCTCATTTGGACTTTGACATTCTAGAGGAGAAATGGTTGGGAAGATGAGTTTCTTACAATCACCTACGGGTCTTTGGTTGCGAAGCGTTTGCTTACGTTCCCAAGGAGAAGAGAATGAAATTGGATCCCAAATCAAAACGGTGTATCTTTGTTGGCTATGGAGAAGAATAATATGGTTTTAGATTGTCGGATCCAATTGCTAAAACACAAGTCCATAGTCGAGAT
Source organism: Sequoia sempervirens (assembly GCA_007258455.2). Classification (NCBI taxonomy): domain Eukaryota; kingdom Viridiplantae; phylum Streptophyta; class Pinopsida; order Cupressales; family Cupressaceae; genus Sequoia; species Sequoia sempervirens. The sequence continues at coordinate 752,710,937 of VDFB02000003.1, read as the reverse complement.
GTGGTCTTCAATGAAAAGGTGTTTCCAAGTCTGCAAGCATAGGGGACACAAGTAAAAGAGTATGTTCCATTATCAGACATTACAAATGCCAGTGATATTCTTTGCAATTATTTGCAATTTTCACATCCAAATGTGGCACCAAGTACACCTCATACAGTGCCAAACTATGAACATAGTGCAAATTCAAATTTGCAGCTCCATACACAAGTTACAACAAAATTTTGAACTCACACCTGCCCCCATTCAATTTAACACAGCGTGCTCAAACTTCATCAAACACACTCGCCCCTCTCATCCCACCATCCTCTGCATTTTTGGTGCCAAATTTGGCACGAGCTGTGGGAGAATTTTAGCCCACGTGGCTTGCTCAATAGTCGCCCCTATCAAACTCAGCGCCCAACACCAAGGCCGTTGCTAGTGGTGCTGAGGAAGCTCCCACACAAGAATTTAATTAATGCGCCCTCACTCCAAACTTTGATATGCAACATGAAACCTCCACGTACCCTCTTACATATCCATTTCGTGATTCATCATTGCCTTTCAAATCCATACGTAGCTGAATGATATATCTCTTCACAATCACATATTGTGGGTAACACTAATCTCATGTAGGCAGTAAGAAACAATGATAATAAACTGCCTTCATTGATATCCTTTGAGCCACAACAAATACAAAGGATTAATGTTGAATTGTCTAGAGGGACAAATTTGTAGTCAGTAAAAAAAAATATAGAGAGCCAAGCTCCTCATTTGAGGAGGTCCACCCAGGAATGTCAGCCTCCGGTCAAATTAGATGACTATCAATTGTTGATCTCCGATCAAGTAGAGCCAACTGCCTTCAAAGAAGCTTGCAAAGATGTCAATCATGCAAAGTGGATGAATGCAATGGAGGAAATAGATTCACTGATGACCAATCAATCATACATGGGATTTGGTGAAGCTTCTGCCTAATCAAATAGCATTGAAAAATCGATGGGCGTATAGATTGAAAGAGGAAGAGGGAGGTAAGAAACACTATCAAGCCAGGTTGGTAGTGAAGGGGTATTATCAACAAAGGGGGACATGCTTTAATGAGATCTTTTCACCAATTGTGGAGATGACCACTATTTGAGTAGTTTTGGGCCTCACAATGGTGTATGACCTCGAACTTGAGCAACTTGATGTGAAGATTACATTACTCCATGGTGATATACAAAAGGAATTATATATGCACAAACTTGAAGGTTTTGAGAAAAAAGGGCAAGAGGATTTGTATTGCACATTGAGGAGAAGTTCATATGGGCTCAAACAAGCCCCACGATAGTGGTACCTCAAGTTTGACTGCTTCATGACTGAGCAACACTTCACGAAATGCGAATTTGATTTGTGTGTCTATTACAAAGTTTTGGACAATGGTGAGTTTGTTTTATGGCTACTCTATGTTGATGATATTCTAATGATCGACACTAGCATGAGTGTTGTTCATGATTTGAAGGAACAATTAGCTCACAAGTTTGCAATGAAGGGTTTAGGGGCAACAAAGAGGATTCTTGGTATGACCATAATCAGGGATAGATGGAAGAGAGAAATCAGATTGTCACAAGAGAAATACATTGACAAGGTCTTGGATAGATTCAACATGAAGGGTGCTAAGGCTATAAGTGCTCCACTTGCTGATCACTTCCATTCATCCTTCAAAATATGTCTCAAAACACCACAAGATCAAGAAGACATGAAAGATATTCAATATTCATCAGTTGTTGGGAGTCTCATGTATGCCATGGTGACTCGTCTTGACATTGCCCATGTAGTGGGAGTAGTAAGCAAATTTATGAGCAATTTAGGAAAAACTCATTGGGAAGCAGTTATGTGGATTCTAAGGTATTTGAAAGGCACTTCAGATCATGTTTTGTGCTTTGAAGGGAAATATGCACAACTACAAGGTTTTGTTAATTCTGATATGGCTAGTGATTTGAACAAATGAAGATCAACTATTGGTTATGCTTTTACATTTGCTAGGGTAGTGATTAGTTGGGTTTTTAGATTACAACAAGTGATTGCACTCTCCACTACCGAGGTTGAATGCATTGCTCTCACTGAAGGTGCAAAGGAAATGATATGATTGCAGCGATTATTGGGTGAAATTAGATGCAAACATGTTTTCACTCTCTTTTGTGATAGCGACAATGCTATTCTCTTGGCTAAGAATGCATCATTTTGACAATCAAACTAAGCATATTAAGTTGTGATATCACTTCATCCAGAGTGTTATCGAGGAGGAAAAACTCAAAGTTGAGAAGATCCATACCGAGGTGAATCCGATTGATGCATTGACGAAGGTAGTCTCAAGGGAGAAGCTTGAGTTTTGTAGGGCTTCTCTTGGCATTGTTAAGATATGACAATAGGATTGAAGTGGGGGAACATCTCTGAGACTTGTAGCAGTGGTTGGACTTCAAGTGGAAGATTGTTGGTTATGTGAAGTCCAAAAGACTCACTTATTTTCCTTCCTCTTTTCAGCGTTTTGGTATTCGATTCAAAGGCTTATTAAAACCAAATGGATAATGTAATAATCATGGTATTGCATAGCTGAAATAAGCTTGTCGTTGTATGTGTAAAATATTAGTGATATTAATAATAGAATTTTCCCTTACTACCTGTGGATGTAGCCATTACGATGAACCACATAATCTTGGTGTTGTGTGAATTTCAAAATTGTTCAAGTTTTGTATCTTAAATTTTTGCTACTATTAATTGTTTATTTGCACGTTAATTCAATAGGTTTTTTTTCTTTTGTTTGCTTTTTTGACTTGAGAGTGTAGGGAAAAAAATACAGAATTGTAGGGCAAAGACAAACAACATAATAATGGATATGTGATCGAAAAGTTAGGGCACAGTGACATGCATACTATATTCACTTATTTTTCTTACTGAAAAATTGAAATACATTATTGGTTTATTAATAAATTTAGCTTGTGGCTAATCTAATGCCAATGCAATAGTGGAACTACTATGACCAAGATACCAAATCACCTCACTAGATGGCAATGCATATTGTAACCTGACCGTGTAGTTCTACTTGCAAGTGTTCTTAAAATTACTCTAAGAAATGCAACTGCTTGAGTTAACAATTGCAGGAGGTTAAAAACTTTCTAATTTATGATTTTTCAATAATTTTAGTCTCTAGCATACACTAGTAAATTTTAGAACTTATGTATTCGTGGTTGCTAATCTCAGGTAGTGTTGAAGATTATCAACCAACTGATCTTGAGATCCTTATTCAAAATTGATTGCAGCTGATGAGGATCCATAATTTAGTGAAGAGGGTTTGTCTTGGACGAGGCTTTAAATAAATGTGACCGCATTTAAATGGAGGACAACAAGGGTGTAGGGGTATCAATTTTTGCTTCACATTTTGTAGTCTAGGAGGCCATAAGCCTTATAGGTCAATTTCATTCTCACCTTTTGATATGTAAATATACTCTTTATTGTGATTTCAAAGTGATTGGTAAGTAAGGTTGGAAATTGCCTAGTTTGCAATCTCGACCTTAAGTTTCTACGCTTGTTTCAATGTCCACTCGTAGTATTTAAGACTCATTTACCTCATTTCTAGGCATGTACCTATTATTGACATGATTTACAAACATCCTTAGGCTCTCCCAAACATCTCAAACTTTCCCTAAAAATTCCAAACCTTAACTCCTAAGAGATATTTGGACCCTTGCACCTTAGTGTACATTTTTTTTTAAATTATTAAAATTAACATGCCTAAAACCCCAAATCTAACTTGATACATTTTCCTAACCATTATTTGAATTTAGAGATGAAATAAAACCTTCCATCACTTTCATTTGAAGGGTCATAAATTCTACAAATTTTTCTCTCTATTCATCCTATTGCCACATGTTTGTTGAAGCTACATTAGTGAATAATTTTTGCAGATATCTTGTTGCATTTTTCTCCTCCACCATTTAAGAATTCCTCAAGATCCTTCATTTGTATAGCTAAATCCTTCCCATCACCCTCCTTTGACCAATTTATCTACCATTTTTCCAAATCCTCCTCCCATAGATTTTCTTGCCAGTTAGATTGTTTTCATTGTGTCATCCTAGTGATTCCCATCACCTCCCTTGTTTTCCACTTAGGGTTAAATTTTTCAAAAATTTGCACCCACCACTTTCACCCCACCTATGATCATCAATTCATAATTTTCCAAAGGTTAAATTATGATTGAAAATGCCATCCTCAGGGGTTGATTGAGATAGTTGCCCAAATAGCCAAATTTTGATTTTTTCCCTTAAGAGTTTAGAACTTCTAAAAATTCTCTAGGGGGAACAAAACTTAAGGAAAATAGGCAAGAAATCCTTGAAAAATTTAGAGGGATGGGCTGAAAAGACACTAGTGCCCATCACATTGTTGAATAACTCTATAGACACTAACACCTATCACATTGTGGAACACTTATATAGACACCATTTCCTATCAAATTGGCAAATATTGGTGCCCATTATAGTGTCAAACACTTTTGTAGACACTAACACCCCTCACTAATGCTAGTGTATAGTGTATAGGCTCATCATAAAGTTGCAAAATTTTCGAGGGTCATTCTTTGTTTAGATTTAGGCCATCTCAAACATATTCTCACCTTTCTCTTTCATTTACATGTTCCTATCACAATCCTTGTATTAGTTTAACTTGGCTTGGAAAATCCGAGGATTTCTTTACTCACTAATACATTATCAGAAACATAGATCAGATTTCATTAACTTAGACTAACACTTCAAATGAAAAAAACCTAGTTAGTAGTGCATAGTCTTTTGCACCCTATCAATCTAGGTTCATATTTTTTTTCTTTCAATAAAATTGCATCTTTATTTGTTTTATGTTTGACATTTAAATTTTGAATCTCTATTTGAGATGAAATAATAATTGCAACTTTTTTTTTGTTTTAATGAGCATTTTAGTGTTGTTTAAAATTTGAGGTGGTTTTCTCATTTTAAACCTGTGTAATTAATTTCATTTACACTTGTAGTTTGTCCAATCAGTGTTATGCAATGCCATTATAGTTGTGTTGAAGTGATTTAATTAGGGGCAATAGAGGAAATTTTCATTAAACAAATATTACCTATCCAATACAATTTAATTAAGTTTAATATCATGTTGCATAAACACGTTGGGATTATGTGGGTGGTGAAAGATTAAAGTGAACAATATTTAATACATTTGCTGAAAGGGTTTTAATAAGGATTAATAAGGGTATGCATTTTTATGTGGATGCATTTTAGTTGAATTTGGCACATTTTTTATTTCCTTTGAACATGGTCACATAGTATTATCTACATCATATAATGTTTTTGCTCTTAGAGTTCCTACTAATGCATATGGTGGATATAATCTAGGGGTCAAAATGGATGTTGGAGGATTCATTAGGAAGATAGAGGATGATTCCGATATTTGGTTTCAACAATTTTGCACAATTTTAAATTTTTAGTTTTAGTTTGATGTTCTAGTGTGAGGTGATGTTTGGTGTTTGTGGTATGATGTTACCACCTTAGGTTTTCACTCTTTTGAGTGTTGATATAGAGAAATATTTTAGAAACTACTAAAACCATTTTGTTTGGTAGGTCTTCATGATCAATTTGTGAGTGGTATTCTCTTAACTTTGCATCAATTTTATGTTGCGATAAACACAATCTACTAGAGAATGTTGGTCATCGTAGTTGTGCAATGACATATCTTGCTGATACCATGGTATGTTTAGAAGTACATTGAATTATATACTTCAACATGATCATATCAATAGTGCATTGGATGCACATCTTAAGAAGGGGTTGTTCATTGTAGAGTGGAGCAAAGAGTTTTGACATTACGAGGATATGTATATGTGGCAACATAGGTTGAAAATACTAGGAGACATAGGATGGAGTTAGAAAGTATAAAAAAACTATAACTATAAAATAACTTTGAACTAATTAAAATTAAAAAAATCTCTTTATTATATATATATATATATATATATATATATATATATATATATATAAGTGTAAGTAAGCAAACATACTATTATTAATATGAGTTCCAAAAAGGGTTCTATTCCCCTTGTAGGCACCTTGTGAGCTTGTGAAAGACTACTAGTTCCACTCCATGTAATATATATATATATATATATATATATATATATATATATATATATATATATATAAGTGTAAGTAAGAAAACATACTATTATTAATATGAGTTCCAAAAAGGGTTCTATTCCCCTTGTAGGCACCTTATGAGCTTGTGAAAGACTACTAGTTCCACTCCATGTAATTGTTACTTGGTGTGTTCAATTTCTATAGTTGGGGGCAATGAATGAAATTTGGGAGAAATTAAGAGATTCAATTCAAATCACCTTTGCTTTCACATTTGACACTAAACTCTACTCAATAGGCTCATCATTAATCTTTGTTAAGGGAAATTATGACTCTTTTCCCAACCATTCAATTCATCCCAATCTTCACACAAAAAGGGTAGTTGTGATATGCCATTGTTTGTAAGGATTTTTGCTATCGGTTACATTCTCTATAACAATAGTTATATGATATTTATTTTGAAATTCATACTGTGAACCATGATTCCCAACCTACAAAAACACAAGAAACAATCAATATGTTAGATCAAATGCATGGTTAGAAACATGATTACTCAAGAAATTCATTTGAAAGTAAAAGAAGAGGAATGGAGTTAAGAACACAACAAATTTGAAGCAACAATATCAAATCCTATTCTAAAACCATGCAAAATCTTAATCTCTTGAGGGAGTTGGTGCCAATTTGATGTGAAAATTGGCCCTTTCCCAACTCCAATGGTGTGATGAAGATGCTTGATGAAGGATTGATGCTTGTAGTGATGACTTCAATGGAGCTCCATGTTGAAAATCTGTAAAAAACCTAACTATGCTTTGAGAAAATGGATGAAAGTTGCTATGGTGTAATGTCCCCGTCTCAAGCCTGACTTTTTCAGTGACCGTTGGCCTATTCCAGAGACTTGTAGGCCAGTCAGAAGGTAAAATTAGGGTTTCCTATTTTGAAGGTTGTTCTGGCTCAGAGTTGATTGTTTCAATTGCGGATTCTTTCTGGGTTTTCAGAGAGCTTCGCAGTGGTATGTTCGTCTTGGCATTCTGAGCATCTTCAGGAATTTACTATTTTTAGTAAATTCTATTTCTGGCAGTTTTACAGCTGGGTTCAACGTGGTTGATTTCCTACTCCAGTTTGGTCAGTTGACTTGCTCATTAATGGCTTCAGGGCACATTTGGAGAGATAAGTGAGTTATTTAATTAAAAGTCACGTTTTAATCTTATATTTTAACGTTGACCCCTTGGCCTAGTCTATTGACTTCATATTGTTTTGAAAAGTGGTCTTTTGAGGGTGGCGCCTTCATTAAGATTATTTTATTATTTACCAAAGTCAAATCAAGCTTTAAGTGGGCGCATTTATCAAAGTATTGAATTTATTTTAAATGTCAATATTGAGCATTGAAGGAAAAGGACGCCATCTTTGCAAGAGATTAGGGTTTTTGACTTGAAGAGGAGTTTAGGGTTTCGAGAAGTCAACGAGAAATTATAAAAGGGAGACTTTGATCATCATTTGGCATCTTTGGTCTACAGTATTGTTATGCTGCCAGTTTGGCTCTGGGTTTGCTTCGAGGAATGAAGGCCTCCTAGTTCGGGCATCGCTTCTTGTTTGCAAGACAACAACTAGTGGTGATTCAATCTAGTTTGTGAGTTCTTCTTGGAAATTGTGCATTGTAATCAACATTATAGATCAGTAGTTTCTAGTTTTTCATATTAGTGGATTCCTAGATATTGCATTGTTTGCTTCAGCAGAGTCATATTTTTAATCATAAGTCAAAAAACATCAAAAACATTGTTCTAGGTATTAGCCCATTTCCATTGCTACGCATAGGCGTCATCTTTCACAAGTTTGCAGATTTTTTAGAGATTGCTGTGATTTTCTAGAGCAGATCACCCTTTTCATGAAGCCGTACCATTCAGCTTGTGCATTGGGATCTGTGCAAATTAATTAAAGGCTTTAAGATCTGCTTTTTGTGTTCTATCCTAGGCGTCTTCTCTGTTAGAGCATATTGCATTTTATTTCAAGTTAATTGGATGACATACGAGAGAGATATGAGCATATGAGTGAATTCCATACCTGCTGGTTCTTAGTTCAAAGTGCAGATTTGTAAAGAAAAAATAGAATTTGTATTGTTGATCATTGAAGGTTTATTGTCTTGGCACTTCTAACCAAGTTAAGGAGAATTATTATGATGCAATGTTAGTCTATCAAATTCCTAAGTTATTGGCAGGTGAATGATCATTATTTTTGTAAATTGACAGTAGTACTGGCAGTCATCTTCAGTATTGCTCAATTTTGATTTGTAACACTCTCATTCATTGTGAAGTTATTTTGAAATAGATACATCTCCGCCCTATGGTAGCTACTTTCCCATTCTAGGTTAGCAAGCACATTCTGGGTGTTGAGTATTTTAGTTTTCAGTAGTTCTTTAAGCATAGTATTTTGTAACACTTCATCATATGGTCGCCCCTCACTCCATACTGGATTGGGTAGCACATACTTGGCGTCGAGTTCCCTTTTAGCACTTAGTGTAAAAGATCCTCTGACCATATGCTCGCCATCATCAGCACCATTCTTGGTTAGAGTTCCTACATAAGAAATTTGTTTTAGATCCTCTGACCAATGCTCACACCTTGCCCACATCGGGATCCTGGTGTACATTCTGGTTAGAGTTGCTTCAACATGTTTTGGTTTATCTTCTAACCTTAATGGGTGCATTGCTTTGTAATTTGTAATTTGAAAAAATCAAAAAAATTGGCTCAGAATATTTCAGTGGTATCAGAGCCAAGATCTTGCCATCCTGTGAACAATCTATCTATGAGTGACAGAGAAAAGAGGTACATTGCAAGGGAAGACAAGAAGGCTGGAAAACAGTTCCAGCCCTATCAGGCTCCAGAAGGTCAGATAGCTTCAGAAGTCTTGAGGGCTCATTGGGAGTCTTCTTAGGAAACAGTCATGATAGAGGGTGAGAGATCAATTGGGGGTAACGAGAGGCTTACCAACAATAGAGATGATAGTGGGAAAGGAAGAGAAAGATCATTGAGTCCCGGAAAGAGATTCGAAAGAAAGATGGATGCCTTGATGGACATGGTATCGCTCATGATGGGAAAAGTGGGACAAAACACCGTTCCACAGAACAACATTGGGCATAGAGGAGAGCACAGTGCTTCCAACCAGCATGATGGACATGCTGCTCAGCATACTTCAAACAACACTTATGTCTCAGCCAGGCCCTTCAAACCCACCTTTGTGGCACCTGTTAACACTCAGCCAGATCCTGAAGAGAATGCTTCATTCGTGGAGCAGTTGAGACTTGGTCGTGCAAAGTATGATTCTTTACCTGTCGACATCAAGATGGATATGTCCTACAATGACTTCATGGATCATAAAAGGAAAAATAAAGGACAGGGTAGACATTATGATCAAAGAAGACCATCAACTCAAGGAGACTTGTATCAAGCTGTTAACAAGGTTATACTTCCACACTTTGACGGGAGTGATAACAGTTCAGCCCGAGCTTGGATACAGAAGCTGGATAACTATCTAGCTCTCAGACCCATGGTAGAAGAAGAGGCGATCAAGTTTGCTACGCTACACCTTGATGGGGTGGCGCACGAGTGGTGGTACCATGGCCTAGTTACTTTGGGTCATGGGTCTATCACAACTTATGATGAGTTCACCACGAGGCTCATCGAGAGATTTGAGAAAAAGGATCCTGAAATCCATTTCAGAGAATTGACACAATTAAGGCAGTATGGCACAGTTGATGCCTACATTGCTAAGTTTCAGAGACTCTCAGTCATGGTTACTGGAATCATAGAGGAGATTGGTGATCCTTTTCAGTGAAGGTTTGACAGAACCACTCAAAGGTTGGATTAAAGCCTTTGATCCACCAACCCTACAGGAGGCCATGAAGAAGGCAAGGAACATGGAGTGGGCTGCTCCTAAGGCAAAGTTTCAGTCCAATTCCCCCTTCCAGAAAAGAGATAAGGGAAAAAGGCCTCAGCATAGACCTCCTTTGAGACCTCAACATAAGGAGTTCAAACATCATAATCCCCATGTCACAAGATTGGATCCAGAGACCCTGAACGAACTCAGAAGAAAGGGGTTGTGTTTCCGGTGTAGGGAAAAATGGTCTCAAGATCATGTTTGCCCTAAGGGAGTTAAATTCAATCAGATTGAGTACTATTCTGCTGGTGAAAGTAGTTCTGATTTTGAAGAAAGTGAAGTAGAAAAAGCTCCAGAAGAGTCCAAAAATGAGAAGGAAAGTGGAGGAGTCTTGGCTCAACTTTCGAGCTTTCAAAGAAACGAATCCTTCAAGGTTCGAGGGATGGTCAAAGGGCAGCGAATCGTTGCTTTGATCGACACTGGAGCAACACATAACTTCATTGATGAAGTTGTGGTAGCAAAGAAGGGGCTGCAAACAGAGGAGTTTGAAGGCTTCAAGGTCATGGTTGCCGATGGATTCCATATTTCTTGCACCAAGAAAATCTCGAACATGACCATGCAATTGGGAAACTACGAAGTCAAGGATGACTTCTATGTAGTCCACATTGGAGATACTGATGCTGTTCTAGGCATTCAATGGCTGCGTTCTCTTGGAGAGATCTCTTTGAATCTGCAGACTATGGAGCTCAAGTTTCAATCCGATGGGAAGAAGATAGTTCTAAGAGGAATGTCCAATGGGGGCCCTCGGGTTGTGTCATTCAAAAGAATGGCAAGGCTGATCCGTCACGATCAAGCTGAGTGGGTTGCAGAGTGCATGATCCTTCCTGCTAGTCTGGTTGAAACCAAATGAGACCATCCTCTTGATGTTCAATCTCTACTCATGAAGAAGAGCAAAGTCTTTGCAGATTTGCCTCCTGGACCACCACCTGAACGGGGTTTAGAACATATCATAGAGCTCAAGGAAGGAGCTAAACCGGTAATTATGACTCCATATCGGTACCCGAAGCGGCAAAAGGATGAGATTGAGAAGAATATTCAAGAACTCTTGGAGATGGGTTTCATTCGCCCAAGCAAGAGCCCCTTTACATCTGTAGTGGTTCTTGTAAAGAAGAAGGATGGTACCATGTGCATGTGTGTGGACTATCGTGCTTTGAATCAAAGCACCATCAAAAATAGATACTCCATTCCCAGGATAGATGAGCTCATTGATGAGCTACATGGGGCCAAGTTCTTCTCGAAGATTGATTTGAGATCGAGTTACCATTAGATTTGAATGAGAGGATCCGATGTGGAGAAGACAACTTTCAGATGTCACTATGGCCATTTTGAATTTTTAGTCATGCCATTTGGGTTGACTAATGCTCTGGCTACCTTCCAGTCTTGCATGAACCGAGTTTTTCAGAATCAGTTAAGGAGGTTTGTGTTGATATTTTTTGATGGCATTCTGATTTACAACAAGACTTGGGAAGATCATCTCAAGCACTTGGAGGAAGTGCTTCGTATCCTAGAATCTGAGAGTTTGTTCGCAAAAGCATCCAAATATGAATTTGGAATGGAGGAATTACTGTACCTTGGCCACATAATCAGTGCTGAGGGAGTGAAGGTGGATCCTGAAAAGATCAAAGCAGTATTTGATTGGACACCTCCTGAGAACTTGACTCAGTTGAAAGGTTTTTTGGGTCTTTGTGGATTTTATCGGAGATTCATAAAAGGATATTCACAGAATGCTGCCCCTCTTACTAATCTCACCAAAAAGGGGGCTTTCTGTTGGTCAGAAAAGGCCCAAATTTTTTTTGACAAGTTCAAGAAGATCATGAGTTCGTGTCTGGTTCTGGCTATTCCGGATTTCTCCAAGCCATTCAAACTGCAATGTGATGCATCCGGTGAAGGAATTGGGGCTGTTCTAATGCAAGACAAACATCCTATTGTGTTTGAAAGCAGAAAACTGAGGGGTGTTGAAAGAACATACTCAATTTATGACAAGGAAATGCTTGCCATTATGCATGCATTAGCCAAGTTCAGGCAGTACTTGGTGGGAAACAAGTTCGTGGTCAAGACTGATCACAATAGCCTCAAACATTTTATGCATCAGAAGGACCTGAACGAGAGGCAACATAAGTGGGTGAGTAAGCTTCAAGCTTACGACTTTGACATTGAATATGTCCAAGGGAAAAATAATATTGTGGCAGATGCTCTATCCAGGAGACCCCATCTTAGCTCATTGTGTGAGCTTACTGCAGATTGGAGGGACATGTTGCTTGCTGATTATGCCAAAAATCAGTTTGCAACCAACATTATTGAGGGTACTTTTCAGGATGAAAGGTACAAGGTGATTGAGGGATTGATACACTATAAGGGGAGAGTCTTTCTGGTGGCTGATTCTAAGCTTAAGAAGAAGATTCTTTTGACATTTCATGATATTCTGGTTGCTGGTCACCAAGGATTTTTCAAGACATATAGGAAGATCCGAGAAATGTTTTCTTGGAAAGGATTAAAAGGAGAAGTGCAATGCTACATTCAAGAGTGTCCTGTTTGTCAAGTGAATAAGAATGAGCATACATTACCAGCTGGTTTGCTGCAACCACTCCCTATTCCCAATCAAAAATGGGAAAGCATCTCGATGGATTTCATCACAGGGTTGCCCAAGGCCCAAGGGAAGGATTGTATTTATGTGGTAGTGGATAGACTAACCAAATTTGCTCATTTCTTCGCCATTACTAGCTCTTTTTCTGCAGCCCAAGTTGCAGATCTATTTTTTCATGAGGTGTTTAGGTTGCATGGGTTGCCGAAAAATATTGTGAGTGATAGGGACAACAAGTTCCTAAGCACTTTTTGGCAAGAGGTCTTCAGAATGAGTGGTACTGTGCTCACCCCAAGCACTAGTTACCATCCCCAAACAGATGGACAAACGGAAGTTGTGAACAAGTGGTTGGAAGGCTACTTGAGAAACTATGTGTCAGAGTAGCAAAGAGCATGGGTTAAGTGGCTGCACATAGGCGAGTACTATTACAACTCTTCATTTCATATGTCAACTAAGATGTCTCCTTTCTTGGCTCTCTATGGGTATGAATCACCTAGTTTTTCCGATTTGGTGTTTGGTGATAGCAAGGCACCTCAAGCCAAGGACTTGTTGTAGCAAAGTCAAGACATCATGAAATCATTGAAGGATAATCTGCAGATTGCACAGAATCAACATAAGATGTATGCTGATCAGAGGTGTGTGGAACGCTCTTTCGAGGTTGGGGATATGGTTTATCTCCGATTACAGCTTTACAGACAGTCTACTCTCAAGAAGAGTGGAGCTGAGAAGCTCAAACTTCGCTTCTGTGGGCCATTCAAGGTCATCAGAAAGGTTGGGGCAGTAGCTTATGAGTTGGAGCTACCTTCTGACAGTAGAGTACACAATGTCTTCCACGTGTCTCACCTCAAGAAGGCACTTGGACATAATGTAGTTGCTTCATCATAGTTGCCACCTTTGGATGAAGAAGGACAGTTGGTTCTAATTCCAGAGGAGATACTTGATTTCAGAGAACGTTCTTTGAGGAAAAGAACAATCAGAGAATACTTGGTGAAGTGGAAAAATTTTCCTTTGGAAGATGCAACTTTGGAAAATGAGGAGGCCTTGCAGCATCCAGGTTTGCAATTGCTTGAGGACAAGCAATCTTGGGGAGGGCGGACTGTAATGTCCCCGTCTCAAGCTTGACTTTTTCAGTGACCGTTGGCCTATCCCAGAGACCCGTAGGCTAGTCAAAAGGTAAAATTAGGGTTTCCTATTTTGAAGGTTGTTCTAGCTCATAGTTGATTATTTCAATTGCGGATTCTTTCTGGGTTTTCAGAGAGCTTCGCAGTGGTATGTTTGTCTTGGCATTTTGAGCATCTTCAGGAATTTACTATTTTTAGTAAATTCTATTTATGGCAGTTTCATAGCTGGGTTCAGCGTAGTTGACTTCCTACTCCAGTTTGGTCAGTTGACTTGCTCATTAATGGCTTCAGGTCACATTTGGAGAGATAAGTGAGTTATTTAATTAAAAGTCACATTTTAATATTATATTTTAACGTTGACCCCTTGGCCTAGTCTATTGACTTCATATTGTTTTGAAAAGTGGTCTTTTGAGGGTGGCGCCTTCATTAAGATTATTTTATTATTTACCAAAGTCAAATCAAGCTTTAAGTGGGTGCATTTATCAAAGTATTGAATTTATTTTAAATGTCAATATTGAGCATTGAAGGAAAAGGACGCCATCTTTGCAAGAGATTAGGGTTTTTGACTTGAAGAGGAGTTTAGGGTTTTGAGAATTCAATGAGAAATTATAAAAGGGAGACTTTGATCATCATTTGGCATCTTTAGTCTACAGTATTGTTATGCTGCCGGTTTGGCTCTGGGTTTGCTTCGAGGAATGAAGGCCTCCTAGCTCGGGCATTGCTTCTTGTTTGCAAGACAACAACTAGTGGTGATTCAATCTAGTTTGTGAGTTCTTCTTGGAAATTGTGCATTGTAATCAGCATTATAGATCAGTAGTTTCTAGTTTTGCATATTAGTGGATTCCTAGATATTGCATTGTTTGCTTTAGTAGAGTAATACTTTTAATCATAAGTCAAAAAACATCAAAAACATTGTTATGGGTATTAGCCCATTTCCATTGCTACGCATAGGCGTCATCTTTCACAAGTTTGCAAATTTTTTAGAGATTGCTGTGATTTTCTAGAGCAGATCGCCCTTTTCATGAAGCAGTACCATTCAGCTTGTGCATTGGGATGTGTGCAAATTAATTAAAGGCTTTAAGATCTACTTTTTGTGTTCTATCCTAGGCGTCTTCTCTGTTAGAGCATATTGCATTTTATTTCAAGTTAATTGGATGACATACGAGAGAGATATGAGCATATGGGTGAATTCCATAACTGCTAGTGCTTAGTTCAAAGTGCAGATTTGTAAAGAAAAAACAGAATTTGTATTGTTGATCATCGAAGGTTTATTGTCTTGGCACTTCTAACCAAGTTAAGGAGAATTATTATGATGTAATGTTAGTCTATCAAATTCCTAAGTTATTGGCAGGCGAATGATCATTATTTTTGTAAACTGACAGTAGTACTGGCAGTCATCTTCAGTATTGCTCAATTCTGATTTGTAACACTCTCGTTCATTGTGAAGTTGTTTTGAAATAGATACATCTCCGCCCTATGGTAGCTACTTTCCCATTCTGGGTTAGCAAGCACATTCTGGGTGTTGAGTATTTCAGTTTTCAGTAGTTCTTTAAGCATAGTATTTTGTAACACTCCGTCATATGGTCGCCCCTCACTCCATACTGGATTGGGTAGCACATACTTGGCGTCGAGTTCCCTTTCAACACTTAGTGTAAAAGATCCTCTGACCATATGCTCGCCATCATCAGCGCCATTCTTGGTTAGAGTTCCTGCATAAGCAATTTGTTTTAGATCCTCTGACCAGTGCTCACACCTTGCCCACATCGGGATCCTGGTGTACATTCTGGTTAGAGTTGCTTCAACACGTTTTGGTTTATCTTCTAACCTTAACGGGTGCATTGCTTTGTGTGATACCTTGATATCTATCCTACTCTAAATGTGCAAACTAAGAATATGAATGACAAACTATCAAGGACACCTCAAGATTAGCCAAAAGAGAGATAGAATAAGAAAGGAAATGGATAAACAAAATAGAAACAATATCACCTTCCTTGCTGTTGATTTCTCCTTGATTGGCCCTTGATTGGAATGGATTGTGTGCTCCTTAGATGATGGATTGAGTGACTAAGATGCAAGATTCTATATGCAAGATGTTTAACAAAGATGGTTGAATGATTGAAAAGGCTTGAGGATTCAAATGGACAGCATGTAGTTATCAAAATGCAAAGTGTTTAGAAGGCAAATTGGCAGCATAAGGTTGCTCCAAATCAAAAAAGTGTTCAAAATGCCCTTGAGGAGGGGGTATTTATAGGAGAATTTGAATTCTCTAGAGAATTCAATGGTCAAGATTGATCCAACAAGGCCAAGATGAAGGGCTATGGTGGGTTGAGAACCCACAAGCCCTCACATCTTGACATGTGGAGGGTGAAGTGGACAAAGGGGATATGAGGTGGAGATGAGTTGTCAAGAAGGTACATGAGGTGGGAAAAGGACATGCACCTTGGGGAGTGAGAAGATTTCCACAAAAAGGGATTTCTTGTCCCCAAGTGGGAGTGAAAAACATTTGAGGAATTTTGGAATTCCTCAAAAATCTACATGGGAAAAGAAAGGTGGTTGGGGATATAAAATTCACATTTAGGATGATCTAGAGGATAAAAGGTGGGCTCCAAAAAGGTGGGACTTGGTCACATGTGGAGATTGTGACAAGTCCAAGGTTGGTCACATGTGGAGATTGTGACAAGTCAAGGTTCACAAGCCTTGGAAGGATGGAATGTGAATTAAAATTCATATAAAGAGGGAATCTAGGAAGAATAAAAGAAATTAAAAATTCCTTGGAGAGAATGATTAGGCTTAATTAATCAATAATTAGAAGATAAATAAGGATTAGAAGCCAGCACCTTGAAAGTTGGAGGATGTGACACACATCTAATCAGGATTAGGCATGTGCACATCCTAATGAAAGAAGATTAGAAGATGGATTAGGATTAGATGAAAATGACATGTGAGGAATTAAATAAATGTAATATTTATTTAATTTATTTGATGAAAAAAGGATTAAGGAGGGTAAGGTATTTAATTATTAATTAAATACCTTAGGGATTTGGCAGAATTAAAGATATTAATTAAATAATAGTAATATTACTTAATTAATTCGGATAAGAGGATGTTTAGATGAAGAGTGATAAATTTGGATAAATTAAGTGTCAAATTTGGATGTCTACATTTTGCCCCTCTTTGAGATGGTGTTAGAAGTAGCATCATTCAAAGAATATTAAATATAAGAACCTAGAAGAGAAGATGGTTAGATTGAAAAGATGCTGATCATCAAAAGGATGACTAGGAAGGAAGATGATGGGGTTGAAGATGAAGAGTAGGGATTGAGGATGCCCCCTCGAGAGGACATGCTGGTTGAAGAGAACACATGTGTGCTCTCAAAATAGATGATGTGATGCAAGGGGAGATGAGGAAGATGATGCAAGGTGATGGGGAAGAGAGTAAGTGATATGGAAATGGGTGAAGCACAAATGGATTTGAGGACAAAAGGTGATGTTGCCCCAGTCAAGGTACAAGTCAAAATGGGTTGATGATGGATGGAGTGTTGTCAATGAAGGATTGAAGGATCCCGAAACAACACGAGGATAGGGAAGGATACATCCCAAAATACCACTAAAGGATAGGGAGGAATACCTCCCGATGATGATGATGAAAGTGTTGTTGATGAGGGAATGATACATCTCAAAACAACACCAAAGGGATAGGGAAGGATACATCCCACTGAGTGGTATTGATGAGGGAAGGATACATCCCAAAACACCACAAAAGTATAGAAAATACCTCCCGATGATGATGATGATGAAAGTGTTGTTGATGAGGGAAGGATACATCCCAAAACAACACCAAAGGGATAGGGAATGATACTAATGGATGATGATGATGGGTTAAGGCTGATAATGAGACTGGGGACAAGACCAAGGATTTGATTAGGTGATTTGTGTGAGATTGAACAGATGAGGAGAGGATTGAAAATCAACGAGGAGACACGATGCCGACAGATAATGACACCGCGATCGTGCATCGGGCGGATGAAGTACGGACAATGTACCGCGAGGGCACAGGTGGACAGCAGGTGAGTAGAAAGAAAAACCTCCCTTCGTGATTTACGCAGTTTTTTTTGTTAAAAAATAAAAAAGTGGGTTTGGTCGAGGACGGGAAAAATCAAAACGGGTTACGTTAATGTCTGTTAAAAAATTAACGCTAGATTAAGAAATATCAAAAACAAAATAGGGGGGCAAGACAGTGCCTTGTGATGTCCTGCTTGTGAAGCGAGGCAGCCCAGTGCGTGGGCGCCGTCTCCTATCTTAGAGGCCCGAGTGCCCATGCCAGTGAAGCGTCATGCTTGTGGTCAAGCGGCCATCTGCTTGCCAGGCAGTGTGACTCTTGTGGGCTGAGGTCTGCTGGGAACATGCGCCCAGTGGGGCCGTGCCCGTCTTGGTGGTCTGCATCTATCGAGGCCGGCCGCCATGCCTGTCTGAGATGGAGCTGACCCTGTAGTGATCCACCCATGCATATATAGCAGTGAGGCGCCCGTCAGAGCGCCGCCATACATACTGCGCCCAGTGATCTTGTTCTGCTTGAGGCGCCCATGCCCGGCTTCTTGTGAGGGTAGCCGAGGAGGGAGGGAAGGAGAGGGAGGGGTAGGAGTATGGGGGAAAAAAGATAAGGGGAAGGGGAAGAGGATAGGGAGGGGATGGGGGATGGGAGGAAAAGGGATAAGGGGAAGGGGAAGAGGATAGGGAGGGGAAGAGGATAGGGAGGGGATGGGGGATGGGGGGATACATGCAAGATGATGAAATGGAAAAAGAAATGCAATTCTAAATGCAATTTATCATCTTTGGAGCACTGGTTTTTGCTATAGCAGAAGACACCAAGTGCCAGGGTATGTGGAACCAAGGCGGATCAGTGTTTAATGCATAAAACAAACACAACAGACAAGAAGGCTATCCTAACACCCCAAAGTCACGAAGACCTTTGTCGGGCCAGGTATTGAGATAACCACAAGCACAAAAGGATGCCCCAACATAACACAAGACCTCAGGGATCTTGGTGGGTACTGCGTGGGACAACCAAGAAGACACAAGCAAACAAAAAAGCAAGATATGCCCATATGTTGACCAATCAAAACACACCATAATATGATGGATCATGGCGGCCTTGACAAGTGATGATAGGGAGCTCAGATGATAAACAAAAACCAAAAGTATCAAAATATCACAATCAATTTCAAACGTCCATTGCCATAGGATCAAGGGGATGGATGGGATTGATGAGGTCTGTTAGGAAGGATGCATCCTGTTGAGACCAAAGATGATGGATACGAAACTAAAAGATCGTTATGACACAAGATGTTCAAAATTGATTGGATCTCATCATACAAGTGGATCGCGTTTGTTAAGAACCGGCTAGATAAGGGCATAGCTTGATGGCATGACACAAGGAAGAGAAGACATGGGACTGACACACCCTAAAGACCTAGGGGCTCGGGGGCTGATCAAAGATTAGCCTTGCCTACGTGAAAGCGCAGAGCCCTCGTAGTTCAGTGAAAGGTGGACGACTGACCAAGATGGAGACCTTGATGGATGGTAAAGATAGGATGGACAAAAGGAGAAAGACCGATGATAGATGATAGAAGAGCAAAGTGGACAATAAAGATTGATGATGGAACCCCGGGGGCGGATCAAATGATCGACCTTGCCTACGTGAAAGCGCAGGGGCAACGTAGTTTGACAAGACCGAAGGCAAACAATGGATAAAGGATGATGGATGATGATAGGATAAGTGGATAAAAAAATGGGACTGATACGACAAGATAGGATAGACTTGTTGGATTGGATAGGATGATGACGATCACATAAAGCTCAGGGATGGGATAGTTATCCAAAGCAGTAAAATGACTTGGGAGGATGATATGATAGATAGATGAGTGATGAAAAGTGATAGGGGATTGGAAAGATGTGCAAGAGAAGCAAGGGTGATGACGATGAGATAAATGGCATTGGGTTGCATGGGGAGGCTACCAGCGGATACCAATGACAAAGGGATTGTGAGATGGGATGAGATGGGATGAGGATAAGAGAAGATGGATAGAGATATAGGGATGGGGATGGGAGGAGGGATTGTTTGGATGGATGAGGAATAAGAGTTGGGAGATGAAAGGGATGCTAGGATAGATGGAGAGATTGAAGGGATGCTAGGGTAGATGATAGGAGATGGAAGGGATGCTATGATAGATAGATAGGATTGAGAGAGATGGAAGGGATGCTAGGATAGATGGATACGAAGATACGGATGGGGAGATGGAAGGGATGCTATAATAGATGGATAGGGAGATGAAGGGATGTTATGATAGATGATGTCTCCAAGGACTATGTCGCAAAGGAAGCACATGCCCCCACTCTAGATATGTCATGAGGGGCGTAAGATGAGTGGATGATAAGATAAAAGAGATAACTGAAGGAGGATAGGATGGGTGACTAAGGAATATGATAGAGCATGGATGAAGGGAGTGTATACCAATAGGTGTCCAAAGCATGCATGGATAGGTGCCCCTATTTTGATCAAGATCACAAGAAGGATAGAGGGATGGGAGATAAATGGGATATGATGGTAGGATGCGGAAGATAGGTGGGATGGGGGGATTTATGAAGAGGACGGATAACAGGAAGATGGGTGCATAGCTGGAAGCATAGCGGATGGAGGGAATGCATATCAGGAAGTTACCCCCAAGTGCAGATGGGGATTTACACATGATGCCTGTTTGCCAGGTTTTCATCATGGTACTTATCCAAGGCGCTTGTTTGCCAAGTTTTCACCATTGGATGGATTCTTTCTCTCTTTTTTTTTTTTTTTAGATTTTTGTGGATAGCAAGGGGATGAAAATGGGTAAGGATAGGGATGTTGATAAGGGGATTTAGAAGACAAGCGATAAGGATATGGATGAAGGACTCAAGCATCAAGTTCCATACTAGGTAGTAAGAGCCCATGTTCAAACCGACTATTGGATGTTGGTACAACCTTATGCAAGAGGATGAATTAGGGGGATTTGAGAGGGGAGATACATGGGATAATGGATGGGATGCTGCGAAGGGTATGGATGGAATGATGGGGTGGATATATGATGGGGAGATGCGTTCAGGACCAACATTGGCACATGTGGTGGTGGATGTGGAAAAATAAGAGGATTAAGGGATGGAGAATGTGGGAATAATGGAGGAGATGGAATGGTGAATTTTGGGACATAGGGACCCAAGACAGACGTAGGAGATGAAAGGGGTGTATGATTAGCTTGTGGATTAGCGACTTTGGATGTTCTTACTGATTTTTGATGTGATGGCATTGCATCTTTTTTCTTTGGGATCCACATGGTTTTGATCTTTGCTTTGGTGGGCCTTTGCGACCTACAGATTGGATTTGGATTTTGGATTTAATTTTTCTTTGCTTTAACATGTCTTTTAGAGGGGACATGGGAAGCTTTTGATTCATGTGGATGTTTAGATTGATGCATTTTTTCTTTTATAGCCAAAGTGCTTTTAGTATCAATGGCATGGGTGTGAGGAGATGGATGATGTGGAGTGATGGAGGTAGGAGTATGGGGATTATATGTAGATGGAGGATGTGTAGGTAAGTGCCCTTGTTAATCCTGAATATGGGGTATGTGAGAGGGATGTTTATGATGGATGAGATGGATAGGTGATGAATGGATGAAAGGATGGATAGGATGAGATGGAGGAGGTGATTTTGGGATATAGGGGCCCAAAATAGATGTAGGACCTGGCATGGTAGATGGAGGATTAGAGATGATAGATGGAGGGATGTAAGAACCCAAAATGGATGGAGCAGATGAAGGAGGAAGATGGACAATTGTTTTGAGGTGATACGATAGAGGATGAGGGATGGCCACATATGATCTAGTGGGGCGATGGGAAGAGCCGATATTTCTTTTGGAAAAGGCTCGTTGAGGACATCTAGAGGTTGTACCAATATTTTTGGATTGTGAGTCGTGAGTAGTACATCCAAGACCTTGCAGATATAAGTGTTCTTTAGCTTGGATGGGCTCTATAATACCTTGCTCATGAAGGCCTAAACCTTTTCCTTGATAATTCATTTTCTTGAGTATTCGATCTAGGATAGGATTTTTGTTATTCTGGAAGAATGATGCGAGTTCATTATTAGGTGGAAGAGGAGGGTTGGTGCATATGCTTTGTTTTTCTTCTGCGAGGAGACCACCATGGAGGAATGTGAGAGGACCAAGGGGATATGCAAGCGGTGTGGGGATAGCATTTTTAGGCGATGATGGGGGATCATGAGAAGGAGAGGATGGGATAGCAACATCAGGAGAGGGAGTAGGGGCCATGATAGGATTTGGATTTGTGGTAGTAGGCTCATGCGATGGAGATGGAGATGGAGCAGTGGAAGCTTGAATGACAAGGGGATCATGAGATGGAATGGATGGGGGAC
This sequence comes from Sequoia sempervirens, assembly GCA_007258455.2. Lineage (NCBI taxonomy): Eukaryota > Viridiplantae > Streptophyta > Pinopsida > Cupressales > Cupressaceae > Sequoia > Sequoia sempervirens. Next base: position 752,688,741 of record VDFB02000003.1, on the reverse strand, counting down.
TGTGATCTTGAGGTGGACTAGATAGGATGGTAGGATCTTGATCTGGAGAAGGGGATATGCTGGCATGCTTTGGATTAGAATCTTGGCATGACTCATCTTGTGCAGGAGGCATGGTAACGGAGTCTTTTTGGGACTCTTCAAGTAGGGAAGATGGAGGGATGGAAGATTCATGAGGTTCATTGGAATGGGCTTTGGTGCTACTAGGATTGGGAGAAGTGGATTGGATTTGGGTGTCTTCGATGGATTGGGTGGATCTAGGAGTAGAGAGAGTGGATTGGACTTGGGTGTTTTCGATGGATCGTGGTTTTGGAGAGAGGTGGGGGCTCAATGGATTTAGTGGGTTCAATGCCTCAATGGTTTGAGCAAAGACTAGGGTGGTAAGATCAATAATAGGTGGTATGGAGAAGGTCTCACCACTAGCATCAGGATGATGGATCTGGATGGCATGGTTCCATGACTTCAAGATGTGGAGTTGGGATACTTTGTAATGAGTCCTGAGAACTTCCAAATGAGAGACTTGGTATATGGTCATTGGCTTGGCTAGTAGAAATGATGAGGGATTATGGATCGGTGGACTAGGGTTAGTGGAGGAATGGGATTGAATGTAGGACCTGAGTAGATGGGATTAGGATTGATGGAGGACTAGGAGTAGATGGATGAATTGGATTGATGGAGGACTAGGATTGGATGGAGGGTTAAGGTAAGGGATATTAGAGTGGTGAATTAGGATAGGGAGACATGGATCGTGGATTAGGACAAGAGGATAGGTGGTAGTGGGACAAGAGGATGTGGGGATGGATTATAAAGGTATTGGATGATGGATTATGATGAGGAGATGGATGTAGGATTAAGGTAAAAGGGTGTGGATGTAGGATTATATGGAAGATTGGAAAGAGGATTAGATAGGGGGACATGGATGGGGAATTGTAATAGGAGTATTGGATGGAAGATGAGGATAAGAGGATGTAGATGGACAGACAAATATGGGGATGAAGAAGATCGATATATATTGTCAGTTGGCATAAGGATACAGATTAGGCATGGATGACATATACGGGATAACCTGGAAGGTGATTGGATTGTGGAAAGTGATGGAGAAAGCTACTAGAGATGATAGTTATGGGATTCATTATATTCTTCTTGATCGACAAGACTTTCGTTATCGTCAGTCTACATAATTAGGGTTTCCCTTGACTACTATTGATGGAGGATGAGGATTCATGATGGTGAAAGCATAAATAGAATGGATCAAATATTTTGAATGGAGATGGATGAAAGCTCAAATTGGGATTTAAGTCAAGCTCAGATCAAGATTAGACAAAAGCTCAGATTAGGATGATTGGATGATGGATACATTGATTGACTTTGATGATTTGGATTGATCGTTTTGTTTGACACATTGACCTGACGATTGGTTGATTGATTAGATTGGATTGGATTACTAGATTGATTGCTGGCAAGAGACTCGCTTTTAAAACCCTAGAGCTTTGATTGATTGATAGGATGATTACGGCACCGAATCCACCTTAAGCTAGGAATGGATTGATTGGGCCGAGGATGATAACTTGCAACACCGAATTCACCTCAAGATGGAGGCGAATTGATTGGGTTTGAAGTTAAAGACTAATAATCAAATTCAAGCGCTATGGTCAATTTAGGTAACCACTTTGTAATACAAGGGTAGGACGGTTTGATTATGGGTGGTATTTGGAGATGCAAATGGCAAGAAATGATTGGTGGTTTAGGAAGGAAGTAGAATGAATGGGGGGTTTAAGGATAATTGTGGAGAATGTATGGGGATTTAGGATGGTTGAACGAAAGGTTGGAATAAGGAGATGGAAGTTTAAAATAGCCAAACGAGGGTTTTTCAAGGTTTAAAGTGACAAAGCAAAGGTTTGGAATGATGAGGTGATGGTTGGGAATGGTTAACTGATGGTTCAAAGACTAAATGGGTCCGAATGGAGGAATTTCGGGTGTTTAGGAGGGCAAATCTGCCTTTCTGCAGCAAAGATTAGGGTGTTGGCAGCAAAATCAGGGGCGTAGACAGCTTTCTACAGTAAATCAGGGGCGCTACCGCCTTTCTGCAGTAAATCAGGGGCGCTACCACGTTTCTGCGCAGGGCGCTACCACTTTTCTGCGCAGGGCGCTGCCGCGTTTCTGCACAGGGCGTTACCACTTTTCTGTGCAGGGCGCTACCATGTTTCTGCACAGGGCGTTACCGCTTTTCTGCGCGGGGCGCTGCCGCGTTTCTGCATAGGGCGCTACTACTTTTCTGTGCAGGGCGCTACCACGTTTCTGCGGGGACAAAGCTTGGTTTTTGATGGAAAAGGCTATGGCAAGGACACAAAATGATGAAACAAGTCAAAAGTATCAAAATTTGACAGAATTTTCACAAGAAAACACCTCAAGCAAGCCCAATCCTATGATTAATATTACGGGTATGGTAAGGCAAAGTCTTAATCTAGGATGCACAAGGCTTCTAGGGAGTCCTCGATATACTCTCGGTACGTGAGGTACAACCATGAACACCAGTCCGTCACAAGCGTGAGTCGGGAACCCCAGTGAGATACTGAAAGGCTCAGACCAACTCTTCACGTCTATCTAGGTATCACCCTAGCTTCGACGCTCTGCCAATTACGACACAACTGGATTGGGGTACAACTTTCGTTCTCCCCCCTTTATATACCTCGCCGGTACACGTGGTTGGAATCGTCCCTTGAGGTGATGAAATCCCCAAGCAGGTCCCACTAAAAAGAAGACTCTAACTATTTCCAACTACTCCCCAGGTTCACACGAAGTGCAAGGGGAAAGTGAAAACAAATCAATGCCCCCTTGGGTAACACAAAAATAAGCAACCATAGCAAACAGCGAGGTTTAATCCCCCTAATTAGACTATGTTTGAAAACAGCAGAGATAATTTTTTGAAAGTCTAATTATGTAGATGACCCTGCAAACAAATGTTAGTTGTCCTCTTTTCGTCTTTGGTCAAATTTTGCCACAATATGCTGCAAAACGTTAGCGAAAAACAGCAATATCCTTGCCACCACAATGTTAGAGAGTTATTACATAAAAACTGTAAAAAACTAGAACAAAAATGAAGCCAAAACGCCTATTTTACCTTCCGAATCAGGTTGCTGGCGCCGCTGCTTCGCGGAAGGGCCGCGTTCTAGCAAGACCGTGAAGGGCGCTGCCACGGTTCTATAAACGGCGCTGCCGTGGACTTGTGAAGGGCGCTACCACACTTCTGTGAAGGGCGCTGCCGCGGTTCTGTGAAGGGCGCTACCGCACTTCTATGAAGGGCGCTGCCGCGGTTCTGTGGGGGCGCTACCGCACTTCTGTGAAGGGCGCTACCGCAGTTTTGTGAAGGGTGCTGCCGCAGTTCTGCGGGGGCGCTACCGCCTTTCTGCGAGCTTTTCCTGCAAAATTATTAACTCAAAGAAACATTAAATGCAAGACCCGTGTGTGGGTCCCACCAAGCGTGCCAGAAATGTGATACCTTGATATCTATCCTACTCTAAATGTGCAAACTAACTAAAAATATGAATGACAAACTATCAAGGACACCTCAAGATTAGCCAAAAGAGAGATAGAATAAGAAAGTAAATGGATAAACAAAATAGAAACAATATCACCTTCTTTACTGTTGATTTCTCCTTGATTGGCCCTTGATTGGAATGGATTGTGTGCTCCTTAGATGATGGGTTGAGTGACTAAGATGCAAGATTCTATATGCAAGATGATTAACAAAGATGGTTGAATGATTGAAAAGGCTTGAGGATTCAAATGGACAGCATGTAGTTATCAAAATGTAAAGTGTTTAGAAGGCAAATTGGCAGCATAAGGTTGCTCCAAATCAAAAAAGTGTTCAAAATGCCCTTAAGGAGGGGGTATTTATAGGAGAATTTGAATTCTCTAGAGAATTCAATGGTTAAGATTGATCCAACAAGGCCAAGATGAAGGGCTATGGTGGGTTGAGAACCCACAAGCCCTCACATCTTAACATGTGGAGGGTGAAGTGGACAAGGGGATATGAGATGGAGATGAGTTGTCAAGGAGGTACATGAGGTGGAAAAGGACATGCACCTTGGGGAGTGAGGAGATTTCCACAAAAAGGGATTTCTTGTCTCCAAGTGGGAGTGAAAAAGACATTTGAGGAATTTTGGAATTCCTCAAAAATCTACATGGGAAAATGAAAGGTGGTTGGGGATATAAATGTGAATTAAAAATTCACATTCCTAGGATGATCTAGAGATGGTAAAGGTGAGACTTGTCACATGGAGATTGTGACAAGTCCAAGGTTGGTCACATGTGGAGATTAGACAAGTCCAAGGTTCTAGAAGCCTTGAAGGATGAAATGTGGTTCAAAATTCATATAAAAGAGGGGAACCTAGGAGAATAAAAGAATTAAAATTCCTTTGAGAATGATTAGGCGAATTTAATCACAATTAGAAGATAAATATGATTTTAGAAGCCAACTTGCAAAAGTTGGAGGATGTGACACATCCTAATCAAGGATTAGGCATGTGCATCCCCTAATGAGATTAGGAGATGAATTAGGATTAGATGAAAATGACATGTGAGGAATTAAATAAATGTAATATTTATTTAATTTATTTGATGAAAAAAGGATTAAGGAGGGTAAGGTATTTAATTATTAATTAAATACCTTAGGGATTTGGCAGAATTAAAGATATTAATTAAATGATAGTAATATTACTTAATTAACTCGGATAAGAGGATGTTTAGATGAAAAGTGATAAATTTAGATAAATTAAGTGTCCAAATTTGGATGTCTACACTTTGTAATTTGTAATTTGAAAAAATCAAAAAAATTGGCTCGGAATATTTCGTATGGATTTAAGTATAATAACTTTGCATGAATTGTGGATGATAGAAATGAAGGATGAGCTCTCTATTTATAGAAAGAAAGAGTTGAAGATTGAAAGATAGGATGAATGTGGGATAAAAGATAAGCCAATGACATGATGCCACTTGTCAACATGTGAGAGCATGAAGGTTGAGCACATTTTGATCAATGTGCAAGTTTGAAATTTGAATTTGAAGAAGTGACATGTTTAGGGGGGATGAAAAAGGAGAGTTAAATGCCACTTGGCTCAAGGCAAGGACATGTAAGATTTTAAATGCTTTGTTGGATGTACATGTCTATTTGGGGGGAGATTTCAAATTTGAAGAATATTCCCATTTGGATGCCTTTTTTGAATGAAAATAGATGATTTATAAATCAATTAAATTGATTTTCACGTGCAAGTTGCAAAATCTAGAGGATTTGAGTGATTAAGATTATCATTAATCATGATTTGATTAATTTAAATGATGTTAGTTGATTTGACCATTTTGACTTAGATTTTAGGAATTAAATAACTCAAAATGAGAAGAGAATGATTTAGACTTAGTTAAATAAATATTTTTGATTTATTTAACCAAAGGGGGTGATGTTAGATTAAATTAGATAAATGTTTGATTTATTTAATTTAATTAGATGAAATTTAGAGATTTAATCAAATAATATGGATTATTTAATTAAATAAAGATAGGAAGATGAAATGACCTAGTTAATTACACAGAGACCATGATTAAATTGAGGGATTTATTTAATTAAAAGGGGAATTATGATGACTTTAATCAAATAAGGCTATTTGATTAAATGGTTAGATAGAGGGATAATTCAGGATGAAGTGATGTTAATAGATCCAGATCGAGTGTGCAATATCAATCTGTATATTTTCTATGTTTACATTTTCCCCCTCTTTGAAGCAATGCACTTGTTGCATTGGTTCAAAGAATAACCTTGCCATGATCAAAAGTAAAATATTCTCTAATTTTTTCGGATGCCCCACTGTTGTCCCAACGAATGAAGAATTACACCGGTATACTTCCCCCTCGAGAGATCAGGTGAAGAGGTTTGATTTGAGGGTCAATCTCTTGACAAAGAGGTTCAAGATCAGTTCAACTCGAAAGTTTGATGTAGACATATTTGATGATATAGACAATCATCAGCCATGGCTAGCCTCATGCCTATTTTGACATATTACACCCACTTGATCCTGATTTGTACCATGACGGTGACATTATTGATGATGAGATGATTATTATGTTTATATGTAATGGATGATATGATGATGCATGGATGATATGGATGCACATGATATGATATGATGATGCTTTTATGATTATGCGTATGGGTGATAGATGTATGGTTTATGAAAATCTTAGAATAACCAATCTATATTATGCAATGATGGGGATGAATGCATGTGGTATGATTAATGCTTTCTATATGGTATGATATGCATTATGCAGTATGACGATGGTTTGTGGATGCAGGATGGATGCATTATTGATGATTTATGATTAACTGTCATGGTACCATGTTAGCGTGAAAGGAAGTTGGAAGTAAATAAGATGATGACAAGAGACACCAACAAGCCAACTTTATTAGAGATGATGATAATGATGATGATGATGATTTTCTTACCGAGGAGTTGGGATTTTAAAAGGGCCAATTACCTTATTGTTTGATAACACACATAAATACGATGCATCAAGGTATAGACGACCAAGATGGCATTGTATCTAGCGAAATGGACTTTGACTCGACAAATAGATAGGAGTATTCTTATTCACATTTGACATACAGAAACCTTATTAGGACGTACCTAACAAAGCAAGTATTCGCCAAGTTATATTACAAGAACGTCCAACAAGCACAATAGACAAAAGGATAATGATCGATGCCCCATTCCTTTCTCTCTAAATCTCTTTGATTAGACATCATTAAGAGGTCATTGGAATGAGCACAAAAAAATAAATCAAAAGAAAAGATCAAGTACACAAAAAAGTCAATGTTCTTCATACCTCTAGCCAAAGGTATTTGTTTTGATAGGATAAGAATCCAAGGTGATATCCAAAATGATGCCCATTGTCAGAACGATATATCCTAGGACATGCATTGTATAGGATGATGATGGGTTGATAATTTGTTTGATAAGCTATTGATATAAAGTTGATTGACATGTTTGAAAATGATCAAGAGTTTGATTTTTTATTTTTTAAAAAATTTGTTGTTTGCCTTTGATTTTACGTTTGAAGTTTGCTTTTTGCCAATTGTTGTGGTTGTTTCTATTTTTTTGCCAAAGGATGAGTGTGATGATTGATTTATTTTCGATGATTGATTATTGCGGGTGAAAGCAAGATGGGATGGATGGATTTTCAAATATTTGGATGTTTTGAAATGTTTTGAGGCTATTTTTTGGGTTTTCTGATTTTATGACTATTTTTGGATTTTTTAATTTTTTGATGTTTTTGGATTTTGTGAGATTTTATGAATGTTTTTGGATTTTGTTTCTCGAGGGCTGATCAAAGACTAGCCTTGCCTATGTTTAAGCTTAGAGACGATGTAGTTCAGATTCCATGTTTTTGAATTTTTCTGGCTTTTATGAATGTTTTTGGATTTTTTGCATGTTTTGAATGTTTTTGGATTTTCTTGGTTTTTTGAATGTTTTTGGATTTTTTGCATGATTTTGACGATTTGGATATGGATGTGTGTGATGATATTAGTGATCTATTTTGGGATTTTTTTGAAAACCAAGCTAAGGTTGATTGATCGGATCAATGGATTGATGATGATAACATTGTTGAAGATACACAACAATGCAAGGACAGTGTTAAGCAACACAAGGATTTAGGATGGATATCCCAAGATGATACAGGATTGATGATGATAACATTGTCAAGGATACACAACAATGCAAGGATAGTGTTAAACAACACAAGGATTAGGATGGATATCCCAAGATGATGTGGGATTGATGATGATAACATTGTCAAGGGTACACAACAATGCAAGGATAGTGTTAAGAAACACAAGGATTAGGATCGATATCTCGAGATGATGATGGATTGATTGGATTTGATTTTATCAAGATTGATGAAGCTTGGTTTGGAACAAAATATGTTTTGGATGATTTGATGTGACATTGAAGCACACATTAGATGTGACTAATAGTGATTGTTTGGATTGATGTTTGATGAAAGATGAAGATTGATAAGGAATGTCCTCTCATCAAAATATGCCATTGGCTAGTGATTTGGTTTTTTCTCACAAGTGGTGGACCAATTTGATTTCACATTTTCCAATGTTCAGATACCACATAAGTTGGAGGATATATATCAATATTTATTCCCAGAGCAAGATGTAAATATCTATCCCCAGTGTCTAGTAATGTATGGAATACCATGGGTGGATGGTTGGATAGGTGTATGGATGGAGGGATATGAATTATCTTGTGATAAGATAAGGTGTTCAGATAAAGAATGCTCATTTGGATAATGCTTCATGACTCAAATAATGCTGGGTAGGATAGGATCAATGAAAATGACCCATGTCAAGATGTTTACCGTAAGCAAGCTTAAAGTGTGCACCAAACTTTTACCAAGATCAAGATAATTTGGACTATGGATGTAGATGGATTGGATAAATGGTTCATGGATGCATGGATTTATTATGGCCAACATGGATGGAACGCTGTATTTATTATGGATGGGATGAGATGCTTTCATGTGAAATAACGCATGTAGATGCTCGATTCTACACATGACACCTGTTTGCCAAGTTTTCATCATGGTACCTGCCCAAAGTGCCACCATAGTGGTTTTCACTAGAGGACAATTTTTTTCTTTACTGTTTTCATTCCTTTTTCTAATTTTTTTGGATTTTTTTGATATTTTTTGATATTTTGATTTTTTCTGAAAGATTTTAAGCTCATACTGAACCATGTGGTAGTGTTGATGTAGATGCATTTGTTATAATGTGCCATCAATATCTTGCCTGAATAAGTTGTTTTGCTAACATACGTGCACTTGAATACAAATTTTGAGATTCCCGATATGCTTCGTTGATACCGGAGTTGACTTTGTCTTTGTGTGCACATCGCGATAGAGTGCCTTTTGAATCCTTATGATAAAGGGTCGTTGCTAATACATGGTCAATGTGAGAATCATATATCATGTGTGGAGGCGTGGATGGAGTGTGTTTAGGGATAGGAGATGGATTGGTTGATAGTTTGGAACCTTTGACTCTCCAAACTTGGGAAGATGAGCAATGATGGGTGGATACATAATTGCACATGTAATTAGGACCAACTATTTGATATACTTTGTACGTCGCTTGAGAAGCCTTCTTTTTCTTTTGTGGACATCTTTGATGGATACTTTTCCCTTTCTTATTTTTCCCCATAGTTTTTTTGACTAATGGAGTTTGATAGGGATAATCTTTCTTTGTATTCTTTGATATCCACTTGTATTTGATTTGTCCATTATGCTTCTCTGCTTCTTCTACTTTAATAATGTTCCTTGTGCTTTGATTCAAATATTTCTTTTGACATTGGTCCCAATTCGTGGATGGGGTGATGGGTGGATGAAGATTCATGATGTGGCTAGTTGTAGTATTGGCATCAGTTTCATCATAAGGACTCTTCGTGCTCCCTATGTTGATGTTTTCTTGAGACATAGTTGCCCCCAGTATGGTGGTAGTGGCACCTTCGTTCCTTGATTCTGCTTGTTTTGAGATGTCTTGTTCGGTACACATTCTCTGATAAATAACCACTGCATATGATGTTATTTTGATTTGCTGCTTTGCTGACTCTAGAATATCCTGTTCTGTCTGACCTGTTTCTTTGAGTGGATAATGCTAGATATCTTCATACATGATGTCCTTAGTCTAAATTTGGGATATATTTGATCCTAATGTTGAAAACTCAGTTTGACTATAGGAATCACTAACCTGCTCTTTTTGTGTAATAATGTTAGGAGTAAAGGAATCCTATTCTGAATGAAGATCATCTACGTGTCCATCCAAAGAAAGCATCTCATGGGTAGATGGAGGAGTATGTGCTATGTGGATATGATCATCTTGTATAGATAAGAGAGTATCCATTAAACCATTGTAGTAGCTTGGAGATACAAACTCTTGATCTTGAATGATTTTATAATTGCTTTTGACATGCTTTGGATCAAATTCTTGACATGGGTCAGTTTCAAAGGATGGATTACTTATAAAGGTTCATTAGGAACAAAAAGTGGTTCATTATCCTCTTGATCTTTGAGTCGGCTTGGATCAAGTGTCGAGTTGAGGATTCCTTCAGTATCTGTAATCATGAGGTCAAAGCGGGTCAACATGTCTTGGAAAGGACCATTTCTAGACCTTGGTGAAAGATTTTGATCATGCTTTGGAATAAATTATTGAGATATGTCCTCTAACTCATAAGGCAATGTAGAGACATTTTCAATATTATCATTGGTCGATGTATTGTAGATTATTTCAATGGGATCAAATAATTCTAACACTCCTTGAAATAGATCACTAAAAAGTGGCTCTTGATGTATGGTGAGTTGATCATCAGATGGGGTGGAAACATCTTCAAGGTGCTCATTGATGGAGAGATCTTGATCATTGTTTTCAACAATTGTGGTGGAGGGATTTTCAATGTCTTCAACCATAGGGTCAAATGATGTTTACATTTATTGAATTGGATCATTGTTGGGTATTGTTGGTGGATTTTGATCATGATTGAAAAGTAACTCTTAATGTTTGTTAATTTGATCATTGGATGAGGTGGAAACATCTTCAAGGTGTTCATTGATGGATAGATCTTGATCATTGTCCCTAATAGTGATTATCTTTTGATCAATAAGGTCTTGGATGAGATTTTTGAGTTGAATACAACTTGATGTTGTGTCTCCCTTTGTTTTGTGGAAATCACAATGGTGTTCCTAGTTATACCCTAGTAGTTTAACTAGGGGTTCTTGATAGTTCCCATAGACGGGGAGCTTGATGAAATTTTCTTGTACCAATTGTTGCAGGACTGATTCAATTGGTCTCCTAAGTGGCGTGTATTTTCATTTGTTACTTTGTGAGATTTTTACTTGACCTTGTGGTGATTGATTTTGGAGATGTGGTGATTGATCTTTGAAATGTGGCGATTGATCTTCAAGATGGGGTAATTGGTTTTTTTGTTGATGCTGATCTTGATATCTAACCTCTTGACATTGGAGATTTTGTTCTTGATGCGGTTGTGTACACAACTCAATGCTTTGATGGCATGGTTCAACCAAAGGAAGAGTGTACTGATTTTGGAGTGAAGATATCTCTTGGCTCAATAATTCAATTAGTTTGGCATGTGAAGCAAGTAGTTCAAGCAAAATTTGATCTTGATTTTGAATTTGACTACCTTGATTTGGTTTTTGTTCAATTAGATTTGGGATGTACACTTGTGGTGTTTGCATGGGATCATGGAAAAATTGATTTTGGACAATGTTCTAACTTGGGATGATGTTCAGATTTGACATTATGGGTTGAAATTGAACATTGTTGATGTTGGGAATCACATTGCCTTAATTTAGGTAACTTTGATTTTGCATGGTGTTACCTTGACTTGGAGTTGTTGACATCTTGTTTGGACTTTGAACAATATTCGTATGATTTGCAAACATATCCATCCCAAAGTTTACCAAGTTTGGATTCAAAATGTTCATGTTTTGTAAAGTTGTACTTGGTACATTCACATTTGGCATGTAGGGATTTGATGGGATGATGTTGTTCATTTGAAGGCTCATGCATTGAGTGTTTGGTTGATAGATTTGTAGGTTTGGACTTGGATTTAAATCTACCATCGGGAAAGGTGTTTCAAAATTTTGACTAGGCATACTCACATTTGTTGTACCATTGAGGTTTGTAGGAGATAATGATCCCATGTATGGATTGTATAAATGTGAGTCTTTAAAATCAATTGGCATTGTGAGGCTTTGATAATTTGGTTGGTTTAGATTGCTTATGATGTATGGATCAAGTTTATATTCCATATTCTTCTTGTGTTTTTACTTTCTTGCAAAAGTGACCTCTAAGGTGTTTAGGACCAATGATGGGATGAAGGATGAAAGGGGTGAATGATATGGGTGTTGTTTTTCTTAGGAACTTTGGATCAATGCTAGAATTTAGGATTTGATTTTGATTGGTTTTGATTGGATAATGAACTTGTAAACCCTAAGATGTTGGATGTGATCTTTAGGATAAACTTGTTCAAAGGTGTGTTGATTTAACTAGAGGTATGAGAAAGGATGCATTCCCATACTCCTGATTAAACAAGGTGATTTTGATTTGGTTTAAGGATGTACCGAAGTCTAGATAATGATGTTTCCAAATCTCTAAAGTTTCTTGTGGGATGGGATGATAAATGTTTGAAATGGATGAAGTGTTTGATTTTGATCCTAAATGAACCTAAGGACTTTTTTACAAGGCCAAGGTTTTGAAGAACATGCTTTTCCCTTCAAACCAAAAGATCAATGTTTGCTCAAAAGACCATAAGACAAAAGATACACAAGCACATGTGTGGGGTTCAATTGATTTCATCTTGATTAGTGAATTGATTTTACCACAAACACTTTCTTGATTATATTTTCAAACTAAACGTCCAATGTCCTAACTTCTTTTCATCCCACAAAGTGCTATGTGAAATTCAAGGAAATAAAGGCAATGGTTACCTAATGTTGACCTTGGTAGAAGCAAATTAAGATGTCAACACAATTACTTAGAAACCTCTAAGGACATAATCCCCAGGGTAAACAGTAGTTCTTGGATTTTGTCAAAGGTATTTTCTCTAACTAAGGGGTTTGAAATTTTGATTTTCCTGTTGAATGTGTGTTTCCCAATGTTTTCGAACAAGCAAGTGTTTTGATACCAAGAACATGCACAACCCTATGGATATGAAAGACTTTACTTGTTGAGTTCCCACTTGGACAAGTCCAGCTACGCCTACTCTTAGTGAATGATTAGATGCTTGACCCCATTGGCTCCCCTCCACAACACTCACTTATACAGGGCAGCCAAGCATCAACACCCATGAAACTCCCATGGCATGCTTTTCATTTCTACTAAGAGTCGTAAAAATGTGGGACAACTTCAAAATGACTGTTCTTGCACCAACAAGTAGATCAAGGATTTTGGTCTTTTCTAAACAAGGGTTTTAATTCAGACTTTCCGTTTGTAGGAGTTGACCCATTGAGGTGAGAGACCATTGCTTCCCTTCTCATCGGAGCCAACTGCGTGATACTGACATTTATTCCAATACCCACATTTATATCCTGGCTGGAAATACTTTTGGGTTTAGAGTGTTACCGATTGAGTCGTTCCCTTGGGTGAGTACTTTTTCTCCAAGGAAGACCCTCTAAGATAAACAAAAGCAAGCAAACATATTCGTAGTTTGATCAACCTTTTTTCAGAAACAAAGGGAGAACAAATGCAATATGTTCCACTCACACTCGCAAATATTTGTTCAATTTTAATCCCAAAATGAAGTGTGAAGGAAATCACTTACACAACCTAATATCACCAAAAACCTTTTTATTCTCAAGATCGCCGTGAGGTGTGAGAGAAGCACATACGTCTTTTGATGATATTACTCTATGTAAGTAATTACAAAACAATGAGAACACTTGTTCATTTTAAGTCCACAAAGCAAAAGTGAATTCTTTTTGGTGCACCAAAAGAAGTGTGAGATTTGATTGTTCAATTGTTAACCTTAAACAAAATCTAGTAAATTTTCCTAAGGTTCTTTATAATCCCTTTGTCTTGTTCTTTTTAGAGCCCAAATTGAAATCTATTGAGTCCTAAAAGCTTGAAGAGATAAAATCCTTAAACTTGGAATTATAATTGCTTCCAAGAGTGTCTAAAGACACTTGATACAATAGAGAAATGATGTCATAAGAAGCTTTTATTTTGTTTCCTCCTCCCCTTTTTTTGATTTCCTAACCTGCAAAAGTGTTCAAAATGTTAGATGAGATCAAGAAACAAAAGGATATGGGGGTTAGATGAATGATTAAGCATAAAAACCTAAAACTTAGACCAAGTTATAATGTGATTTGACTTTAGGTGAAAATTTAAAAATTTTAACTCTATAAAATTTGAGAAACACCTACACCATTGGATAGCTTATGAAATTCTACCCCATTTAAAAAAAAAAGCTTCAAAATAGACCAAAAAATGACCAAGATATGGCCATTTTAAGTTTGCATGAAAAAGCAAGAAAGTCAAGTAGTTATGTCTGTGATGGCGGTTCTATTTGGGTTTGTGGTGGCGCTATATGGTGACGTTGGAATTCCAACATTGCAATTTGAAGTTTGGAGTGGTATAGTTTGATTCCAACAATGCAGTTTGCAGTTTGGAGCGGTTTTGTATGGCAACGTTGGATTGTGAGCGGTTCTATTTGCTGTAAACACCAAAAATATAAAAAACCACAAAATTTTCTCAAAAAACGTGATCCTATGCATGGTTAGAAACATGATTCCTAAAGAAATTCATTTGAAATTAAAAGAAGAGGAATGAAGTTAAGAACACAAAAAATTTGAAGCAAGAATATCAAATCCTATTCTAAAACCATGCAAACTCTTAATCTCTTAAGGGAGTTGGTGCCAATTTGATGTGAAAATTGGCCCTTTCCCAACTCCAATGGTGTGATGAAGATGCTTGATGAAGGATTGATGCTTGTAGTGATGACTTCAATGGAGCTCCATGTTGAAAATCTGCAAAAAACCTAACTATGCTTGGAGAAAATGGATGAAAGTTGCTATGGATTTAAATATAATAACTTTGCATGAATTGTGGATGATAGAAATGAAAGACGAGCTCTCTATTTATAGAAAGACAGAGTTGATGATTGAAAGATAGGATGACTGTGGGATAAAAGATAAGCCAATGACATGATGCCACTTGTTAACATGTGAGAGGATGAAGGTTGAGCACATTTTGATCAATATGCAAATTTGAAATTTGAATTTGAAGAAGTGACATGCCTAGGGGGGATGAAAGAGGAGAGTTAAATGCCACTTGGCTCAAGGCAAGGACATGCAAGAGATTTTAAATGCTTTGTTGGATGTACATGTCTATTTGGGGGGAGATTTCAAATTTGAAGAATATTCCCACTTGGATGCCTTTTTTGAATGAAAATAGATGATTTATAAATCAATTAAATTGATTTTCATGTGCAAGTTGCAAAATCTAGAGGATTTGAGTGATTAAGATTAGCATTAATCATGATTTGATTAATTTAAATGATGTTAGTTGATTTGACCATTTTGACTTAGATTTTAGGAATTAAATAACTCAAAATGAGAAGAGAATGATTTAGACTTAGTTAAATAAATATTTTTGATTTATTTAACCAAAGGGGGTGATATTAGATTAAATTAGATAAATGTTTGATTTATTTAATTTAATTAGATGAACTTTAGATATTCAATCAAATAATATGGATTATTTAATTAAATAAAGATAGGAAGATGAAATGACCTAGTTAATTACATAGAGACCATGATTAAATCGAGGGATTTATTTAATTAAAAGGGGAATTATGATGACTTTAATCAAATAAGGCTATTCGATTAAATGGTTAGATAGAGGGATAATTTAGGATGAAGCGATGTTAGTAGATCCAGATCGAGTGTGTACTATCAATCTATATATTTTCTATATCGACAAATATCAACAAGAATATTTCTTCCAAAATTCTATAAAGCTTCTACTTATTTAAAGATTTCTTATTACGCCCTTAAATGATCACCTTGAAGCCACTTTCTACATCCATAATTTTGCAATCCATAGTAAACACGAATTTTAGACCTTCTAACATTGCCATATCTTTTGCTTCATTATTTGTCTTAGTTTTCAAGAAAAATGACCCATCTGTCAGCAAAGACCCTTGGGAGGAATATGCCATAACCTCAACACTAGTCAAAATAAGGTTACCCCTCAAAGCTCCATAAAAAATCAACTCAAAAAAACCTAGTTTTGGTAGTTTCCAAGTAATATTACACTTAGAATCATTCTCAATTTGTAATGTCCATTGCCTTGATTTTCCTTAGAATTCACCTATTGCAAAAAATTAGGGTTAGAGTTTTCACCTTATTAAATAAATCTCTTTAATGATCTAATGTTGGATTAAATCCTACATTCATCACATGGACACTATTAACAAATATGTATCTATGCTTGTTAGGGTTAGATAATTGCATCACATTCACAAATTATTAATAATACATCATATTAGGAATATTGGGAGAAGGGACATGATGGGTCTGCCCAAAGCCATATGCCAAGCCTAAGAGAGTTTATGCCATAGCCCTCCCCCTTGGCAACTTGTACCCACTTTCCCCATCAATGTCTCCACCCCTAAAGGCACTTGCCATCATGTGGGATTGGGTGGAGGTCGCAAGAGGGCTTTCTTGGTTCCTACCACTTCACCTTAGGCCCTTCCCTCATGAGGAGTCAGGCGGAGGTCGTAAGTGGGCTCCTAGCCCCTACCACTGCACCTCAAGCCCTTCCCATAGGGTGGGTTTTAGACAGTCAGCCTAATTTTGTTTCAATCATAAGAAATCCTTCTTTATTAACTTATAAGCAATATGCATATATAGGTAAACAATTACTTGCAAAAATTACACATTTAATATTCCTTTATTATGCAAGATCACATCTATATAGATGTAAGATAATAAATAGCAAAAATACACTTGAATATAGTATAGATTTGATATACGCCTGGCTATGTATATATATCTGATAGTAGCAACTGTTGTGATACACAAGTCTAATTCTCTTGTCTTTATGATCTATATGTTTCTTCTCTTTGCTTGATGATGTTTCTTCCTAAGATTCAATTGATTTTTTCTTGAAACTTAGGAGATATTGTTAGTGTAAATCAAACTAATAAGAATCTACTATCCATACTTATATTAAAGCATCATAATTACTTGTAAGGCTCAATAATTGCTGCAAGCATCATTATTGAATAATCATATATAATATATATGTATGTATATATAACTATTAGTTATTTATGTTAATTAGTATTTACATCTCTCTCTCTCTATATAACATGATTATATTTAAACTTATCAGATCATACATTAAATGCATGTAGATTCCCTTGCATACTAAACACCTACTATAACAATGATTGCTACCTTATGAGGGTTTCCTTTGATATGCCCTACTACTCAAAAATATGTATCCCAAATTCCTTATTTTTTTTTCTCATTCTATATGCTCAATTCAGATTCATTCTTCCTTATTGTTATGTCATTATTTATGCCAATCTACCTCTTTTTCCTCCTCTTTGGAAACTAATTCTCTTTTAATACTCAATATGGTTTAAGAGTCACACCCCTTCTTTGACTAGGGACATGTCACCTCAATGTAGTCGTTGCCTTTTAGGAACCGATTCTTTACTAAGGATTATATTGCTGCTTAACATAATATAGTCATTGCATGTCTTCAAGATAATCGTTGCATTAGGAATTGTTGTAGGTATTTAGGAATCGATGCCTCCTATGATTATTTAGGGACTAATTCATGATATAAGAAACTTGTAATTATTATTTTTTTATTTAATTAGAGCATAGTCATGAACACAATTTATTATTATTTTCTTTTTGACTTTCTTTATTATTATAATAATTATCAATAACAATTTCTATTGTTCTATTTATGGTATTTGTATTATGACTATAATATATCTATGATAATTATAATTACGATAATATTTGAATTGCAATTACTTATATATATATATATTTGAATTAGTTATTAATATTCATATTTTAGTGTTGCAATTACGGGGGCATGACAGTCCTCCCCTCTCGAATTTTACTGTCAAGCAACTTAAGATTTGGATGATCAAATATTTTGGTTCCTTTTGTGATGACATTAGCTTTAGTTGTGACCAAGTGATGAGGGTCTTGGTTATGTTTTGACCCTATGTCCTTATTAGTACTCTTTTCCTTGACTTACTACTGATAAGATTAATACCATCCTCTAAGGTATTGATGAGGGCTTCATTGCCCTAAACCTTCAAAAATCATAATAATAGATATCAACACAGAATATGCGAGACAAAAAATAACTCACTTTCAATTATTTTCAGAAAAAAGAAATTACAGATTTAGAACTTACAATGCTGCAACTTCATGGGCTTGATATTAGAATATGGGTAGAGACAAAAGAGAAGCTACAAATAATTTAATTCAAATAATATAGTGCTTCACTCCACTTCATTCAATAAGCTATTACATATATATAGGAGTGTTATCTCCTAAATTATAGAAGTAGTATAACCTCCTCTAACCAATTCTTTCTATAGACAAGTTGTTCTAACAACTTGAATATTACAATCTCGTACAATATTTCTTCACACATAATATTCTAATATTTAAACTAACAAACCAAGTAATATAATATTTAACCACACATAGTTACGCGAGTTGTTATTACAACTCACTTTACTTTACACACCACATTATTATTTTAATGCATGTGAACACTAATTTCCAACACTTGATTCATTACAACAAAATCAACTTTGAAATCAAAATATATTATTCAGAGCCACAATATGCACTAATGGAGCCACCTTCTACAACCCCCACTTATCCCTTTTTATTTTACCCAATAACCACCCTAGAATGCTTTAGAAACTGTAACTTTCCCTTTTGTTTTGGTGCCAAAAGTCCCGCCATTTGATTTCTTGCCTAGGAAGATATTTTGATGAAATTCACCTTTTAGTGGGGCAACTTTGCGAGGCCATAACTTTTGATATGGGTGTCTGATTTGCTATTATAACATATCGTTGGAAAGTTCTCAAAGAGATATACAACACCAAACCCATCATAGATCAGTTCATCCACTTTTTGAGCTATTTTGGGGCCTCTAATTTTTTCATATTTGAATTTGAAATTGCATTGGAGAAATTTCTTGAGATTGAAACTTTAATATCTCCCAAAGCGTGCAAGGTATTGAGACGATTCTTTCACAACCGAAAATGTCTTTTAGTTTTGCTCCTTGGGGTAAATGTTTAGGTCCATACGAGCTTGTTTAGGCTGAATTACTAAAAATAGTAAGTGACTATTTTTTTCCTTTTCTGACTTCTAACTGTCTTACACCCCTTAAGTGTCATCATGGGACTAAAAACAATTAAAGAAAATAAGATTTTTTTTTGCGTCATGCAAGATTTCCCCTACACCACCGAATGCTCTTGCATCACATGTATACTTCATGCTTCCTATTTATGCTTCATGTATTACATGTATTCAAGTGTATGCTTCATGCTTCCTATTTATGCTTCGTGTATTACGTGTATGCTTCATGCTTCCTATGTATACTTCATGTGAATACTTTGCATACCTTGTATTCAAGTGTATACTTTGTGGCTTACATGTATACCTTATGACTTACGTGTATTCAAGTGTATGCTTTGTGGCTTACGTGTATTCAAATGTATACCTTGTGACTTACATGTATTCAAATGCATACTTTGAGACTTATGTGAATTCAAGTGTATACCTTATGACTCGTGTGTATTCAAGTGTATACTTTGCAACATATGTGTATTCGTGTGAATACTTTGTGAATTACGTGTATTTGTATGTATACTTCATGACTTACATGTACTCATGACAATACTTTGTGACTTACGTGTACCCATGAGTGTGCTTTGTGACTTACATATATTCAAATATATACTTTGTGACTTATGTGTATCCAAGTGTATACTTTGTGATTTACTTATGTTCATGTATACTTTGTGACCCACATGAATTCATGCGACTATGTGTATGCCTTTCATATACTTTGTGACTTCAAGTGTATTATACTCTTTGTGACTTGTGTGCACTCATGTCTATATATGTATTCATGCAACTTATGTATTTAAGTGTATACTTTACGACTTAAGTGTATTCATATGTATGCTTTGTGACTCTGTGTATTCATGTGTATACTTCATGTATTATTCACATAAATGCTTCATGCTTCTTGTGTATTCATGCTTCGTATTTATACTTTATGTATCATGTATCTTTAACAAGATGTGTTCTTATGATTACTTTATGATTAAAATTTATGGAAGTGTTAAAATTTTTATGTCAAAATGCTTCTAGAGTGAGAAGCCTTAACAAATGAACTTATCTAAATTTGAATTACTATTAGTATCCAAATACAATAATGAAGATTTGTAACTATTTGAAGTGAAGAGGTGTGACTTCGGTCGAGATAATACCATTTCTCTTGTTAGTGAGAATTATTACTGGCCACAGTTACAACAAGATGTGAAGAAGTTTGTGCAAAGTTGTAAAGTATGTTAGATGGTGAGAGGAACAAGTCAGAATACTAGATTTTATCAGCCATTACCTGTACCTGAGAGGCCATGAGAGGATATTAGCATGTATTTTGTTCTTGGCTTGCCAAGGACACAAAGAGGGAATGATTCCATATTTGTGGTGGTGGATAGATTTTCAAAGATGGCACATTTCATTCCATGTCATAAGACCAGTGATGTTCATATTGCAGAGTTTTTTTCAGAGAGGTGGTGAGACTACATGGTCTACCAAAGAGTATAGTTTCAGACAAAGATACCAAATTTGTTGGTTATTTCTAGAGGACATCATGGAAGAATTTGAAGAAAAATTTGAAGTTTATTTCTACACACCATCCATAAACTAATGGATAAACAAAGGCGGTGAATAGGAGTTTGGGTAACCTGCTAAGATGCTTAGTAGGAGATAAGCCCAAGGGATAGGATTTGATTATACCACAAGCAAACTTTGCTTACAACAATTTTGTCAAAAGGAGCACTAGTAAATCACCATTCTAGATTGTGTATGGGAGTATTCCAAGAACTACTTTTGAATTGAGGAAGATTGATAAGGGGGAGAAGAGTAGAGTAGAGGCTAAAGATTTTGTTGAGAACTTGAAAAATTTGCATGAAGAGGTGAAGAAATATCAATAAAATGAAATCACAATATAAGGATAAGACAAATAAAAAAGGAGGTATAAGGAGTTCTAGGTAGGAGATGAAGTCATGGTTTATTTATGAAAGGAGAGATTTCCAGTTG
Source organism: Sequoia sempervirens (assembly GCA_007258455.2). NCBI lineage: Eukaryota > Viridiplantae > Streptophyta > Pinopsida > Cupressales > Cupressaceae > Sequoia > Sequoia sempervirens. Next base: position 752,667,786 of record VDFB02000003.1, on the reverse strand, counting down.
GTATATACACGTTAAAGATGAAGAAGTTTGGACCATGCAAGATCTTGAAGAAGCATGATTTAGGAAATGCATATGAGGTAGAGTTTCCTGATGGGATTCATATTTCACCTGTGCTTAACATCTTAGATTTAACAAAATATCATGAAGGAGGAATTGATGAAGAAAGAATAGAAGCACAGTGGAATATTCCAACACCTACTTCAGAAAAGGAGGAGGTGGAAGAAATTTTGGATAGTTGTGTGGATAGAAGCACAAGAAACATATAGTATGTAGAGTACTTGGTGAAGTGGAGAGGGAGGCCTGTTGAAGATTCATCATAGTTATCAGAGGCTGAGGTTAACTGTATTGGTTTCCCTCTAACACCTGAGAAGTGACAGGGTCACTTTTCAAATTACCTTGGGTGTTTGATGTAGGAGCATCCAATGGTGTAGGGGCAATCTTGCATCACCCAAAAAAAATATTTTTTTATTATTTTCTTTAGTTTTTTTGAGTCCCATGATGGAATTTAAGGGGTGTAAGATAGCCAAAAGTCAAAAAAGGCTAAAAATTGTCACTTACTATTTTTAGTAATTCGGCCTAAACAAGCTCGTATGGACATTAAAATTTACCCCAACAAGCAAAACTTTTTTTTTTTTTGGTTGTGAAAGAATCATCTCAATACCCTGCACGGTTTGGGAGATGTTAAAGTTTTCGTCCCAAGAAATTTCTCCTATGCAACTTCAAATTCAAATATGAAAACCTTAGAGGCTTTGAAACAACTTAAAAAGTGGATAAACTGATCTCTGATGGGTTTAGCATTGTAGATCTATTCAAGATATTTCCAACAATATGTTATATTAGAAAATCAGACACTTGGATAAAAAGTTATGGCCCCACGAAGCTACCCCACTAAAAAGTGAATTTCATCAAAATATCTTCCTAGGCAAGAAACCAAATAGCGGGACTTGTAGAACCAAAACAAAAGGGAAAGTTACACTTTCTAGAACATTCTAGGGTAGTTATTGGGTAAAATAAAAAGGGATAAGTGGGGGTTGTAGAAGGTGTCTTCATTAGTGTATATTGTGGCTCTGAATATTATATTTTTTTTTTAGAGTGGATTTTTTTGTAATGAATCAAGCCTATGAGGTTGTAGCATTGTAAGTTCTGAAAAATAATTGAAAGTGAGTTATTTCCTATCTCACATCTTCTGTGTTGGTATCTATTGTTGTCACTTGTGAAGGTTTAGGGTGGTGTGGCTCTCATCAAGTGGTATCAGAGAAGGTTTTGTTGAGTGTGTAAACAAATCATCAAATGTGAGGCAGTTTGCACTAGGACTTGTGGTTATGGGTTTTCGAGAAAGGTGATCAGTTTTCCTCCATGAAGAAACCGTGGTGGTGGAAGGAATGTTATTGTACCAGAAGAGGGTTTTAGAGCCCTACAGAGACAAGTTCAAGCACTACAAGAGGAGTTGCATTGAGGGTTTGAGCCAAGAAGAGGAGATGAAATTGAAGATGAAGTTGAAAATGAGGAACAGTTCAAAGAAGAACAAGATGCAGTAGATCCAGAGCAAGTTAGATTATTTAAGGCCATCTATAAGATTAGAAAAAGGCTAAAGATTGATGTTTCTACATTTTTTGGAAATCTTAACCCATAAGAGTTGATTGATTGGATAAAGGATATGGAGTACTTTGAGTATGAGGAGGTGGAAGATCTTGAGAGGGTCAAATTTGCAAATACCAAGTAAAGGGTCATGCAAATATTTGGTGGAAAGAGGTACAACTAGAAAGAAATAGAAGAGGAAAAGAGAATAACAAGATGGGACCATATGGTGGAAAAATTAAATAGATAGTTCATTCCTTTGGATTATGAGCTAGATTTTTTGAAGAAGATGCAAGGGTTGAAGCAAGTGGGAAAATACGTCAAGGAGTATATAGAATAATTCTACTGTGTCTTGATCAGAATAGGCCATTCTGAGGCCAATAAGGAGAAAGTTTCCCATTACATAAATGGGTTGAAGCCAAGTATTCAAGAAGAGTTGGGTTTGGTAAGAATTTCTACCATTGAAGATGCATATTAGTTTTCTTTGAAGGTAGAAGAAAAGTTGAATAGAAGATTTGAAAGTAAGCAAAGAGGTGGGGGTCATAGTGGAAAGACTAGTGGATGGTCATATGGAGGTCAAAATGAAGATCAAAATAAGGGTGAAGGATCCAATAGCAACCAAAAGCAGAAAGGAGATAACACATACCATCCTCGTGATCATAATAATGGAGACCAGAGAGGAAGATGAAGATCTAGATAAGGACAAGGAAGAGGATGCTTTCGTGGAACGTGTTTCTAGTGCAAAGGACATAAAGCCTATGAGTGTACTCAACATCAAGGAAGGACAAATAGAAGACCTAAGGGTAATGCATGAGTTGCGCATGTAGATGAAGGTGTCGAGTCTTCACATTCTGAGGATGCAGAAATAGGAGATGTTTTTGTTACTAGAAGAGCCTTGCTGAATGAGAAGGAACCTACTCAAAGGAAGAATTTGTTTCGCACTATATGTAAGAGTGAAGGTAAAGTTTGCAATTTTATTATTGATGGAGGTAGTACTAATAACCTTGTTTTAGAAGAGATAGTTAGTAAGTTGTGGTTAGAGAGAAGAAGGCATTTAAATCCACATTGGATCGCTTGGTTGCAGAAGGACCATAAAGCTTTGGTGAATGAATAATATCTAGTAAAGTTCAAGATTGAAAATTACCATAATGAGGTATTATGTGATATTATTCCTATGGATGTTTTTCATATGTTGTTAAGCAGATCGTGGCAGTTTGATCATCGAGCAATAAATGATGGAGATGCCAACACCTATTCTTTGACAAAGGATGGAGTTCATCATAACTTGAAGCACTTGAAAGAGGTAAAGGAAAATGTTTGTAGTAATGCAAGAATTTGTTTGATTGATGGAAGAAAGTTCCTAGAAGGTATGAGGCATGTGCATATGTGTTTTACATTGATCCCTAGAGTCGATAAAGAAGATACTAATGAGGTACCTGTAGAGGTTTCAAATATGTTGAATGAGTTTTAATATATATTTTTTGATAACTTATCTAAAGGTTTTCCTCCAGTAAGAAAGATTAGTCATCAGATGGACCTGATTCTTGGAACTAGTTTTCCAAATAAGGCAACACATCACATGACTCCAGTAGAGAGTAAAGATTTGAAAAACCAAGTGTAAGAGTTGTTGCAGAAGGGATTGATCATAGAGTGTTTGAGTTCATGTGCAGTACTAGTAGTACTAGCACCAAAGAAGGATGGGGAATGACAGATGTGTACAGATTCTAGAGCCATCAACAAGATCACCATCAAGTGTAGATTTCCCTTGTTGAGAATGGATGGCATTATGGATTGTTTGAGTGGAGTTGAGTACTTCAAGAAGATAGATTTGAAGAGTGGATATCACCAGATACAGATTAGACAAGGAGATGAATGGAAGACAACCTTCAAAACCAAGGAGGGCTTGTATGAGTGGTTACTCATGCCTTTTGGGCTAACCAGTGCACCAAGCACATTTATGCGGCTTATGAATGAGGTATTGAAAGAATTTTTAGGAAAATTTATTATTGTTTATTTGGATGATATTCTGATTTTCAGTAAGACATTGGAAGACCACCTAATGCATATCTGAAGAGTTTTTGAGAAGCTAAGGGAGGAGAAGCAATTGATTAATTTGAAGAAATGTAGTTTTGTGAAGAGGAAGTTACTGTATCTGGGATTTTTTATCTCAACAGATGGTCTTAAAATGGATCTAGAGAAGGTGAGACCTATCATTGAATGGCCTACCCTGAGGAGTGTTACAGAGGTAAGATCATTTCATGGTCTAGCAAGTTTTTACATTAAGTTTATTAAGAATTTTAGTAGTATTTGTGCACCTCTAACTTGAGCAATGAGAGGGGATAGAAAGGATTTTAAATGGACTGTAGAGCAACAAAGAGTTTTGATATGTTGAAGAAGAAAGTCATAGAGCAACCTATTTTGGAACTTCTAGATTTCAATAAGGTCTTTGAGGTAGATTGTGATGCTAGTGGCACTACCATAGGAGCTATTTTGAGTCAAGAAGGTAAGCCTGATGCCTATTTTAGTGAGAAGTTGAATGATGTTAAGAAGAAATATTTTGTCTATGATTAGGAGTTTTATGCTACAGCTTATGCTTTGACTTGAAATGGAAAATTTTGTTGCCAAAAGAATTTGTTTTATATACTGATCACCAGGCTTTCTAGTATCTCAATAGTCAAGGAAAGTTAAATCAAAGGCACTTAAAATGGGTTGAGTTTTTGTAGAGCTATAATTTTTTTTTTGAAGCACAAGAGTGGAAGGTCAAACAAAGTTGCAGATGCCTTAAGTAGAAGGAAAAATTTATTGATAGAGATGAATATGGAGGTTTTTGGGTTCAATGAACTCAAAAGTTTGTATCCTAAAGATCTAGACTTTACAGAAGCTTGGAAGGCTTGTTTGGAACCTATTAATTTGGATAGGAAAAGATGGTTGGATTTCTTAATCCAAGATGGGATGTTGTTTAGAGGAAGCCAATTGTGCATTCCAAGGAGTTATATGAGAGAATCTAATCAAGGAGAATCATAATGGAGGATTGGCAAGACACTTTGGTCGAGAGAAGACCATTGCTCTTGTTAGTGAGAATTATTACTGGCCATAGTTACAACAAGATGTGAAGAAGTTTGTACAGAGTTGTAGAGTATGTTAGATGGTGAAAGGAACAAGTCAAAATATTGGATTGTATCATCAATTACCTATACTTGAGAGGCCATGTGAGGATATTAGCATGGATTTTGTTCTTAGCTTGCCAAGGACACAAAGAGGGAATGATTCCATATTTTTGGTGGTGGATAGATTTTCAAAGATGGCACATTTCATTACATATCATAAGACTAGTGATGTTCTTATTGTAGAGTTTTTTTTAGAGAGGTAGTGAGACTACGTGGTCTATCGAAGAGTATAGTTTCAAACAGAGACACCAAATTTGTTGGTTATTTCTAGAGGACATTATGGAACAAGTTGAAGATAGATTTGAAGTTTAGTTCTGCACACCATCCACAAACTGATGGACAAAGGTGGTGAATAGGATTTTGGGTAATTTGCTAAGATGCTTAGTAGGAGATAAGCCTAAGGGATGGGATTTGATTATACCACAGGAATAATTTTCTTACAACAATTTTATCAAAAGGAGCACTAGTAAATCACCATTCTAGATTGTGTATGGGAGTAGTCCAAGAATTGCTTCTGAATTAAGGAAGATGGATAAGGGGGTGAAGAGTAGTGTTGAGGGTGAAGAATTTGCTGAGCACCTAAAGAATTTGCATGAAGAGGTGAAGAAACATATCAATAAAATGAAATCACAATATAAGGCTAAGGCAAATCAAAAAAGGAGGTATAAGGAGTTCCAGGTAGGAGATGAAGTCATGGTTCATTTGTGAAAGGAGAGGTTTATAGTTGGTAAATACAACAAGTTAAAGATGAAGGAGTTTGGACCATGCAAGATCCTAAAGAAGAATGATTCTAGAAATGCATATGAGGTAGATTTTCCTGATGGGATTCATATTTCACCTGTGCTTAACATCTCAAATTTAACAAAATATCATGAAGGAGGAAATGATGAAGAAATAATGGAAGCATAGTGGAATATTCTAGCACCTACTTCATAAAAGGAGGGGATAGAAGAAATTTTGGATAGTCGTGTGGGTAGAATCACAAGAAATAGACAGTATGTATAGTACTTGGTGAAGTGGAGAGGTAGGCCCATTGAAGATTTATCGTGGTTGTCAGAGGCTGAGGTTAACCATCTTGGTTTCCCTCTAACTCCTGAGAAGTTATAGGGTCACCTTTCAAATTACCCTAGGTGTCTAATGCAGGAGCATCCAGTGGTGCAGGGGCAATCTTGCATCACCCAAAAAAATATTTTTTTCTTATTTTATTTTAGTTGTTTTGATTCCCATGATGGAACTTAAGGGGTGTAAGACAGTTAGAAGTCAGAAAAGGTGAAAAACATTCACTTACTATTTTTAGTAATTCAACCTAAACAAGCTTGTATGGACCTAAAAATTTACCCCAAGGAGTAGAATTGAAAAAAAAATTTGGTTGCAAAAGAATCGCCTCAATACCCTGCATGGTTTGGGAGATATTAAAGTTTCCATCCGAAGAAATTTCTCCTATGCAGCTTCAAATTCAAATATGAAAACCTTAGAGTCGCCGAAACAACTTGAAAATTGGATGAATTGATCTCTAATGGGTTCAACATTGTAGATATCTTCGAGAGCTTTCTATTGATATGTTATAATAGCAAATCAGACACCTGGATCAAAAGTTATGGCCCCGCAAAGCTGCCCCACTAAAAAGTGAATTTCATCAAAATATCTTCCTAGGCAAGAAACCAAATGGTGGGAATTTTGGCACCAAAACAAAAAGGGAAAGTTACACTTTCTAGAACATTCTAGGGTGGTTATTGGGTAAAATAAAAAGGGATAAGTGGGGGTTGTAGAAGGTAGCTCCATTAGTGCAGATTGTGATTTTGAATAATATATTTTGTTTTTCAGAGTGGATTTTGTTGTAATGAATTAGGCCTTTGAGGTTGTAGCATTTTAAGTGATCCAGGTGGATACTTGTCAGAAATTGAAGTGTTCCACATGCTCTAGATTTCAGTGTCATCTTGAAGAGCTCATAAAATGATACCCAACACAACTTGAATGGGCGAAAAAGGAGCTCATATGCTCAAGTTATGCCTGATCAAAGTTGGGGTCAAACTAGGTATATAGGCCACTCATATAGGTGAAAAATTTGATCATCTAAAAAATGGTCAAAAACAACATCATGTCGAAGAGCTCGTTGCCATGATTTTGACACCATTCGTTTCATCAAAAATGAAGTCTGTATGCCAAAGTTACACCAAGTCAAAGTTTTAGTCAAAAGGGTTGACTAGTCAAAATGATGATGTCAACATGTGACGTGGCAAGTGGTGACATGGAAGCATAGTTAGTAGATAGTGACATGGATGAATCAACACATGACATGTGGCATCTCAATTAGCACTGAATCAACATACAGTCATTGAGTTGGATGAATCATATTATCACATGTGTCATCTACTGGTGAATGAAATTGCGTGACGTGGCCCAATGTTTGGTTGCCATGTGGCTCCTACGTGGCACCTTGATGGGTTCATTTTTCAAAATTAGTTTGTGGGAGGTCAAACTTGTGACCTCCCAATTACAAGCTTCAAGATTTACCATTCAACCATCCTATATTCTCGAGATGTTATAGAAGTTAGTTTCTATTTAATAGGCTCAAAATCCAAAATTGGAGGGGAGGTGGTTTGAACCGCCAACCTCCCCTCTCCCAAAAAAGCCTCCTACCAATGCGCCACATACTTGGCATGAGATATTTTAGGGGAATTGTTATTTTTAATAGCAGTTAAAACTAAATATCCCCTAAATTTAAATATAAACCCTTCTAAAGATTGAAATCCCGATTTTAAATATTAAAAGGAGCTTAAAGTAATATTTATTAGATCTTTAAAATATCATTAAGATATTTTAAAGATATTAAAAGGGCTTTTAACGATATGTAAGCATTATTTTTGTAAGGGCTCCAAAATACAAGAGCCATGATATTACGAGAAATTCCTAAGGGAATATATTTTGAAGATTATTATTTGTAAGCCCAAAATTATAAGGGCCCATAAGTAAAAGGGGAGAATTATTTTGGGAAGATTCATCTCTATAAATGGGGGAAATTGTTTAAGATTTTTACTTGTAAAGGGAGATATGCTTGATTTTAAAAATCATATGGTTTAAAACCATATTGGGCATATTTTATGTATAAAAATGAGGGAGTTTAGGACTTCGAGGCAGGTTGTGATTTTGGTGAGAGAATTTTCTTGGAGTCTTGTATGTTCAACTCTATGCTTTGGAGCGATGTTATTCTACCGCACTTGAAGAAGGGGAACTTTGTAGCTCTTGTAAATCAGGAGGAGACTTGTAACAGTTGAAGAGCCTTGTAACCATTTTCTGGAGGTTAATCAAGGATCGATCACTTTGTTGGAGAGGGACCCGAAGACGTACCTATTTGGTGAACTCCATTATCAAATTTTGATTCTTTTCTTCTCTCTCTTATCTCTCTATTCTGTTCATCACTTTATCATTTCTTTATTTATTTAAGCATTTTAGTTACATTTGTAATTAAGCATTTCAATATTGATTTAAAGACCTTCAATTTAATTGCTATAATAAGTTATTATTCATGTGCAACAAGTCCTAGATCCTAACATTAGATCAAGTGGTATCAGAGTTTTGTTGTGACTAGTGTTTGCAGAGGTGAATGATAATGCGATCTAGGAGCCAGCGAGGTGAAGGCGTGCTTGCAAAATACAATCCTGAGATCGGTAAATGAAGAACTTTGCCAAAGATGGAAGGATCAGAAGCTGGAAAAAATCCAGAGCTTGATGAGAAGAGTTTTCAAAAATATTTTCTCGAAATAAAGGCTATGGTAGAAGTTCTTTTTTAGGAAAGGCAAGAAAAGCGAGAATTGAAGAAACGTGAAAAAGGGGATACTTCGAAGCGACAGAAGCGTTAAGATCGAAAGGAAAAAGGGAAAAGACCAGGAGTTGGTGATGCACCTCTAGAAACTCCTTCTCCATCTTCTCCTTCTTCTTCATCTTCTCCTTCATCTACAAATTCTACTTCTTCTACTAATCATTTTAAGGTGCACATAAGCCAAAAATTAAATTGGATGTAAAATTTGATCTACCTAAGTATTGTGGGGAAGTAAATGCTGAGAAATTAGATGACTGGGTTCAGCAAGTAGAAGTGTATTGTAGAGTTCAAGGTCTCTTAGATGATGCTTCTAAGATCTAGTTAGCTACTCTTCAGTTGAGAAACAACTCTCACCTAGTGGGAGTAGAACTCGGGTAGAAATTTCACAACATGGTAGAGTCAATTTAACTTGGGCAGAATTTGTTAATGCTCTTAAGAAGCAATTTTATCCCCCAGGCCATATGCAACAGTTAATAATGGACTGGAAAACATTTAGGCAAGGGAAAGGTCAAACTGTCCAAGAGTACAATGTCCCATTGTACACCCAAGACACTTTTCTTAAGTACATAGGTGGTTTACACTCTTATCTAAGACATTCTATTTTGGTTTTGAATCTTAGTAATCTAGATGATGTTTGTGTACAAGCTACACACTTGGAGTCAAGAGGTAAGGGTACTTTCATTGATAAGTCTGACAAGAAGTCATCTAAGCCTAAAGGTAAATCTGAAGATAAAGGAAAGGGGAAGAAGACAACTACCATTAAGAAGAAGGATGATAAGCTCTCATGCTGTCATTGTGAGAGGAAAGGTCATGATGAAGATCATTGCTAGCAGTTACATCTAGAATTGAAGCCTAAATGGGATCGTAAACAAAAAGGTAAAAAGGAGGCCACAAATGTTGTTATGGATCTTGGTTCAGAGTCTAAAGATGAAACCAAGATAACAACAATGGGATTGAAAGGTAAGGCTTCTATTGCCAATGTTTCAGTTGCTTCTACTTCTCAATTCCATGTTGTCCCTGAAGATACGAAAAGAAATGAGCTTTTTCACATAAGGGTTGTTGCTAAGCACACTAAAATTGAAAATATCATAGATAGTGGATCTAAAATTAACTTAATCTCAGAAAATGTTGTAAGGAATTTGGGATTGAAAACTACATTGCATCAAAAACATTATCCACTAGGCTGGGTTTGTGAAAATAATGAATTGCAAGTAACAAGGCAATGTGTTTTAAGGTTTGCAATCACAAGTAAGTATGTTGATAAGTTGCAGTTTGATGTGGTTCCACTAGATGTATGTGGGATAGTGCTGGGTAGCCCATATTTCTATGATGAGAAGACTATTTTCTACAGGGTATTTAATCATTATCACTTGTTTAAAGATGGTATTAGGTATATTTTACATTCTCACATAATCAAGACTAATAGATCTTTTGCAAACACAAGGCAGTTGAAAAGGGTGATTAATGCAAGTAAAGATTTGTCTCTTATGTCTATTAATTCAGGTGGTTCTAAACATGAACTTGAGGTAATCAAGGCTAATCAAATGTTGTAGGATACACCAACAGTACAACATGAGGAAAACGTAAATGAAAGCATTGATGATCCAAGTCCGCAACTTTTGGTTGGGAATTTGAAGTTTCCCTTGGGTAAAAATGTTCCTGTTGTGAAAGATAGACATGTTGATTCATTCTCTTTTGTTATCTGCGTTGTTATTCAACTTGATATTAGTCAGTGTATTGGTTAATGACATAACAATTGATGTAGATGCTTATGGAAGTGATAGAATGATGCATATTTTCAACAATGTTATTGCAGTCCTGATTGTGGTGTTGAGCCAAGTGTATAGATGGACAGATGATACAGGAAAAGTGGGAAGGCCATGCCCTCACTTAAATTATGAATAAATGTAACTTTTGGAGGTCCAAAAGCTCTCTAGTGGGGAGGACTGATCCAAGTGGATAGTTGTCATCAGAAATTGAAGTGTTCCATATGCTCCAGATTTCAACGTCATCTTGAAGAGCTTAGAAAATGGAACCCGATGCAAATTGAATGGGAAAAAAAGGAGCTCATACACTCAAGTTATGCTTGGTAAAAATTGGGGTCAAACTAGGTACAAAGGCCAGTCAGAAAGGTGAAAAATTTGATCGTCTCAAAAATGGTCAAAAACAACATCATGTCGAAGAGTTCGTTGCCATGATTTTGACACCATTTGTTTCGTCAAAAATGGAGTCTGTATGCCAAAGTTACGCCAAGTGAAAGTTTTTGTCAAAAGGGTTGACTAGTCAAAATGATGATGTCAACATGTGACATGGCAGGTGGTGACATGACAACACAGGCAACAGATAGTGATGTGGACGAACCAACATGCAACACGTGGCATCCCAATCAATAGCCGAATCAACATACAATCATCGAGTTGGAGGAATCATATTATGATGTGTCATTTGCTGGTGAATGAAAATGCACCACGTGACCCAATGTTTGGTTGCCATGTGGCTCCTATGTGGCACCTTGATGGGTTCATTTTGCAAAATTAGTTTGTGGGGGGTGGAATTTGTGACCTCCCAATTACAAGCTTCAAGCTTTACCATTCAACCATCCTATATTCTTAGAATGTTATAGAAGTTAGTTTCTATTTAATAAGCTCAAAAGCTGAAATTGGAGGGGAGGTAGTTTGAACTGCCAACCTCCCCTCTCCCAAAAAAGCCTCCTACCAATGCACCACATACTTGGCATGAGATATTTTTGGGGAATTTTTATTTTTAATAGCAGTTAAAACCGAATATCCCCTAAATTTAGATATAAACCCTTCTAAAAATTGAAAGTTCATTTTTAAATATTAAAAGGGGCTTAAAGTAATATTTATTAGATATTTAAAAGATTATTAAGATATTTTAAAGATATTAAAAGGGCTTTTAAATATATGTAAACATTATTTTTGTAGGGCTCCAAAATACTAGAGCCATGATATTACGGGAAATTTTTAAGGGAATATATTTTGAAGATTATTATTTGTAAGCCCAAAATTATAAAGGCCCATAATTAAAAGGGAAGAATTATTTTGGGAAGATTTATCTTTGTAAATGGGGGAAATTGTTTAAGATTTTTACTTATAAAGGGAGATAGGCTTGATTTTGAAAATCATATGGTTTTAAACCAAATTGGGCATATTTTATGTATAAAAAGGAGGGAGTTTAGGAATTGGAGGCAGGTGGTGATTTTGGTGAGAGAATTTTCTTGGAGTCTTGTATGTTCAACTTTGTGCTTTGGAGCAATGTTATTCTACCGCACTTGAAGGAGGGGAACTTTGTAGCTCTTGTAAATCAGGAGGAGACTTGTAATAGTTGAGGAGCCTTATAACCATTTTTGGAGATTAATCAAGTACCAGTCACTCTGTTGGAGAGGGACCTAGAGACGTAGCCGTTTGGTGAACTTTGTTGTCAAATTGTTGATTCTTGTCTTCTCTCTCTTATCTCTCTATTATGTTAATCACTTTATCATTGCTTTATTCATTTAAGCATTTCAATATTGATTTAAAGATCTTCAATTTAATTGCAGTAATAATTTATTATTCACGCCCAACAAGTCCTAGATCCTAACATTAGACTAATAAGTTTTGAATATGTAATTTCATTTTCTAAAACTAATTGCAAGTGAGTTATTTTCTATCTTACATCTTTTGTGTTGGTATCTATTGTTGTGATTTGTGAAGGTTTAGGGTGGTGTGGCCCTTATCAACATGTGAATGTACATGTAATACATTAAGCACAAAAAGGAAACATGAAGCATACATGTGAATACACGTAATAGATAAAGTATACACATGATGGTAGGAAAGATGCTCTAATACCACTGTGATTTCCCCTGTCTTGATTTTCCCTAGATTCACCTATTGCAATAAATTAGGGTTAGGGTTCTCATCTTATTAAATAAATCTATTTAATGGTCTAATATTGGATTGAATCTTGCATTCACCATATGGACAATATTCACAAATGTGCATGTATGCTTGTTAGGTTCAGAAAATTTCATACATTCACAAATTATTAATAATGCATCATATTAGGAAAATTGGGAGAAGGGACATGATAGGTCCACTTGAAGCCATATGCCAAGCCTAAGAGGGTGTATACCACAACCCTCCCCCTTGGCAACTTGTACCTACTTTTCCCATCCAGTGTCTCCACCCCTAAAGACACTTGCCATCTTGTGGGATTAGGTGGGGGTCACAAGTGGGCTTTCTTGGCTCCTACCACTTCACCTCAGGCCCTTCCCATAGGGTGGGTTGTAGATAGTCAACCTAATTTTGATTCAATCATAAGAAATTCTTCTTTATTAACTTATAAGCAATATGCATATATAGGTAAACAATTATTTGCAGAAATTACACATTTAATATTACTTTATTATGTAGGATCATATCTATATTGATGTAAGATAATAAATAGAAAAAATACACCTAAATATATGATAGATTTGATATACTCTTGTTTATGTATATATATCCAATAGTAGCACCTATTGTGATACACGAGTCTAATTCTCTTGTCTTTATGATCTGTATGTTTCTTCTCTTTGCTCAATGATGTTTCTTCCTAAGATCCGATTGATCTATTCTTGACACTCAAGAGATATTGTTAGTGTAAATCAAACTAATAAGAATCTACTATCCATACTTATATTAAAGCGTCATAATTACTTATAAGGCTCAATAATTGCTGCAAGAACCATTATTGCATAATCGTATATAATATATATGTATGTATATAGTTCATATAAATGGCTATATATATAACTATCAGTTATTTATGTTAATTAGCATTTACATCTATCTCTATATATAACATGATTAAATTTAAACCTATCAGATCATATATTAAATGCATGTAGATTTCCTTGCATACTAAACACCTACTATAACAATGATTATTTCCTTCTGAGGGTTCCTTTGATCTACCCTACTATCCTAGTTTATTTTGTTTTCTCATTCTATATGCTCAATTCAGATTCATTCTTCCTTATTGTTATGTCATTATTTATGTCGATCTACCTCTTTTTCCTCCTTTATTTGGAAACTGATCCTCTTTTAATACTCAATATGGTTTAAGAGTCACACCCCTTCTTTGACTAGGGACGTGTCACCTTAATGTAGTCACTGCCTTTTAGGAACCGATTCTTTACTAAGGATTATATCACTACTTAACATAATATAGTGGTTGCATTGTCTTCAAGATAATCGTTGCATTAGGAATCACTATAGGTATTTAGGAATCAATGCCTCCTATGATTATTTAGGGATTGAATATAAGCAACTTGTTATTATTATTTGTTTATTTAATTAGAGCATAGTCATCAAAAAATTTTATTATTATTTTCTTTGTGACTTTATTATTATTATTATTATAATAATCACCAATAATAATATCTATTGTTCTATTTATGATATTTGTATTATGATTATAATATTATCTATGATAATTATAATTATGATAATATTTAAATTGTAATTACTTTTTTATTTTTATTTTTATTTGAATTAGTTATTAATATTCATATTTTAAAGTTGCAATCATGGGGGCATGACACAATTACACTATTAACATGGGAACCAAATGGTGCATGGGGATAAAAATTGTAAAAGTGATAATTGACCTTAGAGATAATATAGATTTTTTTTAGTTAATGTAACAAGATTTTAGAAATAACGGTATCAATTTTTTACATCAATATTTTGTATTGCACTCCACAATCTACCATAAAAAGGAGAAAAAATGATAAAATATTTGTTAAAAAAATCTAGTAAATAGTGTTGTGTCCATCAAGCTGGTGAAAACATGAAGTGGAAGAAAAAGGTAAAGTATAATCAATAATTATAACAATGATAGTAAAAAAAAGGTGAAATACCTAATAATATAATAAAAAAATTAAGATAAAGGGAAGAAGAGTACCCTAGTGAAGGGGAAGAAGGGAAGTGTCATGGTAAGGGAAGAAGAGTAATGTAAAATTTAAAACTTTGATGTGCAAAGCTTATTTATGAGTGCCTTTTGTTAATAATTCAAACATGAAAGAAAACTTCTTTATTTTGAAAATTATGGAAAATTAGGGGTGAGTGTATGATCACTATGGGTCAAACAATACCCTCTAAGTGACAATGAAAATGTTAAAAAATAGATTTAGGAAACTTCACATAAAAAAATTTATGGGTTATCTACACAATTTAAATAATATGTAAGAATAGGATTTATAGAAAATTAAATGTAGTTTATGAGCTACTACTTTTTTCTTAAAAAAAAAGTTATTTGGTGAAAATAGGAAATTTCAATGAAGCGTTACTACAATTTAAAAAAAAATAGTTATTTCAACAAATCTAAGTATGATTTTTTTTAATCTTTAAATATAAGTAAATAGCACATGTCCCAATGTGATACACATTTTAATTTTTTTTTGCAAATAATTAGTTATAAATTTTCTACTATGATAATTTTTAAAAATACAAAAAGAAAAAAAATTGGCCAACCTAACTTGGTCAAAAAAATATAAAATTCAATGTTTTTAACCTATAGCTAGTGAAGCATAGAGTGACACATCTTTCATATTTGGAAAAAATGAAATGGTTTGAAGGCTATGGATGTTAGACTATCTTCAGTACTTCAAACATATTGTATTAGAAAATTATTAATAATTATCTACTAAATTTTAATCAAGCATATCTTATGTTTTTAGAATGTTGACAATTTCTTGAATAAACTATTTTCGTTTCAACAAATTTAGATTGGAAAAGGTTGTCAACGTGAAGGGTGAAGTCACAAAAAGATGATCTGAAACCTTGACACATGTATTAGTAGTTGAAAAATTAGTCTTTTCCTTTCCCAAGCCTGAATCCAATGCATTTCCATGGCAAAAAAGAAGGGAACATGCTGACACCTTGTTAGAACAAATCTAGTATGAAAAATTAAGTAAATCATTTTTCCTTTTCCTACAATTCCAAGAATAACCTATCCATTGCATCTTTCCAAGGAACATTAGAAGCAATGTTGCACTATTTTCGATTTATATATATATATATATGTTATTAGTAGATAACGGATATTCATATATATATATATATATATATATGTTTTTAGATAACAGATATTCATTTTTATATAACAAATATTCATTTTATGGAAGTGCATGTGTAGTGCCTCTCATGATACTATTCTCTTATGGTACTATGAGGATACTGTTTACGTATGATGCATGCTCAAGATTACATTGGTGATTGTTTTGCCTGTTTGGCTTATGTGTTTTGCTTGGATGCACACGATACTATTATATGGTGTGATAATATAATGATGCATGGTGCCGTCTTTTCTTCATTATGCTATAATGTGTGGTTATGTAAAATTGTTTAATACTCATTTCATGATATGTATGATGATGTGCTGATGTT
This sequence comes from Sequoia sempervirens, assembly GCA_007258455.2. Lineage (NCBI taxonomy): Eukaryota > Viridiplantae > Streptophyta > Pinopsida > Cupressales > Cupressaceae > Sequoia > Sequoia sempervirens. The sequence goes on along the minus strand of VDFB02000003.1, from coordinate 752,651,789 downwards.
TGAGGTTCGGGTGAGGGGGACGACATTGCATTGCTCATTCGTGAGCACCTTGCCACATCACAATTCTCTCTCACAATATACTTGAAATTAGATATACATGTTGTTTCAACACTTGGTTTTATGCAGGGCTACAAGTACCGGGCACCGACTTCACCTGCACCATCGGGTTTGAGCGTGCCCAACATACCCAATGCATAAGACGTGGTTTAAAGGGGACGACATTGCATTGCTCATTCGTGAGCGCCCTGCCACATCACAATATAATTGACATTAGATATACATGTTGTTTCAACAGTTGGTTTTATGCAGGGCTACAAGTACCGGGTACCGACTTCACCTGCACCGTCGGGTTTGAGCGTGCCCAACATACCCAATGCATAAGACATGGTTTAATGGATTTGACAAGGAAGTGTCCCCGTTCGTGTCTATCGTCCATCAATATTCCATTTTGTTATGGTATTGTACTATTTCATGTTAATCATTTCAAGTCGTAAATCTTGATGTGTTTATCGTGTTATTTGGATGCATATCTTTGATAATTGGTTAATTTAATGTGGTTCTTGTATCGGGCATAGTCGTTAGGCCTTCTTTTGGAACTTCGTAGCTCATTTTTATAAAAATGGATTTAATTATGGTAATAAATTAAATTATTAATTTATTTTTTTGGGAATCTTAATAATTAAAAATATTAAATTAATATCCTGCGAAGATAATATTGTTGATATATTGGTCACTGTGCTTTGGCGCATCCTCCATCCATAATCTGTTGTAGCTTTCAACCCTTATTATATACAGTTCCAAAGTATACGCTTAAGTCTTCAAAGTATGCGAATCCAAATGCTCTCCTTATGAACAACCCTCATCCGCTAAAACTTCATGGTTGTCTTTGTTTCCTAAACACAAGCAAAACTTACAATGCTAGGATGTGTTTCTGTGTGTATTTTAAAAAATTCAAAGTTTTAAAGGCTTCCTTGTAAAATCTGTTTGAGCGCTCCCTTGCAAATCCATTTTGTGCTTATCCTGCAATCATTGCTTTCCTTGAGGCCTCAGTTCTTTAGGGCACTCTGTCAAACTGTTCAAGTGCCTTTTCTTGCATACTATTTTCCAGCTCCCGTTTTGGTGCAGACAGGGTGGACGCCGACAAAGATGATAGTTTACCTTACTCCTGCTAATTGCATTTGCCTGAAAATTTCTTAAGCCTTGATCCAACACATTTGTGAGATCCTTTTCTTTGAGGCATTCTGTCAAACAGTTCACATGCCTTGCTATGGCGACTTGTCATATCTGCAGTAACTAAAATAGAATGTTGCAGGGGTTTATATTATCTCTCTGGTTCCTTTCTCAACCTGTCTCAGCCGCAATACTTGAACATAGACGACTGTAGAGGTGTTATAGCCTTCCTGATTCCTTTGGCAATCCGTCACATCTGCAGTACTTTGAGCATAAGAGACTGTAGGGGTGTAGAAAGCCTTCCTAAAGTCATTGGCAACCTGTCACATTTGCTGTACTTGAAAATAGAACGTTGTAGAGGTGTAAGTAAACTCTCTGATTCCATTGTCAACCTGTCTCAGTCGCAGCTCTTGAGCTTAAACCTGTTAAATGCATTTGCTAGAAAGTTTCTTAAACCTTTTAATCAACGCATCTTGTGCTTGTTTTGCAATCTTTACATTTCATAAGACCTCTTTCCTTTGAGGCATTCTGTCATACAGTTCGCATGCCTTGTTGTGCGTTCACATTAGCCATTTTAGCCTTTCACCTTATCCTTCCTTAAGGAATGCATTCCTCAAATCTTTTAACTCCCTGACCATGTTAATATTAGCAGACAAAAAAAAAAATGAAATAAAAAAACATGGGATTACTTTGCAAGTATCCTTTAAAATGAAATAGAAACTTTTAGTTAGAAAATCTGGTGATTTGAATTAAGAAATAACTCCTATATGGCATGTGATGTACATTTTGTTAAAAAAATCTGATTTTAAATATTACTTCTGAGATTTAATTTAAGAGGTATTTGCATCTTATAAAGATAATTTAATATGTTTAAGACCATTTTCTTTACTTATAACCATCTTTATAAATATTTATGCTTTTTAAATAATCCCTTTTTTCTTCTTTTTAAATATTTATATTTATATGAGGATAAATTAATTTATATTTATATTTTAAAAGATTAATGTAATAAAATAAAATATTTGCTATTTTTTTTTTTATGAATAAATAATTAAATAAATGAATTGTAGATAAGTTTAAATAAATATGTATATAACGTGATATATATATGGACAATGATTAAGACGTTTGAGATTATGTGTTTATAATCGAGCGAAATGGTAGTTAATTGGAAAAATTAAAAGTGGAATTTTTTAATTGAAAAAAAAAATTGTTGTCAATTTCATTATTTTAGAATGGTCCGAGTGGAAACTTTGTCATTTACCTTTTTACCTAACCCTAGCTAAGTTATTATTGTCATTCCTCACTTAGATAAATTAGTTACCATATAAATTGAGATTCATTTAAAAAAAAATTCAATGTTAGTATTTTTTTTGTTCTTAACTCACTTTGTGATATGAAGGAATATGTAAACAAAGGGTAAAAGATTTGTGTTGTATATTTTTATAAAGTTTCTAAGAGTTGAAACGTATGCACCAATTAGTGGTCACTTGTATCGTCTATAATGTATGATTAATTGGAAATAGTTTAGTTTGACAATAGAATGGTTATAAAGAAATATTAGAATTTTAATAAATAGAACATAGGTAATTTTCTAGTAGGATTAGTTATAATTGGAAAATGTTATTGGTTATAATAGTAAATTGGTCATTTTGTAGTTAGTTATTTGAAAGAGTTGTTTAAAATTAAGTAGATTAGCAAATGGAAAAAGTTGTTAGATGAGGTAGTTTGAGTCAAAGTGGAGGTTTACTTGTAAGTTAAGAATATAAGTAGTGGTGTAAATGTTATATTTTTTTGATTAAATTTTATTTGTAGTAAACAAACATGTTACATGTGAATTAAAATTATTATAGGTGATAATTTAAATCCTAATTAATTTGAAGTAAACAAAATACAGACTAGGAATTTTTAAATCAAAAGAAATCTGATGTGTTCGCGTACTATGGGTTTTCATATTTCTTTTCTATTTATAAGATACTATGAAGGAGTTGCATTTAATTATAGTCGACTAGTTAATTATTCTTTACATTATCCTTCGTAAAATGGATTAAATTTATGTTCATATGAATGGACATTTATAGTTTATCTTGTACATGTTTTAGATAGTTATCTATTTATTCTAGATACTCTTTGGTACTATGCATGCTAGTGGTTCCGTTGATTATGTCATCCTCTTGGTTATTTTGCTATTGAGTTCATTTTGTGAATAGACATTTTGGACATGTTGGAACCCGTAAATGCTTAAGTCACTCTTTGATAAGTTATGTGGAGTTTTCTATGTATCATTAAATATTATTTAATGCTCATTTTACTTTGCACACTAAAAAATGCTACAAGAGTGTGGTGCAATTCAATTATCAAAGTCATCTAGGAATTATTAGATTTATTTTTATGTATGTAGTGATGATGGTTGTATTTTCTAAAAAAAAAAAAAATTGTTTAAATGAAAAATGTTTACAATGTGGTGGGTTATCAAAGTTTATATCATGTATTCATGAGGATAGTGAGTATGATTTTGGAAAGAAAATAGTTGAGAAAATGAGATACGAGATAGTGTAATACAATTTGAAGAGTGAAGGTGAAGGCTTTTGATGTGAGTTTCTTAGATTCTAAATATATATTTAAAAAAAAATTGGAATCAAATTGCATTTATTTTTCCATCTCCTTCGATAACTAGTTTTTAACAATAAACACCACTTTTAAAGAGTGATGTGTACTATTAACCACATAACTTTTTTCTATGAAGGATAAAATTCTTTTTTTTTTGAATTTAGATTTGTAACTACAATATCTAGAGGGTGTATTTGGTTTCATAATATTTTATTGATTTTTTTTAATTAAGTTTTGAAGTCAAACCAATTACAATTTAGACATAGGTGTACTATTAGGAGCATATATTTTTTTGTATGTATCAAATTCATATTTTTTATTGTTGGAATAAGGACATCAATACCTAGAGGACATGTATTTTTTAGAATTGTTTTCTCTATTTTCCTATTTTTTTCGTATGTGTGAAACAAAGACCTCAATGTTCATTGAAAAACCTACATTCACAAGAAAAAAAATAATAATAATCAAATTAAATATATTTAAAATTATACTTTTTGGGAAGCTTATAATAAGGACTACATACTTACAAAACCTAAATTTTAAATGAATTCATTTGATCCCCCAAAGGTAAATCAAAAGTGGTTTTTTATCAACATTTTGATAGTTGTAGAGGAGACTCCATTACAAGCATGGTTTAAAAATAGTGGGGTTCTATCCAAGGGGGTTTGATCAAACCATCTTTAATTAAAATACTTTAAATGGAACCTTTCAAGGCTTAAATCATTATATTTTCTAAAAACATGTGATTTCAAGAAAAAAACAAGATGTCCTGGAAAGTGTAACCCATTATTGTGGCAACACCCTTGACTACAAGAGAAGTGTTTCTAATTTTATTTTTGATTTTAAGGAAAATATTTTTTTTATAAGTATGCAAGATATGGCCACAGGTCTTAATTGTTATATCAATAGTTTAGGGTGTGTAAATATTTTTCCTGATTAGAACTATTTTCTTTGTAGTGTATTTTTTAAAAAATTACACGTTGCAACCACAAAATGAAGTCCAATCCCAACACTACAATATTATTCAAATTTATATTTTTGTTACATCACATATAACCATGCCCTTAAGAGTATATAAGAGAATAGGAAGATAGTAAAAAAGTACTTTTGTACGTGAGTGATAATCAATCTCATTCATTAGAGTATGTGGAATATTGTTTTCAATAATTTTATGAGTTCTTGTAGGAAAAATATATTAGAATGGTTATTTGGACAGATAACTACATCAATTGATTAAAATGCTCATATGTTCTATTGGTTGAAAAAATACATGCAAAGAAGGGTATACCTCATATTTGGAGCTTTTTTGAAGCTTGGCACAAAAAAGGGGAGTATGATGGAGTGGATGCATGTGTGAAGAGAGATATAGTTAAATAATTACTCAAGATTATAGGTTTTATTCCATTCAGTGACACATAATCTATTTTAAAGTGGTGTAACTATGCATTATCATAAAGAGTAGAACTTGATTCAAAAGTGTGTAGGTTATTTTGGTTGGTTGATGAGAGGAAATAATGCATTCTTTTTGAAGCTCAAATGCAAGTACATAGAATTTTTGAACACAATAATTAGCTTGTTTTTTCCATAGTTGTATTAAATATGTTTGGGATCATTATGATTCAAGTGAGTGGGTAGAAACAACACTTTCATATATAACCCATTTATCTCAAGCTCATTCATCTTTACTCAATGGCCTGTAAAGCTCATTTGACTATGAACATATTTTAGACCTTGTACTTACCTAGGGCATGTTTATGCAACTTTTGCACCACATGGTAATAAAGAGAGATCATACTATTGGTTGGAATAATGTGTATAGGGAAAACAAAATAAAAAACAAACTATGACAAATGATGACAGGTTCACATATCCTACATGATCAATTGTTGTTGTTGGATCTTGGATGAAAACCTATATCATTAGAAAGGATGGCATACCTACCTTTGAAGAATTTGAGAAGAACAAAACCATATTTATGTAATCACACCTAGCTATAGCAAAAAAGTTAACTTACCAATCCATCATGCAAAAATGAGAAGAAAAAACTATGGAAAATTTGTTAAGCTGGTCATGAAACAATATTTGATACTTTGAAGGTAAGAGATGACCCCTCAAAAAAACTTGAGAAACATATAAACTTCTATATGGGGCAAGTATGCCAATCTTTGAATCTTAGTGAGATTTTTTTTTTTTTTTTTCTATTTTTTGGAATTATTTTATTGAAATCTTGTTTCTTTAATTATAATGCATGCTTTTGACTATCTAGGTCTAAAAATGAGGTTAATTAACATGGAATCTCATATGCTATTATAATTTTTAGTGTGCAGTTGTGTTAAAAAACATTATGATGTTCACATTTTGTTAATATTTTTCTTTCTAGAATTTTATGTATTGATTTGTATATTAAAAGAGACTTTATTTTTTAGTTTGAGACCAAAAATTAGGTTTAAGAATCATTATGGTTTTAAAGAGTCCCTAACATCACCCTCATAGACTATTATGTCCATATTATGACATGTTGACATAAATTTTTCTAATTCATAATTTTTATGATGGCCTACCAATCATGTGTCATAATGTCTTTGTTATGATGACCTACCATTCAAATTATTGTACATCCATTAATGGGTTGCTCTACTTGTCATGAGGTAGAGTGAGATTGTTAAAATGATTCATAAAATGAGAATGAAATACTAAGAATATTCTTGAAGAAAGACTAGACTTTTGATAAGGAAATCCTAATACCTAAGATGCTAACTTACAATCATTCTATCTATTCATGAGTATTCAAGAATGAATTAATATTCTATGAGCTTATGATGACTATCTATTTTTTCCTCATGCAACCTTGTTATTATCATTACCTAGGTTATCAACAAATATATTTTTGTCAAGACATTGTTATGTCATCAACCCAATGATTAAAGCTTCCTATGATACTAACTCACCATGACAAAACAAATATTTTGGAGCTAATGCACTATTGTACTTTACCATTGTTGAGTTAAAAGAAGGTTAAAGTTTATTCTTCTTTATAATATTTTAATATATAGATAAGTGTTTTAGAGAATAATGCTATTGCATTCAAGGGATTGAGATCAATAGTTAAACAATTTGAATTTTATTTTGGAGACATTTGATGTAATTTCTAAGGTGACATCTAAGAATTTTAATTAGTGTCTCTTTAATATTTCATCGAATTTCTTATAAAAAATATTAAGTTAATTATAGTTGGCATTGTTTATTTTGCTTTATAATATTTTAATATTCAAAATGTAGGTGTATTTTACACAAGGCTGGAGTACTTAGATTTATGTATGAAATTAGAATATTTTTTTGTATATTCTACCTCGAACATGATTATGTTATGAGTATGACAAGGTGATGATGGAAATAAATCCACCTTTGTTGAGTTGAAAGCAGGTTAAAGTTTATTTTTCTTAACAATTCACTTGTATATAAATGTAGGTGTTTAGGAGGATAAAGCTACTATATTCAAGGGATTGAGATCAATAATTAAAGAATTCATATTTCATTTTAGTATAATTCCTAAGGTGACATCTAAGATAGAATTCTAAGCAATTTTTCTTAATCTTCCATCAAATTTCATATAACAAGTTAAGTTAGTTGTAGTTGATGTTTATTTTTCTTAACAAATTTTAAATATAAATGTAGTTATTTTTGACAATAATGCTATTGTATATGAGGGATTGAGATCAAGTAGTTAAAGCATTTAGTTTTCATCATGGAGAATTTTGATATAATTTAGATACAATTTAAAAACATCTATTGAATCTATATTTTGAGAACATTTTGTATATTTTTTACATTTAAGATTATTTTTTTCAATATAGTTAAAAAGGATTATTTCATGTTTGAACATGTAACTTAGGTGAGCATTTATTATCTTATATTGTTGAGTTGTGAACAATAGAGTCAAACATTGCATAATTTAATATAATATATTGTGAGTAATTGAGTTGTGAATAATATGTTACTTATTTTCAAAATATTTTATTATAGAGTCATAAATTATTTACTTAGAATAATTGAGTTGTGAATAGACTATTCCTTGCAACACAAAATATAAGCATTGGATTTGTCATGAAACATTAGATCATGTGCATAGAACACTAATCCACTAAAGGTTGGGTGACAAAAAATATCTTAGATCTCTTAAGAGACTCTCTTAGTCTAGTGTATCTCAAAAAGATTGGGAGACCTAGGGAATGAAATGAGGTGTGAAAGAAAAAGAATAACTATTGGCAACATTACACTAAATGTCACTAAGCCATTTTGAAAGAGTGCATTTATTTTTAGAACGATCAAATGGTCTAGAGTTGACAAAAAATGATGTAGACAATATATGGGGGTCTTATCAAACTACCCAATCTTGTAGCCTCAACATATCATCCAACCCACACTCTTGCACTTATATTAAAGATAATATTTAAGTATTGCAAAAAAATTTTGGAACACAAATTTATTCAAACCCTCATATTTATTTATATTTAACAAATCTTTCAAGAGTCAAAATTACATAAATTCATGATTTAATTGAAAAAATAAAATAAATTCAGGAGTTTCTAGGCATTTCATGCCTTAAATCTTCAAACCCTCATGCCTTCTAATTTCATATATTCACTCCTATCTTCTAAACCTAATTTTCCCTTCATCCTATAGCTCTCATGACTACCTCAAATACTATTGTCACTTTGTGCCTCCCCCCTTACACTCTTCAATGATAATAATAGATTATTCATAATGTCATGTTTATTTATTTTTGTGTGTTAATTATTTGTGACACATTATATTTGGTATCAGAGCTTAGGGTTCATCTCTAGGCCTATGAGCCCACAATTGTTTAAGTTAGGGTTAGTTGACCCTAATTCAATTTTGAATTTAATGAACTTGAATTGAATGCAAGTATGGGAAGGTCAAAATCAAGGAAAAAGAAGGGAAAAACCAATAGGGCTACTAGGAAGAAAACTATTGAAGAGAACCTAACACTAGAGGTCCACATTGAGATTCCCTATGATGAGACTTTGGCACACGCCCTCACTTGACTCAAGTTAGAGAGGGGCAAGAAAATTGAAGAGTCTAAGAATAATGTCAAAACTAAGAAACCTTCAAAAATTCAAGATTGGCCTTTGGGGTGTGGACCTAATGCACCCATTTCGATTAAAGAGGAAAATGAGTGCTTGCGCGCACATCCTACCTCTTCTACGAAGGTTGTAATAAACTCTAACAAGGACCTAGAAGAGTGTCCTCAATCTAATGATGAATAGCCCACTTAGAAAGGAGGGAGAATTTGTAATTAGGATCTTTGTAATCCAATATTATTATAAATAAAGAAAGTCTTTCTTGTGTTCAAATTGTGAGCTTGGATGAATTGCTTTTGATATGAATGCACATGAATATATTTTCAAGATTGCATGTCATAATAAATTAGAATTATGTGCTTTAATGGTTAAGTATAGAAAATGACAAAGTTCCAAAACTTAGCTTAGGGGAGCATGTTGGTAACTCAGTATTGAAAAAAGCTCACTCATTTGTTGAAATATGTGCCTCGGTACCAAACTGATGAGTGCTTCTGAATCCAAAAATTTATACTTGGGTTGAGACATCATATTGGAGTAGAGGTAGACTTACATAGCCCACTCACCATGGAGGAGGTCTTTGAGAAGGCCACCAAGCAAGAACACAAATTGCAATAGCTATCCAATCTCTGAAAGAATTCATAATCTAAGTCTTGGTTCAAGAATAAGAAAATTCAAAAGGGAGACAAACCCCAACAAATTAGGAATCTAAAGAGGGGAAGTGATTCACAGGAGAAAGCGGAGGGTAGAAATGGTGAAAAGAATAAAAAGGCCAACAACAATAAAGGTAATTTTGAAAATAAGCAGAAAAGCTCCAAGGAAATAGGTCGGGAGGTTGAAAAATGCTTCGTGATGGTTGCTATACTTGTGGAGGTGACCATTATGCCTCCAGTTTCCCACATCACTCCAAGGGATGAAAGGAAGGAAATTAGCATCAAATCCATGCAACGATGGACGACAGATAGGTTGAATACCAAGCCTTGCCAATCCAACTGTTGGGTAAGCTTTATGGTAAACTTGTTTCTATTTCAATTGATATTGGAGCTACTGAGTGTTTTTTTGACTCGAGAATGATTTCTAAGCTATCAATTAGACCTAGAAACATTGCCAATTCTTGGACGGTCTAGTATGGAAATCAAGTAGAGCGGAGGGTGGATTCCTGTCTCTATAGTAGGGAGTTAGAGCTTCCTAGCTTCTTGACTCAAGTCAACCTCTATGTGGCACCTTTAGGATCCTATGATGTAATTTTGGGAATTAACTTGTTGTCAAAGCACAAGTCCATTGTAAACTGTGAGGATAAGATGGTGAATTGTCTAGATGAATATGGAAACCTGGTCGAGATTCGTGAAATTTAGAGACCACTAAGGCTTAGGAAGATCTCTGCTATGTAGCTCAAGAGGGCTCAAAGGAAGGGGTGTAACATTTATGTGGTACATGTTAGTGAACCTAAGAAAATGAAGCCTTATTTGGATGATTACCCCATTCTCTTGAGGAGTTCTGAGATGTATTTCTTGAAGAACTCATGAAAATTCCTCCTAAGCGAGAATTTTATTTCTCTATTGATCTAGTACTAGGAGCCAAACCATAGTCCAAGGCCCCATACATGATGACTACCACCGAGTTATTCAAATTGAAGGCCTAGTTGCAGGAATTGTTGAGCAAGGGGCTTATTCGACCCAATGTGTCTCCTTGGTGTGTGCTGGTCATTTTTGTTATATTAAGAAGAAGGATGAAACCTTGTGTATGTGTATTGACTATTAGATGTTCAAAAGGTAACCATCAAGAATAGATATCCTCTTCCAAGGATTGATGATCTATTTGTTTAGATGAAGGGAGAAAAAGTGTTCTCTAAAATAGATCTCAGATCCGATTATCACCAATTGGGAATAAAAGAGGAGGACATCCCTAAGGTTTCTTTTTGGACTTGATATGAACACTACAAGTTCATGGTGATAGCTTTTGGTTTGACCAATGCACCAAGAACTTTCATGAATCTCATGAAAATCATGTTCCAATATTATTTAGATGAATTTGTCTTGATCTTTATTGATGACATCTTGATTTATTCCAAGTCCATTGAGGAGCATGATAAAATTTGAGGATAGTTTTATAGTGTCTTAGAGAGAAGAATATTTTTGTAAAGCTATCCAAGTGCTTGTTTTATCAGGACAAAGTGCATTACCTTGGTCCAATCATATCAGTAGAAGGAGTCTCTATAGACACTGAAAAGATTAAGGCAATAGTAAAATGGCCAACACCTCAGAGTGTGACTGAAGTCCAAAGCTTTATGGGACTAGCAGGATACTACAAGAAGTTTGTATAAGGATTTTCTCAGATTGCATCCCTAATCACCTTTCTTCAAAGAAAAGGAAAAAAAATTGAATGGACAAAAAAGTTTAAGAAAGCTTTCCAACTCCTAAAGGAGAAGCTCACGACATCCCTAGTGTTGACCATACCTGATCCCAATGGTTAATTTACAGTAATCATGGATGCTTTAGGAGATGGTGTAGGAGATTTATTAATGCAAGATGGGAAAGTGGTGGTGTATGAGTCTAGGAAGCTTAAAAGACATGGAATAAAATACACATCACATGATTTAGAATTGGTTGCAATAGTACATGCATTATAGATGTGGAGGAATTATCTATTGGGGAAGTCGTTTGAGCTCAAAATAGATCATCTGGGATTGAGATATATCTTCACCCAGCCAAATCTCAATTCCCATTATTCAGGACACCCCAGAGTAGTCAAGATGATCATAGAGTTGAAATTGCATTTCTAGCCTAAGATCAGGAAGGATGTAGTCGAGTATGTAGCTAGATGCTTGGAATGTCATTGATTCAAGGATGAACATGTGCATCTAGTGGGGCTTCTCTATCCTCATCACATACCTAAGTACAAGTGGTAGGTGATCAGTATGGACTTTATCCAGGGGTTGCCATTGAGCAAGAACAAACATGATGTCATCTTGGTAGTAGTCGATAAGTTGAATAAGGTAGCACACTTTATTCCAGGGAACCTAAAGGATGGGTCATTGACCTTGGCCAAGAAATTTTTCCAAGAGATATTATGTTCACATGGAGTGCCAAAGACTATCATATCCGACATAGATACCTGGATGACATCCAGATTTTGGACAACTTTGAATGCAACCTTGGGAACTAAGCTGAATTTTAGTTCAACTATCATCCTTAGATTGACAACCAAACTAAAAGAGTCAATCAAGTAGTAGAGGATATCCTGTGAATGTATTGCATGGACCAATAGTATAAGTGGGAACTGTTGGCAGATGGTCAGTGCTCCCCTCGGGATTCATGGAATGGACTAATCGCCTCCCATGAATTTGTTAACTCTGGTAGTTGTATCAGGCATTAATAGGTCGATCTTTTGGTGCAACAACAACTATGGGCCAACAATTGGTATTAGAGCCAAAGGTGCTGGGTTCGAATCCCCTCGGGTAATGCTGAGGGGGAGTTTGTTGGCAGATGGTCAACACTCCCCTCAAGATTTGTGACATGGACTAACTGCCTCCCATGGATCCGTTAACTCTGGCAGTTGTATCGAGCATTAATAAGTCAATCTTTTGGTGCAACGACAACTGTGGGCCAATAGGAAGAGTATCTACCATTTTCATATAATAACTCTTTCCATGCGTCCTTAGGAATGACACCTTTCAAGGCTCTTTATGGGTAAAAGTGTTGTACACCCATCAGTTGGGACAAATTGGAAGACAAGATTATAGTGGGTCCTGAAATGCTCAAAGTGATGGAAGAATAGATGAAACTCATCAAGGGATGACTGAAGGAAGCGGCAAACAAACCAAAAAGTTATGTCGACAAGAATAGAACCTTTAGACATTTCTCAGAGGGAGATGAAGTCCTCTTGAGGGTCAAGCCGCATAAAAGCTCCATTACTTTTAAAAAATATTCCAAGCTGGCCCCTAGATATTTGGGTCCCTTTGATGTTCTAGAATTCATTAACCTGGTTGCATACCGAATTGCTCTACCACCTATTCTAGCTCGACTCCATAATGTATTTCATGTTTCTTTTCTTAATCCATATCATCTAGATGCATCTCATATACTTGACTAGCATTCTTTATAGGTGCAGGATCCAGGAGTGGTGCTGGTGGAGCCCATTAGAATTCTGGATAGACACAATGTTAAGTTGTAAAATGGAGATATTGTCCAATATAAAGTTCAGTGGGATCAGTATTTTGAGGACAATGCTACTTGAGAGGATGTGAAGGAAATAAAACTCTCCTTTCCTCATTTGATTTCTAGATAGATTCTTTATGTTCATCAAAATACTATTGCTCTTGCATTTTGGATTGCATATTTTGGCTTGAATAACAATATGATTGAATGTTGAAAAAGACATAATTAATTTAGTGTTGTTTAATAAGACATTGGGATGATGTCTCTTCCAAGTGGGGAAGGATGTCACATCTCAAAAATTTTCTTACATTTAATAATGATAAGTTCTTTTAATAATTATGAAAAATGAAATTTATCAGTTGACTTGTGATAAATTTAAGTTTTCAATGGAATTTGAAATATATTTATGATATTATGATTGAATACAAAAGATAAAAATTATGATGTGAAATAGAATCTTTTGATTTCAAGCATTGGTTACAGGTTATTGATGAAACTCGTCAAACGCAAGTGTGTGAATGCAAGAATAGGTTGAAGACCGAGAACATGGTTGAGGTAGGAATATTTAGCCAATTGACAATGGTAAGCTTGATGTAATTTGGAACGTGCACACACCATTGTAAATCATGAATTTTTCATTTAAAATTCTAATGGGGTTGAAATCACTCTTAATATGAAATGGAATAAAGAGTAAGCAAGTATGTTTGTGAAAAATTATAATTAATTAGATTACTTGTCTATCTTGTTTATCTAATGATATTGCATTCGAAAAGAAAAATAAGACACTAACGAATGGAGTGTTTTTGCTTGAATAAATGCATACATGCCATAAAATTTACAACTAGAGGATGAATTAATATTAATACACACACACACACACATATGTATGAATGATTAAAATGGCATTTTAATAAGAAAACAAATAAATTTCAGGTTGATATTAGTTCAAATTTAAATTTGAATTTATAAACTAAAAAATGATGGGTTGAGGGCTGCCCATAATTCCAAAACATGGGAGATTTAATTGAATAATGGGGTGGCTAACATTTATGCACACCCCAAATATAGTGAAAACATAGATTCTATGAAAGAAAAGGAATCACAAAAATAGAGAAAAGATAGGAAATGCATGAATAAGGGGGATTTTTGATCTAAAAAAGAAAGAAGAGGTGATCGATTCTAGGGGAAAAGAAAATTTTCTTAGAAAACTCTCAAGTCTTCGAATGCATTGTTGGCCAAGAGCAATAAGGAAGAGGTAAGGCTAAATTATCAAGAAAATTTCCATTTCCTTTTATTTTCTCTCTTTATTCATTCAAATTCTCAGTTTTTCATATGAAATTTACTGTTGTTAGAGGAAATATTGATCAGTATTGCTTTCCATATTCAGGGGGGGCCTGTAATAGATAATCGATGTTCTCTATTTTGGACCGATCTGTGCATCCTTCTCTATGTCCAACCATGGATGCTATATTTCTTTGCATAACATTTATAAAACCTTGTTATTATTATGTCATCCATGGGTTTTTTTTTGAAAAATAGTAAGTCTGTATGAAAGAACTTTGTGCATGCTTGGTTGCATGTCACAGAGGGGTTGTTACATGCTAGGGGATAACCCATTCAAACCCAAACTGTTAGTAAATTCTATCTTTTCTATTGATCCAAGAAACCATGCTCGGTTAGAGAAAGTCGATTAACCTCTTTTAGTCGATTCTTGGCTATTTCGTATCATTGTGTTAAGAGATATGATCCCTACCATCATAGTAAACCCATGAAGAGCCATGGGTTTATGGCTTCTAGAGCCAAACGTTTTGTTTGGGAGGCCCTCTATTGAAGAGGCTGATCCCTTATATATATTTGTCATTGTGTGTAAACCTTATTTTGAGATCCAACCATGTATTCAAAGGTTGACCTCAAGCCTTCTATATTAGAAAAAATCCATTATCATTAACAGATGCATGTTTCTCTGAGCATGAGAACAGATTAGCCGAGCCATCCCATCACCCTATTCATATGTTTAACATTTAAAATATAGCCTTAAAAGGTCAAACATTGCATAAGCATCGAGCTCAAATTGTTGGAATGATAAAGATTGAAAGTTATTGTTCAATTTCATTTTACATTTTAATCATGGTTCGGTTGAATGAACTAGGAATGACATCCTCATTCTGTTAAAGGTTGATATCTATGCTTGAATATTTCAATCGTTCGATTCATAGAGATCTGCAATAGAGTAGAGTGATATCCTCTGTGAGTTTAAAGAAGCCTTCACATTCATGTATTCAAACAACACGTGTAAGGGTGATACAAAAAGGGTTGAGCGATCATTTCATTGAGCAATCAACTCGAATCCAATGGAGTCCTAAAATTGTATTTTTTAAAATGGTGTTCAAAGTAGATGAATTAAAAGTCTTGATAGTAAGATATTATATGAAGAATGAATATAAAAAAAATGACATATATCATTCTGGTTGACCTTAAAATACATATTGTTTAGTACAAAATGACACTTTTTTAAATCTGAAGTGTTCAACCAAACTTTATCATTTCAGTATGCTAGAAATGGAATATCAAATTTTGTACCAAACTTTGTCACCTTTTTGGTGTCTTAAAATTGTATAACAAATGATGGAACATAAGCGTTTAAACTAATTGACAGCTCTGTTAATGATATTTTTCTCTTTATTTGAGTATAGTTGTTATGGTTCAAGTTGTACAATAGTATAAAATTTTGATAGAAGTTGTTATTTCCTCTAGAAGTAAAGATCTGCATGTAAATGAATCATTTTAAAAATTATTTCTTTTAAAAAGAACGTATATGCATACATTTTTAGTTATGATTAGAAGACCATATACGTGTACATGCATAAATAATTCATTTATGCATATACACATACATGCAATATATCTTCTTTAAAAAATATATCATTTTCTTATCTAAATGTAGATTTCATTCCAAGAAATATGGATTAAAGGAAATAATGGAAATTTGTAGAAAACTGATGCATGTACTATGACAATTTAATGATAATTTTTTTATGAACATGTATTATATTTAAAATTTGATTGCTTAACGTGAAATATGGTTAAGTTTCTTGCATATACATGTTAAGTAGAGATAGTCAAATGAATCAGATGTAGGCTATGAAGTAGATAGATTGATTTAGGAAATATTGGCTAGGAAAAGCTATTGGAACCAAATTTATTGTTTTGAAATGTAAAAACATAGATAAGATGTATGTTATCTTATGTTGTGGGAGGTTATCTTCCGAGACGGGTGCCAAAAATGGGAAAACAAAGAAATAGGTTTTACTTTTCCAAAATCTATATTTTTTTAGCTTTATACAATGCTTGGCCAAGCGTTTGTAGTCCATTATGTTGAATGGTCTAACCTTTATGATGTAATTAATCTCTTTTCCATTTACTTACATAGATCTTGCATGTTCTAAATGTAGATAAAAATGCATGTAGATGTTTGGCATGCACTAGAATCCACCTTGCATATTGTATCTCTTGCTAAGTATTCTGTGCATGGTTTGGAATTCTTCAATTTAGGAAGAATATCAGGGAAGCATAGCTTCGTGGTTGGGAAAAAAAGCACCTAAACCATGTTCTCATCCATCGGATACAACGAGAGTTGAAGAGGATCATATGGAAATCCCATTCTCTTGATCATTGTACTATGTAATTCATGATGTAAATTGAGTTGACTAAGTGGCAAGATGGCCCAAGTTAAACCTTGCAATTTGTAATTTGAAATTTGGAAATGAATATTAAATATTATTTTGACATGAGATTCTATGAGGAAAATGTCTAATTGACTGTCTTTAATTTTATTATTCATAATATCATATTTTTTTGTGTGTTAATTACTTGTGACACATTACACTATAGAATGTAGACACCTTTTGCACATTGCTTCCAGTAGTCTTAGGCATTAAACCTCACATTTCATTTCACTTGCACTTCACATCTCAACACTTCAAACTCTCACTTCACACACCAAATAATCACACATATATACCGTCTTCAACCTTGAAAGTAATTCACAAGGTCGACTATGCACCTCAAACGTGCAAATTGAAATCAGGTCAACACCAAAGCATTCCTACGGTGGAAATGAATGAAGGACACCGCATCACACCTTAACTTTGATCCAAATACACACATATATGCCACACCATGCTTCCACAAACATTGAAGCATATTCACAATTAGTGTAAACACCCAAGGTTAGTCGAACCTATGTTAACACCATGAGACACTTAAGTACATGCTTCCTTTGATCCAATGACAACTCACAAACCACACACAAAACTTAAAAACAATATAGAATAATCCATCAACACCCTAAAATCCAAAAAATCCTTTGCAACATCATAGACTAGAAGAACATATCATTCTACACAACCATCTAACCTTCCACACATTGCAACACTTGAATCCAATCTTGTGGAGAACCAAAAAAAAAAAACTCAAATTGAACATAGATATGAGCAATATAAGCACACTTCCAAATCCACAAGACCAGAAACCAAACTATGGAGAAATGCAGAGAAAATCCATTTCTCTCAGACAACACTACTTTCATAGTTCACACACTGGTGAACATAACTTTCTCTGTGCATCGATCCAGAATTTGGAACTCTAGATATAACACCTCTAAAAACCTTTGATCAATATATCCAAACCACATAGATAGATATTCAACCATGAAGAAATGCAGAGAAAAACACTGAACACCACTTTGTGACACTGAACACTCTTCACCACAATGTTTCCTCTTTTAATAAAATTTTCTTAAAAGCACTTGGAAATCAAGCACCACAAAATCGAAATCATATCCTAGAGCACTTTTATAGCATCTCAACCACACAAGAGGTTGAATATCACCTATCACCAATACATGCTCATCAAAGAAACACTAGAGGTTGACATTAATGATACTACTAATGATAACATAATGCAACCAATCAAAGCATCTCCATAGACTTGCAATAATCTCCTCATAGGCCTATTGACATCAATGCAACAACAAATATCTTTTTACATCAATGACAACACAAAATTCCAACAATCTCCCTCTTTTTCATTGATGGAAACACATGGAAAAACCATCAACAATAAAAACAACACTCTAATAACCAACTCATATACTGTACCACAGTACACACTACTACCGCTTACATAAGCATCAATTTTCTCATGATTTACTTCATAAGGTTTTTCAGTTAATTATCTCCCCCCCTTGAAATCAATGGAAAAGGGAAGCACACTTGTATCTTTCCCCCTTTGACCTTGAACATACATACTTTATCTCCTTCAAAAGAAACACCTATAAGGGACAACACCTGAACTGCAACTACCTTTTCTTTTACTACACTTTGTTTTCTTCACACCTTTTCTACACACTACACAACATACTTCACACAATGACAACACTAACTCCCCTGACTACAATGACCAATAAATTGTTGGAATCAAGGAACACTAAGAGGGGGGGGTGAATCAGTGTTCTACAATTTTTGGCTTTATTAATCTGATCTTTAAAGCACTTATAACATTCAACCAAAAGAAATATGCATGAACATAAAAAAAGCAACCACAACACCATAACACAAGGATTTTTATGTGGAAAACCTGTTAGGGGAAAAACCACGGTGGAGGTCAATCCACAATATTATCTGAGTATACTCAAAAAGATGTTTACAAAATGGTAATGCACTTGCATTCAGGCACACTGCCTAGAGCTCACTACTCAAAAACAAAAAGGCTCACTGCCTTACAATCAATGTCAAAAGACAACTGGAGTGGTGAACTATGATATAGCATCTAGAAATTCCTGAGAATATTTTTGGTTAGGCACATTAATCGCTTCCTTGAACTTCTATCTGATTCTGCTCTTTTGCTCTGTCTACTTTGACTCACATCAAAAATCCTTTTATGCACAAGTGAAACTATGCATGATCTCTCTACAACCCTTCTAAAATTTGCAACATACATCAACACACTTCGTACATCTATCAAAATGATATAATCGATCACTTATATATATCCACAACTAAAGATTTAATTGTTACATGTTGGCTTCAATAAAATAGAAAATATTTACAAACTGTCGGCTCAATCCATAATTAATTTTCAATGTGCACCAACCAAAGTCAGACATAACATAGTGAGGAACCAAATCAACATGCTCAAACACAAAAATACTTAAGCAATTGCTCCTCGAATATCCACAACAACTACATTCACTTAGTCAGCCTTTTGCACTGATAAGCAAAAAATTAATCAACCGGATCTCCTAACTTGCACACAAAATGATACAAGGATCTATGATTCAAGAATAATAGAGATCATATACCAAACAACATTCCTTGAGATCCACAACTCAAAATGATAACATAAAATTGCATGTGAATCGATGAACACAATTCTGTCAGATGCTCTATTCTAACTTGACAGATAATTACTGGTATTCAATTTGACTTATGATATGAACAAATACTGATGTGTGGATCGAATCACTGATAAGGGTTGCCATCAATGACAATACCAAATAACTTGTGCAGTGTCTCTTTCCAACAATCTACCCCTTTGGCATTGATGGCAACACTTAGTGAAAAATGACTAAGTGTCGGATCAATACCAACATGAATTACACTGCCAACCTTCAAAACTTAAAAAATACAACTCCTCTTGAGATGATTATAACATTTTTCACTGTCCCATTCTCCCCCTTTGACATCAATGGAAAAGGCAGGAATCCACATACCAAAAATCAAACAAAATTGCTATGAAAAAATTGCATATGTATAAACATGCTTCTACAACTTACATAAACTTGAATAGATCTGCAAAATTGTTCTTCAATAGGTTCAAACTTGTTTCCCAACCCTTCTTGAGATTCTCTAAGATAGTCATGTGACCACAAAATAAGTAAGATTGCATCTCTACTAGTTTAAGGTTCATCGGATCACTGACTGCCATAACATCTTGTGCTTCCTTCAATGCACTCAAAATTGTTTCCATCTTTAGACCAATTAGTCCTCTAAGCTCACAAACCATTTCAACAATGTTACCTTCTTCATGCTTCAAACTTTTGATCTTGTCAAATAGGGATATGACTTGATCTTCTTGCTTTCCAACAAAATGCTTAGAGGATCAAATGCTTGAGTTATATCTGCTAACTATTTCTCACATTATTTCATTTTCTTTTCAATGTCCTCAGTGAACTTAGATAAAGATAGAAATGACTTATAAATGTTACCACCTTCAAAAAAATCACTTTGAATATTATTTACACAAGTAGCTAACAAAGATTTATCATTAGCTATCATCCCTTTCAACCCACTGAACCTTATCCATAGCTGACTTCTCAAGTGACTCAAAGTGAGTACTTACAAAATTAACAAGCTTCTTCAGCTGACCGGATGGAGAATCAGATGAATCCTTGACATATGAAGGCATGATCTTCTCTAGAATACCAGATGCAAGATTCAACAACTCACTATCTTCAATATGTGATTTCATAATTTCTTCCCTTGCCTTGGCCTATGCAAACGATGCAACTTTCAATTTCTCAATGGGAGACAAAGTAGCCAAGTTGATAGGGCCTCTAATAAATTCATGATAAAAATCTTCCTGTTTCTCTTTTAAAAACTCCTTCATTGCCTTAGCAATGTCTCTTTCTTCCACAGGAATCTCCTTCACTTCATCCTTCTTCTCTTCAATCACTAATTCTTGCATGGCTTCACGAATCTCTTTTTCTTCAACTGACACAACTTTAGGAGCTTCAGTCTCCATAGGAATTTCAGCATCTTGCATGTCAAGAGGATTTAGAGTGCCCTCAAATGTATATTCTTTTCCCTCTTCTGCTACTAGACCAGATGAAACATCTTCATCATGCACTTCTTTAGAACAACATTGTATCTGTTTTTTAACAAAACTTCCTTTAGAATTCTTTCAGTTTCTTTTGCTACCTCTTCAGTCTGACCAATCATAAGCTTGTTCACCCTTGTTTTTCTCTTAAAATCCCTTTTTTATTCATGTAGTATATTCT
The DNA here is from genome assembly GCA_007258455.2 of Sequoia sempervirens. Classification (NCBI taxonomy): domain Eukaryota; kingdom Viridiplantae; phylum Streptophyta; class Pinopsida; order Cupressales; family Cupressaceae; genus Sequoia; species Sequoia sempervirens. The sequence goes on along the minus strand of VDFB02000003.1, from coordinate 752,630,694 downwards.
TCATTTCTTCTAATGACATCACGGGACACAGATCAACAAGTATCCATTCTCTCATTTTCTCTTCTTCTGTCCTTGCACTCACTCTTCTCATTTCTAAAACTTCATATAGACCTTTGGGTAATGCATACATTATTTCAATAAGAGTCATATTGAAATTATTCAAGCTCTTTATTGTTGCTTCTTCAATAATTCTTTGACGAACATTATCAAAGGTATCATACCATTCACATAGTGGCTTAAGATTACCATCCTTGACTATGCCTCTCTCAACTTCCTTTACAGACATACCTAGTTTTTCAGTTTTCATCTTCTTGTTTTCTTTCTCTTCTTCACTAGAGGGCTTGTCCTTAGAGACTATTGTTGATTTTGTGCCCTGATGCTTAATTTCTCTCACTTCTTCATCAGATTTTGTTTCCTCATCTTCAGAAAAAACAACATAAACTCTTGTTCTCTTTTCCTTCTCCCTTTTTCCTTCTCTCCCAAATGACTTGGCTCGAGCTTTCATAGGACTTGACTTCTTTGTAGGATTGGATGAGAGAGTAGAGATTCTTGTAGATCTAGTTCAGGTAGAGGATGCTTCCAGACTAGCAGATCCAGTTCTAGCTGGCTCTCCTGCTTCAACTTGTTCTCTCTTTCTTCTAGCTTCTCTCACAGCTTCTGCAGATATACCCATGCTCTCTGCAAAGGATTCAACTTCCTTCCTTACCTTCCGGACTATCATAAGTTTCTTCAACTACTCATGTACTTTCATATCTTTTCTTCATAGGTTCCAAACCTCTCTTCTATTAGATCCCAAGGTTTACTCAACAAATGTTGTGCATATAGTTCCAAGATGTTCTCCTCAACTTCATATCCCATTGGCATAATCCAGACTATTCTAGGATCTGCAACTTCCATCAAGAATTGATCAATGTCAACCATAAAGTAGATAGTGTCCTTTTACTTCTCCACAATAGACTTAGGAATCCTTTCCCTAGCTTGCATTTCATTCTGAAAGTTCTTGAAATAACCCCAGATTGCAGTTTTCCTGGCTTTACTATCACCAACGCTGTATAACATGTCTCTAATCTGAACAACTACATGCTTATCGCCTTGTCAATGCACTTTTCCAACTCTCAAAACTTCATTCATGAAATAAAAGAATAAAAAAAACAACAGATTACCATATTTGAAGGAATTCTTCTTATTTTTCTTGATCTTACCAAGATTCTCCATTAACTGGCTTTTGAGTTACTCACATAGATCATACTCTGCATTCTCCTTCACCATCTAATATGCTACATAGATAGTTGTACCAAATACAAAATTATCCTGGCTAGAATGATAGATCTTGTAACCAATGACCATAGATGCAAATCTAACATCTACTTCAATAATATCATCAATTATCATAGATCTTTTATCAAACACTGAACCGATTGCATCAGTAACTTTCTGATTTTTCATGGACTTCAAGATCGGCAACCCACCAGAGGAGTTTAGAACAGTAACAACTTTTATGGCTTCTTTTGTAATCTTAAAAGGTTGACTCAACCACATAAATCCAGCATGAACTCAGATCAAAATATACTGGACCCACTCATTTTCTTCAAACACGAGAATTTTACAATTTGCGTGAATTTCTTCTCCTCCAAAGTGTTAAATTCAGGTTTAACACAAAAATCCTCTCCCACAATGTGATTGGAATACAAATTCAACAACTGCGAGTTCCCTATCTCCTCAATATTTGTATGAATGTATGCCCTAATATCTTCAATATGCAAGACAATGTATGGAACAAATGAAAATGCACCTAAGGGCTCTATCTCAATAGATTTGAAAGGATGCCACTTGAATTTCGGATAGGGTCTATCCTTGATATCAACTACCAACGGAGTAGCCATTTTCACGAATTCACAAGTTCACAAGTTTTCCTGATAAATACCTTTCCGCTAGATTAGGGTTTGATCGTCAAATCACCTTCACACTTGAATCTTCACCAAATTTCACCAAAGTTCACTTCAGAGCGCTCCAACCTTCTTCTTCTTGAAATGCAAAGTGACAAATGAAGGATAGAAATTATTTTTTATCATTTGTGCACCTAACCTTTTTATTACAATAAATGCTTTTACTCTAGGTCTTTCAGATACCCTATTTTCATAGACTGTGAAAGAAAATTCTTCTACAGACCTTCAAGTTTGCATAAATTCTCTCCTCAAGACATTCCAAAACATCTGTACATCACTGATGCAATCATTGCAATCTACCACATTCCAGTACCAACTACAGGCAGGGGGTTTAAAGGATTTTCTTAAGAACTCCCGCTAGGCTAGAGGCCTTAATCTAATTCCTAGAGGAATTACCAGATCTAGATTCTGGTGTGGAATCGTTTCCTGCAGCTGAAGGACTCTTCTTCACCCATATCTTCTTCATTTTCTTCTTGATCTCATATGTAGTAAATTTTCCTTTATCCTTTTGCATGTTTACTAGACCTTTCTTGCTTTTGCAAAATATAGCAATGTGTCCAAATTTGTTACAATTGTAGGACACCACATTTCTTTGTCTAGACCAGTTGTTCCATTTATTTTCTCTTGATCTGCACTGGTTAGCAATATGGCCAAATCTATTGCATGTATAACATATGACATCTCTATAAAAGTTCATCATATTTTTGTATTCATTTGACTTATGACCATACTTATTATAATTAAAGCACTGACCTGAGAATGATGGACCACTTGGATTCATTCTACTTCTATATTGAGTAGCCATATGACCAAATTTATTACAAACAAAATAGTAACCATTAAACCTTTGAGCATTAGGTTGTCTTATCGGATACCTTCCAGCTTTGTTCATCTAATTTCCTTGCCTAAACCTCCTTTGTCTAGATCCAAAAATTTCTCCTTTTTCATATCCAAGACCTCAATTGTCACCTTCATTCCTTTGGCTTTTAATCAGTTCATCAAGCTTGGCTGAGCTAATCTTGAACTTCTCCTTGAATTCATTTGTAGTAGCAAGTTCATCTCTAAGATCAACAATCTACTTTTCAAGCTCTTCTTCATTATTTCTGGACTGTTCCAATTCAAGTTCCAATTGATTGAATCCATTAGTAATTCAACTGCATTCTTTAGATTTATCTTTCAAAGACTGAGTAAGCTTCTCTTCATTCTTCTTTTTTGTCTCCAATCTCCTTGGTCATCCTCATCATAATAGATTCCATCTCATGCTTTAGAACTGCATTATCTCTAGAAAAATTTTCACATTCTTCTGTCTTTTCCTTCAAGGCTTGACTCAGGTGTTCATCTTCAATGCTCTTACTCTCTTTCTACTTGATTTGATCATAGAGTTCCCTTCTCTTTTCCCTAGACTTATTGATTTTCTCTTTCAAAGATTGAATGAATTTCTCAGCATTCATGAGATTTGCCTGCAAGTCTCATAATTCGAATTTTAACTAATCAAGATCATCTAGGGCCACCAAAAGTTGTTGTTGAAGACTGCTTGAATCCATTGAATCACTTTCCTAGATCTTCCCCAAGCTTTTAAACTTCTTCTGAGGAACTAGGCTCTAATACCAATTTTTGGAATCAAGGAACAGTGAGAGGGGGGGTGAATTAGTGTTCTGCAATTTTTGGCTTTATTAATCTTATCTTTAAAAGACTTATAACATTCAACCAAAAGAAATATGCATGAACATAAAACAAGCAACCACAACATAACACAAGGATTTTTACATGGAAACCCTATTAGGGGAAAAACCACAGTGGAGGTCAATCTACAATATTATTTGAGTATAGTCAAAAAGATGTTTACAAAATGGGAATGCACTTGCATTCAGTCACACTGCCTAGAGCTTACTACTCAAAAACAAAAAGGATCACTACCTTACAATCAATGTCAAAAGACAACTGGAGTGGTGAACTATAATATAACATCTACAAATTCCTGAGAATAGTTCCAGTTAAGCATATTAATCGCTTCCTTGACCTTCTATCTGATTCTACTCTTCTACTCTGTTTGCTTTGACTCACATCACAAATCCTTTTATGAACAAGTGAAATTGTGCATGATCACTCTACAAAACTTTTGACATTTGCAACATACATCAACACACTTCATACATCTATCAAAATGATATAATCGATCACTTATATATAGCCACAACTAAAGATTTAATTGCTACATGTCGGCTTCAATAAAATAGAAAATATTTACAAACTGTCATCTCAATCCATAATTAATTTTCAATGTACACCAACCAAAGTCGGCCACAACATAGTGAGGACCCAAATCAACATGCTCAAACACAAAAATACTTAAGCAATTTCTCCACGAATATCTACAATAGCTACATTCATTTAGTGGGCCTTTTGCACTGATACATGGAAAATTAATCAACTAAATCTCCTAACTTGCACACAAAATGATACAAGGCTCTATGATTCAAGAAAAACATAGATCATATACCAATAAACCTTCCATGAGATCCACAACTCAAAATGATAACAAATTTTTTTATGTGAATCAATGAACACAATTCTATTAGATGCTCTGTTCTAACTTGATAGATAATTATTGATCTTCAATCTGACTTCTGGTATGAACAAATACTGACGTGTGGATCGAATCACTGACAAGGGTTGCCATCAGTGACAACACTAGATAACTTGTGCAGTATCTCTTTTCAACATCAATGCTACTACCTACTCCCCCTAAGAGGTAGCCACCAACATCAGTCCAGAACAAGGAATGAATCTTGAGATCCACTAGACTAATGCATATATCATCTAATTGAAAGAAGGGGAAACAACCCCCAAATTATCTTGGAGATACTCAAAATTACCCTTAGGAAGATCCTTCATGAAGATATCTGCAACCTGATCCTTAGTAGGCACATACTCCAACTTCATCTCATTCTCTAAAAACCTTCTCTCTCAAAAAGTGATACTGGATTGAAATATGCTTTTTCCTTGAATGCATTACCAGATTATTTAAAATTTTAATAGAACTTGTGTTATCACAAAAGATATAAATAGGTTCATCATTTACTACTCTGATATCCTTCAAGGTCTACTTCATTCATGACATCTGTGTGCAACATGATGTTGCAACAATGTATTGTCTCTGCAATAGAGAATGATACTAAATCCTGCTTCTTTCTTAACCAAGACACCAACCTATTTCCAAGAAATAATGCACCACCACTCGTACCTTTTATATCATCCAAAAAACCTATCCAATCTTCATCTGTATAAGCACTCAAAGAAAAATTAGTATCCTTGGAATACCACAAACCATGTCTTAGAGTGCCTTTTAAATATTTGAATATCCTCTTCACTACTATGACATGACTCTCTAGGATCTTGTTAAAATATAGCCACAAGAAAAATTGTATGCATGATATTTCATCTAGTAGTAATTAGATATAGCAGTTCTCCAATCATTGATTTATACTTGCTATGATCAGCCTTAGGAGATTCATCATTCTTGCTTAGTTTGCAACTAGTAATCATAGGAGCACATACCGGTTTAGAGTCTTCCATCCCAAACTTCTTCAACATTTCCTTGACATATTTTGATTGTGAAATGAATATACCTTTCTCTTTCTAATTGATTTGAAGTCCAAGGAAGAAATTTGTATCCCTAAACATAGGCATCTCAAACTTTTTTTACATCTCTTCTGCAAATCTCTTGCACATTGCTTCATTACCTCCAAAGATGATGTCATCAACATACACAACCATAATCAAGATTTGATATTTTTTAACTTTGAAATAAAGATTGCTATCTGCAATAGCTATTGAATCAATGCTACAATAAGTACCTATCCAATCTTGCATACCAAGCTCTAGAATCTTGCTTGAGTCCATATAATTTATTCTTCAATTTGTAGACCATATCAAGATTATGTGATAGCTAAAATCCTTTCAGTTGTTCAATATAAACCTCTTCTTCCAAGTCACCATTCAAAAATTTAGAATTCACATCCATTTGATAAAATTTTAAATCCTTATGTGCTACAAAAGCCAAAAACATTCTAATAGCTTCCATTCTTGCCACTGAAGAAATTGTCTCCTCAAAATCTATTCCTTCTACAATTTGTGAGTAGCCTTTACACACAAGTATTGCCTTGTTTCTTACCACTTCTCCACTCTCATTCATATTGTTCTAGAATACCCACTTAGTTCCAATCAAATTATTGTTTACTGGTCTTGGGACAAGTTTCCAAGTCTAATTCTTCTCAATGTGCATCAATTCTTCCTCCATAGACTTGATCCACTATTCATCTTTGCATGCTTCAATCATTGTTTTAGGTTCAACTTTGGAAAGTAAATATAAGTTTACTTGTTCTTCTATCGTAGAATCCTTTCTTCTTATCATAACACCTCTACTTTTATCACCAATGATCTGATCTTCTGAATGATTCTTCTGCACATACTTAGGGGTCTTAGGGATCTTTTTCAAAGATTCTTCCTCTTCAACTTGTACTTCTTTTTCCTTACCTTCATCTTTCTCTTCTTCTCTGCAAGAGGACTCATCTGATTGTTATCCATCTATCATCATTGAAATTTTATGTAAGTCTTCATCCACTTTGACAATTGTACTTTCAACAATATTTTTCAACCTCTCATTGTAGCACCAGTAAGGCTTGCTCCTTGTAGAATATCCAAGGAAGATTCCTTCATCATATCTTGTATCAATATTTCCTAAGCTTTCTTCATCTCTTTTGATATAGAATTTGCTTCCAAATACTCTTAAAATAATTCACAGTAGGGGTTCTTCCATACCACAACTCATAGGGAGTCTTTGAAGTATTTGTCCTTTCTTGTGCTCTATTAAGTATGTAGACTATAGTATGAATTTATTCTCTCCAATAGACATCTGGTAGATTTGATTCTTTCATCATTGTCCTTGGTGTTTCCTAAATAGTCCTATTCTTCCTTTCCACAACTCCATTATGTTGAGGATTCCTAGGAGCTAACTAATTCCTCTTTATTCCATGATCTTCACAAAAATTATTAAACTCATTGGAGGTGAACTCTCCACCTCTGTCAAATCTCAAACATTTGATCTTCATATCCATTTCATTCTCAACCATAGCTTTGAATTCCTTAAAATTATCTAAATCTTCTAATTTTTCTTTGAGAAAAGTAACCCATCATTCTAGATTAATCATCAATTAATAGCATGAAATACCTATCACCTTGAATTTTTTTGGTTCTTGTAGGTCCACAAATATCGGTATGCACTAACTCCAAAGGACCGATAGTAGATTATTCTGACTTTGAAAATATTTCTAGCTTGCTTCCCAATCTAACATTCCTTGCAAACAAAATTAATAAGATTTGTAATCTTTGATAGATCTCTTACATCTTGATTTGAATTTATCCTCAATAGGCTATCAAAATTGATGTGACAAATTCTTCTATGCCATAGCAAACTTTCATTAATATGATACATAAAGCATTGACCATTTGCACCCTTAAGTTGATAAAAAATTCCATCTATCCTTCCTACTACAACCACATTTGTAGAGCCTTTTATGATCTCACAACCATTGTCCTAAAATATAAGATTATATCCTTTGCTACACATTTATTGTACACTCAAAAGGTTATACCACAGACCCTTAACATAAAGAACATCATCTGTATTATGCTTGCCATCAAAACTCATTAAACCTTTTCCACATATCTTAGCAAATGTATCATCACCAAACTTAACTAAACCCCCTTAAAACTTCTCAATCTTAACAAAATTTCTCTTATCACCTATCATGTGATTTGAGAATCCACTGTTAATGATCCAGTTGTTCTTTTCTTCTCTAGCATGAAAAGAAGTCACCATTTCTGCTCCAATATTATGACCTACTTTTGAAGCACTTTCCTTTATACATCTCTCAAAGTTAGCATAATTAGTTCTAGCATTAGAACCATGAAAAATCACTCATCATCTTCATCATCAGGGTAATCAGATTCATCATCAGATATACTGGCATCTTCTCTAACATAATAACTTTTCTTAATTGATTTACCTTTATTCTACTTAGGTCTATTTATTAAATCTTTGAAATGACATCTTGAAGAATAATGACTAGTATTTCCATAGTTAAATAATTTGAAAGGTAAATTATGTATGTATTTTACAATGCCCTTTTTCAATTTTCTCACAAAGTTTTCTTCCAACTCATCAAATTCATCTAGATTAGATTCCTCATTCTTCTCTAGTTTTCCAACTTTAAAAGAAAAGTGTTTTCTTGAATCATTTGGAGGTTAAAATATCTCAATTAAAAATAAATTAAAGTACCAAGCAACTGATATCTAGATTACTAGTCTAAATTTCAAAATTATTCAATAGCAAAAAAATTATGACTATAGGATTTAGGCAGAGTTATTATTACCTTCTTTACCACCTCATCTTTTTCAAGTTTTCCACAAAGCCCTCTCATGGAATTGACAACTTCATCCATTTTCTACATGTAGCTTGTAATATCTTCATCCTTTGACATCTGCATGGTTTCAAACTTGATCTTTAGGTTTTGCACCTTAGCTTTCTTGACTTTTCCATCTCCTTCATAGACACTTTCTAGCTTCTTCCATATCTCATTAATAGATTTGAGATTCATAAATTTCACAAGTTCATTATTAGAAAGACCACTCAAAAGAGAATACCTTCCTTTCCCATTATTCTCATAGGCCTTGATCTCATGATTAGTGTTTGGACCATTCATAAGCATAGTATATGAAGATTCAATAGAATTCCAAACTCCAAACCCTAGTGAAGCAAGGAAACCTTCCATCCTGGTCTTCTAGAATGCATAATCTAATCCATCAAATAGAGGAGCCTCCTTCTTGTGCATTATCCAAGGTCTACCTCAAGCGGTTAATCTTTCTTCCAAGGAACCTTGATTTGATACCAAATTTTGAATTCATGAGACAACTAAGAGGGGGATGAATTAGTTGTACATTAAAATATCAAACCCTCATTAACATTCACATTTGTATTAGTCCTTAAACCCTTAACAACCATTAAAACCTTATCATGCATTAATATAATGTAAACATGAGAAATTATAATGTAAACACATCCAAACACATGAGAACACCAGATCTATATGGAAAACCTGGAAGAAGGGAAAAACCATGGTGAGAATTAGATCATAATATAAGGTAATTGCAATACCGAATATAATAGGCTCACTATCAGAGGGCTCATTGCCAATGGCTCACTGCCAGATTAGAAAGAAGAAGATAGAAGATTGTTACAATGATAAATCCATCTCAGAGCAACAAAAAAGTTCCACTACTACTTCACCAGAACATTAACACTCTCTCTATAGAATGTAAACACATTTTTCTCACTACTTCCAGTAGTCTTAGGAATTAAAGATCACACTGCATTTCACACTTTTTCACTTAACATCTCAACACTTCATACTACTCACTTCACACACCAAATCATCACACATATATACCATCTTCAACCTTGAAAGCAATTCACAAGGTAGAATATGCACCTCAAATGTGCAAATTCAAATTAGGTCAACACCAAAACATTCTCGTGATGGAAAGGAATGAAGGTGGACCACATCACACCTTAAATCAAACCAAAATACACACATATACGCCACACCATGCTTCCAAAAGCACCAAAGCATATCCACAATTATTGTAAACACCCAAGGTCAGTCGAACCTATGTTAACACCATTAAACACTTAAGTACATTCTTCCTTTGATGCAGTGGTGACTCATGGAAGACACACAAAACTTAAAAAAAATATGGAATATTCTATCAACACCTTGAAATCCAACATCTCCTTCGCAAAATCATACACTAGAAGAACATATTCATTCTACATAACCAACTAACCTTCCATACATTGCAATACTTGAATCCAACCTTGCGGAGCACCAAAACACAAAAAAAAATAGATTGAAGATAGATATGAGCAATATAAGATCACTTCCAGATGTACAAGACCAGATACAAAACTATGGAGAAATGTAGAGCAAAACCATTTCTCCCAGACAATATTGCTTTCATAGTTCACACATAGGTGAACACAACTTTCTTTGTGCATCAATCGAAAAATTGAAACTATGGATATAACACCTTTGAAAACCTCTAATCAACATATCTAAATTGCACAAACAAATATTTAACCATGAAGAAGTGTGGATAAAAACACTGAACACCACTCTATCAGTTTGAATACTCTTCACCACATTGTTTCCTCATTTATTCAAATTTTCTCAAAAGCAATTGGAAATCAAGCACCAAAAACTCAAACTCATAGCTTGGAACACTTCTACATCATCTCAACCACACAAGAGGTTGAACATCACCAATCACCAATACATGCTCATCAAAGCAACACTAGACATTGACATCAGTGATAATACTAATGATAACATAATGGAACCAACTAAGCATCTCCATAGATTTCCAACAATCTCCTCATAGACCTATTGAAATCAATGCAACAACAAAGATCTGTTGACATCAATGACAACACAAACTTCTAACAAATGAAACACCAATGAACACCTTTTCTTCTCCAATATTGGGTGCCCCATCCAAGACCTTTCATATCCCATTATGAATGCATAGGAACATGTCTTATTTGTATTTGATGTGTAACGTCCACCAAAATTAAATCCTCTCTTTAAAATATAATTAAAAAATGCCAATATTTAATATTTGGGTATGTCCAGGATCATCATGAAAAAATAGGCCCTTAAGTGGCAATGAAAATTCAGAAAAATCAGAGTTAGGCAACTTGAAGTAAAAATTTGAATAAGTTATCGATATTATTTCAAAAACATGTAAGAATAGAATCTGTAGCAAATGGAATGTAGTTTCTAAACTACTAGGTTTATTTAAAAAAAAAATCTATTTGGTGAAAATTTGAAATTTCAATGTATTAGCACTTAAATTTCATGGAAAAAATAAGTAGGTGTCTATCTGACCACCCTAACCACAATAAAATGATAATTATTTTTTTATAAGATTTTAGATATAAGTAGAGGACTCATGTCCCGATGTGATGCATATTTTTTTGTAATTTTTTTCCAAGTAAATAATTAATTATGAATTTTTAATTACAACTTTTAAAAAATATAAAAACTCGTATGTTTGACCTCCTTAACTTGGTCAAAACTTCATGAAATTCAATTTTTTTTAATCCTATAGTATGCGAAGCATAGAATGTGACGCATGTTTCAGATTCAAAAAATGTGATACCATTTGAAAGCTATAGATGTTTTTCAATCAGCCTATCAATTATGACTTTAGTCGTAATTTAAATAGAAAATGAATAATAATTATTTATTAAATTCATAATAAATCATAATTTATATTGGTGGAAAGCTGAGAATCTCCTTTAAAAACCCTTTTTGTTTCATCAATTTTGGGTAAATAAAAAGTCATCAGCCACATACCCTACACATACCCATCATATCGCCACTTTTTGGCCCATCATGGTCCTAGACATACCCATTTTTCCCTCATGCCCTTAGAACACATCCCAAGTAACATGGAGACATTAAAATGACATAGGATTACAAGGTTAATGTCACCTTATCCTAACATTCTCTCACTTGAAATTATACATTGTAATTACATCCAAGAAATACAAAACATAAAATCAAGTAAAGTGATCAAGGCTCATGGCCTTCCTACACCAAGAGAACTTATCCATGGTCACTAGCTTCGTAAGAGAATCTACAACATTATCTAAAGTGTCAACCTTTTCTATCAAGACCTTACCATTCTTAAACATCTCTCACACAAAGTGATACTAAACATGAACATTCTTAGTAGGATCATGATACATAGGGCTTTTGGTCAAATAAATAACACTCTAGCTCTCACATACAATCCACACAGTCCTTCAATCAAAACCAATGTCATTACCAAGCCTTTGTAACCATACCAAATCCTTAGAGGCATGTGTAGCAACCATAAACTTTTCCTTAGTGGTGTAAAATACAATTGTAGGTTTCCTCTTACTCATCCAATTCATCGCACCTCCAAACAAAGTAAATACATAGCCATTGGTGGACCTTTGACTATCCAAGTCACCTACCTAATCCGCATCAACACACCCTTATATTTCCAATGAATTTTCCACATCATCAATAACATGATAAATCAAATAGAAATCAAAATTACCTCAAAAATATCTAAATACCCTCTTAACAAAAGTCTAATACGCTCTACCAAGGTTATACATAAACCTTCATAGAACTCCCAATACTTGGGCTATATCTGGTCTAGTGAAAACTATTGCATACATAAAACTACCAACAAAACTAGCATAAGGAACCATATACATATCCTAAAAATCATCATCAGATTTAGGAAACATATCTAAGCTCAACTTAGTACCAAACGAAAATGGAATACTAACTGGCTAATAGTCATGCATATTAGACCTCCACAAAATGGTATCAACATAGTTACTCTAACTTAACCAAAGTTTTTTTTGAGCCCAGTCTCTATTGATCTCCATCCCAAGAATATAGTTTCCAGGCCCCAAGTCCTTCATATCAAATGTGCCATAAATTTGTGTCTTGATCTCACTAATCATCACCTTGTTTACCAATAAACAACATATCTTTTTTTTTTTTTAGGCAAAAGGAACAGGGGCCTATATATATTATATACAATATATGAGAAGATTTACAATGATATCATCAAAATAGGGAAGAGTGTCAGATGACATAAACAACATATCATCAACATACAAGACAATAATTAGAATATGATCATCAATAACCTAAATTTACACACAATGATCCTCCTTGCTCCTAAGACAACCCAAATTCAATGCAAAAGCATCAAACTTTTGGTTCCACATCCTAGGTGACTATTTCATATGATACAAAGATCTCTTCAACCTACAAACCAATTGTTCATTTCCTTTCACAAAAAAACTATCAGGTTGTCGCATGTTAATTTGCTCCTCAAGATCCTCATGCAAGAAATAAATTTTAACATCCATTTTCTCTATCTCAAAATCACAAACAACAACAATAGGTAATATGAATCTAATAGAAGTTAATTTAGCAACAGGAGAGTAAACTTCACCAAAATCAACTCCCTCTCTTTGGGAGTAGTCCTTAGCCACTAATCTTTCCCTATACCACTCTAACTAACCATCTAATCCAAATTTATTTTTAAATACCCACTTTCATCCAATGGGCTTCCCTCCTTTGGGAAAACTAACAAGATCCTAGGTGTCACAACTATCCAAATTCATCATCTCCTCCTGCATGTATTGCAACCAAGACTCACTTTACTCTAAATAGAGAGCCTCCTTGTAGGATCTAGGTTCATCATAAATACTCAACACAAAAAATACACAATAGTAATATGATGGGCTAGACCTATCAATTGGATTATGTTGTATTATGGTCCTCCTCAAGGTAGGACTAATAATCTCTACCTATACTTCTTTTTTGTGCATATCTTGCACATCCTTTGAACTATCTCAACCCTCTTCTTGTTCTCCATCCTTAGATCTATTTGGTTGTTCTTCCACATGTGCATATTCTTGATTCTTAATATTTGTCTTGTCTTTCTCCTTTGGTTCTTCTCTTGAGTAATCTCTAAACTCCTTGAAAATCACATCTCTAGAAAAGATTATTTTATGGGTTAGAGGATTCCAAAGCTTATAACCTTTTACATCCTCATAGTAGCCAAAAAAGATGAATTTGTAAGCTTTTGGATCTAGTTTAGATTGCTTCTTTTGAGGCAAATGAACAAAATCCTCACAACTAAATACCCTTAAGTGTGAAACAGAAGGCTTTCTACCTATCCATACTTTATAATGAGTTTTATCAACAAGAGTTGAACAAGGAGATCTATTAATAAAATAACAAGTAGTACCAAACGCTTCTACCCAAACTCATAGATATCAAGATTAGCACCATTGAGTAATGGAACCCCTAAAAATGCTTCATGTCCCATCTCAAAATTCTGCAAAATTTGGATTAATCCCTTGTGTTGGGGCTTAGCGTTTTGATTATTTTCACTATTTTTAGGGTTTTATGTTGCTAGAAACCCTTCATAAGTAATCCTTAAGCCTACGTCCTTGCCAATGTTCTAATTCACATTTGAATTCTTGTTGCCAGTTCCCAATCATTTTTTAGTTATGACTTATGCCTTTTGCATCAATAATAAACCGACCCCTTGATCCTAGTTGCCTCGGTTGTTACCCATCATGGTGTTTAAAACATTTCTCTATATAGAGGTGGGTCAAAGTATATCTTAAATTAAATTGGGTCTTAGGTTTGGCTTAAATTTTTTTCTCTTTAACCTAAGATTTCATTTTAATCCTTTATGTCCCTCATCCATCGTGTGCCTAGTCAGGCCCTTCTTTTAAAACTAACAAATTTGGCATGTGCAGATCTTGGGTTTTATGGTGACCGTTCGATCATCATGGGTGAATCACAATCATTCCTCGTACCCTCACTCTGTCTTATTTTCCATTTAATTATTCTAGAGGGCTGGCGAGCAAAAGCCATGTTTCTTCTGCATTGGTGGGCCCAGTACCTTTGAAATATTTGCAAGCGGTATCTAAATAAAATTGACGGTGGTCGTTGGGTGATGTGGCTTCATCTTGTCCACTCCCTGCCACCCCGTCCAATTTTATTTTGTATTAAAGAATTGTCATGGGATAGCGGGCTATTGATGCTTGTTGCTTCATGGAGGGACCCACTTGGCTTTGGAGGCAACAAACACTTTATTTATTAGGGATCGACGATTGAAGGAAGGTTATGTGGGTCAATCTTGACCACTCCTCGCCATCCCATGGGGGGCGCACTTGTGCCTCTCATTTCTCAATGGGGAAGTGGGTGACTGCCACACAGATTAATTTGAAGGGCTGAATGGATATTAGTAAGGGCGGAATATTAATAAATTTAGATGAGAGGACATGAAGGCTAAATGGTGCCATATTTGAATTAATTTATTTTGGCACGTGTTCAAAATTTGAGGGTTACTTTTGATTATGATCGTCAATTTTGTCAAATAATGGTACACGCAGGAAGGTGATATTGAGCTAAGGCAGGGTATGGGCTAATGGTTTGAGATTAAATCATGAGCAATCCCCATCGTCCTATTGATATAAGTTGTAAGAGGATTAATTCCCATGGGCAAGTGAAGAAACATGACACAATAGGCTTTATTAAATGTGAAGTGGGTGATTAAGTGTGTAGACAAAGTGGATGTCTATCCACATGGTCTTTTCTGATTGGAAAAAGGTAGCAAGCACATGCAATTAGCTTTTTCATAATCAATTACCTTGATCTGATTTATCTGTCAATCCATCTTGATGGATGATCAATGAGTGACATTCAAAATTAAATGACTGATTGTTAGCTTTCTTGTGCAAGCCTACCTCAAGCATTAATGGTCTGATGGAGCTTCCCAAAAAATTGTAATTTCTGAGGATCCCATGGATTTGGTCTACACATTGAACCCTTATCCCCATGGTTTGGATAGGGTTTTTTCTTTGAAAAACCCTCAGTCATTCTAATTTCATGTTGACTTTCCCTACCAGTTTCCCATTCTCTAAGTCATCACTTGAGCCATCATATGCGTTCATCCACCGACCCCTTTGGTTTAGAGCACCGGTCACCCAGTTGGTTGTCAACTCTAATTATTTCCTAAAGTTGAGTTTTAATATTTCTCCAAATGACTTAAGCTTAAGTCATTCTTCCGTGAGGGTTAAATCGTCATTGGCCTAACAATGGCCCCTTATTTAATGCTAACCTTATTGTGTGTATAGGTTTAGAGATTCGAGACCATGGGAAAGGATCTTGGCCATACCCACCAGCTCGCGGATGTTAAATGTCAGCTTATGCAGTGCGAGGATAGTGAGATTAGGACACATGTACTTATATGAATGTGGGGCCTAGTATCCACTATCTAGCTCACTTCCCATGGTTCCGAATCAACAACAAAGATTAACTATTGGGAACAATCTCTGCCATTCCCCGCTGACTCGCAAGAAAAAGGTGAACGCTCATTAAAGGCTGTGAGATCAATGAGATCCTGACACGTGGATTAATCCACCAATTTTGTGAAATGGATGAAACCTACTGACGGATGAGTTGCCATCTGATTTGGATTGATGCTATTGGCCAGAGGAAAATGAATGAAGAACTGCTAGAATTCAAACCCAATCAGCCCAAAGTGAGCCGTTTAATCTACCATCTCATCAAGGGATCAATAGTTGACATTCAAAATTGATAAACAAGCACATGATAATTGTTTAGTTCTGCAACCAGTGGGCATTAATGATCTGCTCTTTGCAAGTGCGATCAAATTGATCTGTGTGTGTGGAGACTTAATTTTTGGTAATCATGAAGTATGATATGCATATTTCCATGCAATTGGTAAATAAACTGTGATAATACACATGCCAATGGATTTCCTAGTTTACACATGTGTTTTCATTGAGCATTGATGATTGTTATCATCACATTGTTTAATAAATATAGGTTGAGATTTTTTATTCTTTCCATCAAAATTAGTCGTCGAGTCTTTTGAGTTTGTGCAAGAAGCCAAGGTTACAAGTTTAGATTCTTCAAGTATTAGGATGAATAAGTCTGGCACTTCATTTGTTCCAGTGCGGAGGTCCCCTCAACTCAATTTGCAGGAGTATCATGGTGAAGCCTAGAGCATAGAAATGGAACTAATAAGGATATTCATGGCGAGAAGTTTGTACTTGTTGTTACTAGGTGTAGTCACCGATTGAAGGGCCAAGCTACGAGCTCAGAGGTAATGGGAGCAAGAGAAAAGGAAGTTTTTGGGCCATCAAATATAATTCAAAGGAAAATTCAATATGGTTGAGGTTCCTATGGAAGGTAGAACTCTCCCATTGCTATCTCTAATAGCTTAGCTAATAGTGAGACCTAAACGGACTTGGGATATCAACAATATCTCATAATGCTGAACCAACAGGCTCTATTAGAGGAAGAGGTGCTTGTAGTTCCTCCCATTTTTGTGAAGACTCCAAGTGGACACGAGTACTCAATAGCTAGCAAGGATAAGAACGAGGAAGGAGTTGTGGTTTCTCCTCCTCTTGTTGTAAGAACGTGGAGTGGGCGTGTGTATCTTGGCCCCAGTGCTGGTTCTGTGTGATGAAATTGCTTTCAGGATTGTGAAATTTTGTTATGAAAATGAAGTTATGTGTGGGTTTTTTCTCATTTTTTGGCATTGGTAAGTCTTGTGCTGAGCGTGGACAACTAAAATTGGTTTTTGATGGTGAACGTGCTAACCGTAGTTATGAAATGATGGGTTATGCCAATAGTAAAGGCTACTTTTCATGGTATTAGCATATTTTGATGGTTATGCATTTTTCCTCCCCTTTTCAACAAATGATTGTAGATTCTGTTATGGGGAATTTTGAAATGTAGTTGAAATTTGAGTGAAATGAAATTTTGTAATGTTATATGCATTTCAAGCCAGAAGCTTGTCTGCTCCCTTATTCTATAAAAGGGAATTCAGGGCTCATTTGTAGAGGGTTCTAATCTTTTGATTCTTTAGGTCCAATATACGAAAAGGGTAGAAATTAGAAAGAATACCAGTAAATGGAATAGTCGAATTGTCTTAGTCTTTGAACTATGCATATGTAAATATTAAATAGTTTTATAGGAATTACTGATATCGAAACAAATTTCATGCATAATCCATATACTCTTCTGTATAAATCATCTTACAAATTTTGAATGCAATATTAAGCATATTTTGTTCATCTTCAAATGCTTCATTTGAATGCATGTCTTTATTTCTAATTTGGTTCAAAGAATCAATTAAATGCTTAAATGAGGTCATGAATTTTTAAGGATTTATAGAGGATTTGGTAAGAAGTGATGCTTTATGTACAATGAGTTTTCATAATGCAAGTCTTTATGAAAATAGTCTAGAATTATTAGATTTAAAGAATTTATATATAACTGATTGTAAGATGCATGACTTCATTGACCAATTGATGAAGACACTAATTTGTTTGTCATGGTATTTGTCATTTGAATAATAATAATAGTATAGTAGACCATGGATTCAAGGCTAGAATACAAATTTCTTAAAATTCACTTACTATGAGGCATGTGTGTGAGATATTTCCTTGTTCCTGGTAAATTGATAGTTATTTGCTTGAAGATTAGCCAACCTTTAAGTGAATTATGTTATTTACCCTTCATAGGAACCGATCTGTGATTTGCTATGTCATTCATTGAGATAGTGAAATGAAATGTTAGAAGGAACACCCTCCTAGGTCCCATAGAGCCTAAAGTGTAGAAGATTTCAGTCTTCAACTGAATCTTGTCAGTTGGCCATTCATTTTAATGGTCTTGAATATATGAGTTGCTACTCTTTAGAGATTCCTTAGCTGTACATGGAAAAAAACCAACAAAATGGTGACTCTGTTGGGGAATTCTCATTCTCGAAAAATAGATACAAAATTTAGAGTCAAAGGTTGAAGTAAATATGAACATCTTGTTCAGATATTGACTAATTCTTGAACTTGGTAGATAATTTGAGTGCAGCAAAGATTGAAGGATCCGAACGCGACTCTGTTGTGGAAGATAGCCTAGAAAATGTACTATTGGTAAAGAAACTTTATCTCATTTGAAGTTCAACCCTTTGAAAGGAGGTGATGAATTTGACTCAAATAACTTGATAAAGAATACATCAATTGGTTGTATTTGTAGTTTTAAAGACAAAGGATATTCAACCGTTGTAAATTACCAAGTACTTTCATAGAATTTGAAGAAATTAGAGCATATTATGGATAAATCAGGGAAAATTCCCCATGCTTGAGATGTAAATGATTCCCTAATAGGTGAATTATCACTATGTGAGGGGATATTAGTAATGATTTAGCATGTTTTGTGTATAAGTTGAAATTTATGCATTATGATAAAATAAACATGTTAATTTGTTAGATCTTAAGTAGCATTTATAGGGAATACATGTGCTAGAGGCTTAGGATCATATTTGTAAAAGGAATTGAGGTAATATTGAATATTTTCATAGTATATTCTAAATTCATTTTCAAGAATTAAGGATGAGTTGTTAATTTATGCCATTTGGTGTAAATATGGACAAAAGCATACATAGTGAATAGTCCTTGTCCTACCAAGGTAGTTTCAGTACTGATAGGTATAGGGCCATCAAATTTGACAATATTTGTGGTTATCCAAATATTGTATCACCTAAGGTTAGGGAAAAAATACCAAAGTTTAGTGGTGAAAAGTAAGAATCAACAAGTAAGCATGTGCAAGAATTTGTTGATGTGATGGGTGATTACAAGATAGATTCTGAAGATGTGGTTATGAAGCTATTTGTTTAATCCCTGAAAGGAGATGCAAGAGACTGGCTCTCTTTCTTGCCAGTGTCCTCTATACATTGTTGGAATGACCTTAAGGCAGTTTTCATGGAACAATTTGGTGAAAGGATAAATCCAAATGTTGCGAGGAAGAAATTCATGGAGATTTCTAGGGATAAGGAAGATTTGATCCCTAATTTTAACCTTAGATTTGCAAAGGTCATAAGAGAAATCCCTGAACACATGAGGCCAAACAATGCATAATGTTTGGTTGTATATTTGGGAGCATTTGATAGAAAGATGAGCTTCTTGTTAAGGGATAAAGAGCCTACTACCTTACAACAAGCTTACCAAGAGGCTGTGAATATTGAGAACAATTTGAAGTACTCAATCATGAGGGGACCTGTGATTGCTAGTATGGATAGCTCTAATAGAATTCAGACTATTGAGCCAAACCAATAAGGAAGTAAAGGTGTTTGTCACAAAAAGGAGCCCATAGATGTTACATATACATTTCTTCCACAAGGCCTGGGATAGGAGCAAGCATCGACCTCATATCAACCAGGATCGGGAAGGGCTGAATTAGTTTTCTTTGTTAGAAAACTGTATGAGATGAAAAGACATATAAATGAGTCACCATATGAATTGTTTTCAAGATTAATAGATGTTCTAATGGAGATACCCAAGAGTGTTAGACCTAATGATTTAATGTGAATTGATTTGTTTTGTGAAGCTTACAAATTAGGATCAAGCCAATGGCCTGGAAATTTGAAGCCACATAGTCTTGATCAGGTAGTGGATTGGATAAACACTGTGGAAGATATTGAGCATAGTTATATGCCCCTAGTTGTTTCCCATAATGGGGGAAATAATTTCCAAAGTGAGGAAAATCAAAGGCTAAGACTGACAGACCAAGGAGAAGTATCAAAGTCTAAACAACTGATTATTGAATGTTGTCATTTTACAAGCAATTTAGAAGTAGATTCATGTAGTAGTGATGAGGATGAAGAGACATAATGTGAGGAAAAGGAAATAATACCTAATTATCTTCCTTGGGATGTCATAGGCTGTGAACAAACACAAGAGGTACATGGTGAAACCTCACAAATTGATTTAGCCAGGAATAGTGATGCACCAATCAGTGATGGGAATGCACTTGGTCTCAATTATATGGCACAAATGAGGAATCAAAGGGATGAGATCGATCTTGGTCAATCTTCTATTGAATATGATTCTTCTTATGAAATGGAGATGGAATCTCTTGCTTCTTGTAGGGGATATGTTAACAGCCTTGAAGGGGTGTGTCTCCTAGACAGTGAGCAATTCTCTTCATGTGAAGAATTCTCTAAATGTGGATCAATTGTTATGAGTGCAAATGATGAAGAGGATATGGAAAGTGTTTCTCTCTATTCTTCAAGTGATTACATTGATTTTGAATGCACTAATAATCAACATTATTGGGATCCTGACATTAAGGAAGATGAGGTACATGTGACCATTATGAAGGTATTGAAAAATCCTTTATTTGATGAACTTGCATTGGATAGTGAGGTCATAAATGATGATTCCTATTGGTGTAGAAGCAATCCTCTTTTTGAAGAAAATACTGATGAGTACTTAGCAAGTACTACTAGTGCATGTGTTGTGGATGGTACAAACAAGAGCCAAGCTGATACTGAGGTAGGTGACTTTTCCTTTGAAGATGTCAATCTTGACTTAATAGTTTCCCAACTGTATGGAAGATGTGGCGTCACAAACACTGGTGAATTATTTTACCAAAATGTGGTTGAGAAAATTGTATATGACAAGCATCAAGAGAATGATTCAGAATTGCTGACATCTAAATGTGATAATGGCTCACATGATGACAAAGTTCAGGACTGTGATGGTAGCCTTGAATGTAGTATTGTTGTGAAAGAGAATATAGATGATTATGTTGATTTCCCTATGGTAACTAGCCGTTTGCTTGAAAATATGGTTGAAGTGTCAACCACCCATGTTCCACATGATGATAATTTCCTTGACATGAAAGGAAGTTCACTCTTGGGTGACCAAAAGGAAAATTAGGATGAATGCATTGATACTAAAACAACATCATTTTATATTGAGGAGAAGGAATTATTTGATGATTCTATAGAATATGTTAATATTGTAGGATTATTTGATCCATGTGAAGAGCAATTCAAAGGTGTAGACAACCAAATGAATGATGTTAGTTAGTATGAAGTTGCATTGCAATTTTTTTTTGATGTTCCCTACCTTATGGATCTAATTATGGGACTTCTTTCATCCCATGAGGAAAACACTTGTGGCAAGCCTATTGAAGGTATGCCTGATTCTATGCTCCTTTTCCCTAATTTTGTAAAAGATTGGCCAAGTATGAGCCAAAGTGTTTATGAGGTTTTCAAATTTGATGAACAAATGGGATGTGATCCTACACTTCATGACTATGTGGAATATGAGGGTTTTATTTTCTCATTTCAATTTGATGAGCCTACGATGGAGAAGGTTGATGAATGGGGAAACACTACATCAATAAATGGCCTCAATCATGATGATGTTAACTATTAGGAATTTCACAATGTCCATGTGGACCCAGTGCTAGTAGAGTAGGAAAAAGTCTTTAACAGAGGAAAAACAATTCCATGAATTTTGGGGGGCCAGGGGCCTCCAGTTTATGGATCGAAGCAAAGCATTTGAAAGTGGCTTCTCATGGAAGTGAATTGCAATGTATATTCTATGAATAGTGTACATAGGTTTGGTTTGGTTTGTTTGATTCTATTGTGTCTACTTGCCTTGTCCAGGCAAGCTCCTGGGTTTTGGTTTTCTACCATGGTCTGCTTCAACCTAAGATCTGAATTCTCACTATACCCACTAGGAGTATACATCCTTGAGCATGAGCCATTGATGGAGCTTCCCAAAAATTTGTAATTTTTGAGGATTCCAATGATTTGGTCTGCACATTGAACCCTTATCCCCATGGTTTGGATAGGGTTTTGTCTTTGAAAAACTCTTGGTCATTCTAATTTCATGTTGACTTGCTGATGCAGGACAAAAAGGAAGAAAACACCTTAATCTTCACTTGAAAAAAATTAGAACCTCCCTTGTTATCCAACTCATTCAAAGTCACTTTTCCTTTACAAAACCTTCACTCAAGCATTCAATCTTGCAATTAGAGTTCCAAACTTCAATATAATCCTCAAAACACCTTAAACATCTTCAATTCAATCAAAAAATAATGACAAAGTATGCTCCTTCAGATTTTGTCAATTCATTAAGACTGTCCTCATCATATCACCTTGGCATAAAATGGATACAAACACTAAATTAGGCTTCAAAGGAATAACCAATCAATTTAATGCATGAAAAATATTCATATGGGTTAAAATAACATGATCAAACCCCCTTACAAAGTCTGCCTTTACAAAAGATTCATCTTTCCTTCATTGGCTGTCCAATCCCTTGTAGCACTCTTTTTTAGGACTGTCAGACATAACCAAATATAGAGAACTTTGCTCCTAACTGTAATAAGAATTTTAAACACCCCTTTCAATGTACTAAAACATATCAAAATTTTGACATTGGGTTCTTTGGAGAACAAATGCAAAATAAGACTGTTCACATTGAAATACGGCCTAATTAGGCTTTACACAGACATGGTTTACATAATATATTATCTCCACTATCAATTTCACTTGAAAAATACTTGGAACACCTTTATTTAGACCAGAATAAACTTATTTATTCATCAAAATTTCTTTTCCATAGGTATTTTTGCAAACCCTAGTGTCCAATCTTCTTAAAACACTGTTTTCTGGACTATAACACAAAATATAGTTAGAAATTATAATCCCACTTACTTTACCCGTACCTTTTTTCTCCAAAGCCTTTAGAACATGGTAGTGTATTTTTCAAAGAGTATCACCACTGAAAATCAAGAGATTTCAATGTTAAAAACGTGAGAAACATAATCTTTCATATCTTTGTTTACCCTAGGATAGGGTTTTAATTGTTTCCAAAAAAATTCAACTATCTCACTCAAAATTCCACCAATTTACATGAAATAAAAACCAAAAGGAATGTGATTGAGTATTATATCAAATTCAAACACTTACACATGCATTTATTCCCGTAGAAATCTGTACAAAGGCTGGAAACTATGAATTTCTGAAGAAAATTATAGAAAACGGTGCTTTTCATTATTCCATTTCAAATTTTCAATCACCCACGAGTTGAAAATGATAGAAAATAATTTTTAAAGGAAATAAAACTTGTCTTTTAATCTTCTAACTACTTCCTACCAATACCCAAGACACAAATGACCTTTCACATTCTCTTAATTTGCACTTAGTTTGCACTTGGCAATTTTAACAATTTTACAAACTTGTAAGACAACTTTGACATTTTTTCCAATCTTGACACAAAACCTTAAATATTAACCTCCTAATGATATGAAAATAACCTCAAAGACCTTATTACAAGGTTGAGACATTAAAATAGGATCAAATTTCAAAAATTTCCACAAGGAGGCACAATTGTGTCAAGGTGCTCCTGCACCATACTCTCGACCAAGAAAATTTCCAAGTCCACTTGGAATTGAAGTTGTCCACCAACCTGCACTCTTTGTATGCTCTGCCCCAATCTGAAATTTCCCTTAATCACCTTCATTTTCACTTTAGGCTTCATTTTTTCCATGCAAATAAGCTTCATACCTTGCTCACCAACTGAAATCCAAATCTTCACTCTTTGGTGCATCTCAATATCATGCTTCTCCTTTTGTCCCTTAACCTGGAAGTTGTTTCTTGTCCAAAGGATTAGTACCACAATGAAATGAAACATGATTGCTAGCATCATACCTCCATCATTGAACAATTCCTTGTAGATCTCCAAGTCCAATTCATTCATAATCTGCTCTTTAATCAACTCAACCTCTAAAATTAGGTTTCTTATTTTTGCCATACCTTCATCATGCTTGGGGATGTCTATAATACTTTGATCTTCTTCATCCATGAGCTATTCTTTATCATCTTCAAAGACTTCTTTCTCTTTCATCCTCATTTGTCTTCTTCTCTTCTTGATTATCTTCCTTATAGGCCATGAAACTCTTTTGTTTATCTTCAAGTGTCAACTTTACATTTCCTTTATCATTTGCTCCATCTTCTACATAGACTTCTGGAACTCTTTCTCAAATCTTCTCAACTCTTGCTTCAACTCAAAAATTTCTCTATCCATATTTTCTTGTCTCTTTCTCTTCTTTCTCTCTTCCTCTGCCTGCAATTTCCTTCTCAAATTCTCCATCTTCACAAGCAAGCTTCCTCCTTGCTTCACAGCTCTCTGTCTCACCTAGGTGTCTCCACTTTGTTCTCCCTAGTCTCTTGGAATTTATCACTACACCAACCTGCAAACAACCACACACACAAACTACAAACAAATTTCATAGAGCATCTTCAGTCTCTGATACCAATTTGATGCAGGACAAAAAGGAAGAAAACACCTTCTTAATCTTCACTTGACAAAAATTAGAACCTCCCTTGTTATCCAACTCATTCAAAGTCACTTTTCCTTTACAAAACCTTCACTCAAGCATTCAATCTTGCAATTAGAGCCCCAAACTTCAATAGAATCCTCAAAACACCTTAAAAATCTTCAATTCAATCAAAAAACAATGGCAAAGTCCGCCCCTTCAGATTTTGTCAATTCATTATGATTGTCCTCATCATATCACCTTGGAACAAAATGGATACAAACACTAACTTAGGATTCAAAGGCATAAACAATAAATTTAATGCATGAAAAATATTCATATGGGTTAAAATAACATGATCAAACCCCCTTACAAAGTCTACCTTTACAAAAGATTCATCTTTCCTTCATTGACTGCCCAATCCCTTGTGGCACTCTTTTTTAGGACTGTCAGACATAACCAAATATAGAGAAATTTTCTCCTAACTGTAATAATAATTTTAAACACCCCTTTCAATGTACTAAAACATATCAAAATTTTGACATTGGGTTCTTTGGAGAACAAATGCAAAATAAGACTATTCACATTGAAATAAGGCCTAATTAGGCTTTACACAGACAGGGTTTATATAATATATTATCTCCACTATCAATTTCACTTGAAAAATACTTGAAACACCTTTATTTACACTAGAATGAACTTATTTATTCATCAAAAATTATTTTCCATAGGTATTTTTTCAAACCCTAGTGTTCAATCTTCTTAAAACACTGTTTTATGGACTATAACACATAATACAGTCAAAAATTATAATCCCACTCACTTTACCCGTACCTTTTTTATCCAAATCCTTTAGAAAATGGTAGTGTATTTTCCAAAGAGTATCCCCACTGAAAATCAAGAGATTTCAATGTTAAAAATGTGAGAAACATAATCTTTCATATCTCTGTTTACCCTAGGATAGGGTTTTAACTGTTTTCAAAAAAATCCAATTATCTCACTCAAAATTCCACCAATTTGCATGAAATAAAAACAAAAAGGAAGGTGATTGAGTGTTCTATAAAATTCAAAAAATTACACATGCATTTATTCTCATACAAATCTATACAAAGGCTAGAAACTATGAATTTCTAAAGAAAATTACAAAAAACGGTGCTTTTCATTATTGCATTTCAAATTTTCAATCACCCATGAGTTGCAAATGATAAAAAAGCCTTTTTAAAGGAAATAAAACTTGTATTTTAATCTTATAACTACTTACTAACTTCCTACCAATGCCCAAGACACAAATGACCTTTCACATTCTCTTAATTTGCACTTTGTTTGCACTTGGCAATTTTAACAATTTTACAAACTTGTAAGACAACTTTTACATTTTTTCCAATCTTGACACAAAAACTTAAATATTAACCTCCTAATGATATTAAAATAACCTCAAAGACCTTATTACAAGGTTGAGACATTAAAATAGGATCAAATTTCAAAAATTTCCACAAGGAGGCACAATTGTGTCAAGGTGCTCCTGCACCACTTGCCCTTCCAGTTTCCCATTCTCTAAGTCATCACTTGAGCCATCACATGCGTTCATCCACTGGATCCTTTGGTTTAGAGTTCCGATCACCCAGTTGGTTGTTGACTCTAATTATTTCCTAAAGTCAAGTTTTAATATTTCCCCAAATGACTTAAGCTTAAGTCATTCTTCCATGAGGGTTAAATCGTCATCGACCTAACAATGACCCCTTATTTAATGCTAACCTTGCCATGTGTGCAAGTTTAGAGATTTGAGACTGTGGGAAAGGATCCTGGCTATACCCTGCCAACTCATGGATGTTAAATGCCAACCGGTTATATAGTGCGAGGATAGTGAGATCAGGACGCGTTTCCTTATATGGATGTGGGGCCCAATCTCTATTGTCTGGTTCACTACCCGTGGTTCTGAACTGATGATAAAGATTAAGTGTTGGGAACAATCTCCATTGTTACCTATTGGATCGCAAGGAAAAGGTGAATGCTCGTTAAAGGTTGTGAGATCAGCAAGATCCTGACACGTGGATTAATCCACCAAGTTTGTGAGATGGATGAAACCTACTCACGAATGAGTTGCCATTTGATTTGGATCGATGCTATTGGCCAGAGACAAATGAACGAAGAACTGATAGAATTCAAACCCAGTTAGCCTAAAGTGAGCCATTTGATCTACCATCTCATCAAGAGATCAACGATTGACATTCAAAATTGATAAACAGGCACGTGATAGCCGTTTAGTTCTAAAACCAGTAGGAATTAATGATCTGCTCGTTGCAAGTGCGATCAAATTGATCTTCGTGCATGTGGAGACTTAATTGCTGGTAATCATGAAGTATGATATGCAAATTTCCATGCACTTGGGAAATAAACGGTGATAATATGCATGCCAACAAATTTCCTAGTTTGCACATGTGTTTTCATTGAACATTGATGATTGTTATCATCACATTGTTCAATAAATATAGGTTGAGAGTTGTTATTCTTGCCATTGCAATTAGCCGTTGAGTCGTTTGAGTTTGTGTAGGAAGCCAAGGTTACAAGTACAGATTCTTCAAGTTGTAGGATGAATAATTCTAGCACTTCATTTGTTCCAGTGCAGAGGTCTCCTCGACTCAATTTGTAGGAGTCTCGTGGTGAAGACCCAGAGCATACACAAGGCACTCATAAGGATATTCATGGCGAGAAGTATATATCTGTTGTTACCTGATGTAGTCACTGATTGAAGGGCCAAGCTGCGATCTTAGAGGTAATGGGAGCAAGAGAAAAAGAAGTTGTTGGGACTTCAAGTAGAATTTAAAGGAAAATTCAATATGGTTGAGGTTCCTATGGAAGAAAGAACTCTCCCATTGCTATCTCTGATAGCTCAGTTGATAGTGAGACCAAAACAGACTCAGGTTATTAATAATATCTCATAATGTTGAACCAACGGGCTCTATCAGAGGAAGAGGTGTTTGTAGTTGTAGACATGCAAAATTCACATTATGCATTTGATCGGATTTAGTCAAATTAGATGTTGCATTAGGACCATTCATCAATTAATCAAGTGCATTTTCATCCATTCAAATAAACATTATCATTCAACCTTCATCTTGCATCATCCATTTAATTAAATAAATCAAAAAGCCATTTAAATCAAATCCTAAATCATTTTCCATCCTTTTCTGATTTAAATAAATCAATTATCAAAGTCCAAAATGTCAACTCACCTAATCAGCATTAAATCAGCATGATCATCATCTAATCCTAATCTAATACTAATCACATCCCACTTGCATTATCTAGACCTAGCCACTTGCACAATAAATCAATTTTATTGATTTATTAAAACCTCATTTTCTCTCAACATGACAAGTCAAACAGGGCATTTATTGCCTCCTTTCTTGTCCCCTCTCAAATTTATTGCAAATTTGAATTCAAAATTTCCCCTCTTGGGCACTCTTCCCAAATCTTGCATATACATCAACTAATCACATGATGACAAGTGTCCTCAACTCATTGGCTTGTTTTTTTATCCCACATTGGTCCCTCTTCAACACTTAGCATTTTGAAAATCTTTAAATACAAGCTTCATCTTTGAGAAAATCCTCCACAATTCTATGCAAGGTTACTCTCTTCATTTGAGATTTGATCTTGTTCATCATCACTCCACCATCTCCATTTGCATTTTATCATTTTAGCTTTGATCAAGGATTGGGAAAGGGTCACTAGCACATGTGACACCAATCCAATATGAGATAGAGTTGAATTCTTGCTTCTTTATGCTTTCACTTAGTTTAGTTGATATTTTGTTGTTTGGATTGCATTATGAAGCATGATTCTATATTTCATATGGATTCTATATTTGATTTTGCTTTGATTTAACAATACTCATGCTTGTTTGTTTTTGAGCAAAAATGCAGATTTAGGGTCTACATATTTGTCTTTGAGATTGCAAAATCATACAAGTTAGATTAATAAATTGCAGATCCATTTATTAATGTTTCATTGATCATCATAAAAACAATAGTTTTTCCATTGAGAATCATTTTATTTGTTCAAGTCAATGCTTGAATTTTTATTTTATTTTTTTAATTTGATTCTTACAAGACTCTCTTTCTTTACATAGGTACAAGCGAACAAAGGCAAAGGCGAAAAGGTACAAACGAAGGAAAAGCAAAGGCAAAAAGGTACAAGTGAAAGCGAAAATCAACAAGGAGGAGACTAGCAAACGAAAACGAAAGGAGGGGAATTTTTTTGAAAACACAATGTGTTTTTTAACACTTTAAGTGTTGATCAACACTACTTGACGAAGTTGTTTGTCTTTTCGTTTTAGGACACTAATTTTCGTTTGGGTCTAAAACGAACAATTTGATTTTTCATTGCAAAGGACTTAAAATGAATCTTAGGACAAACTTACTAGATTTCGTTTTGGGTTAAAAATTGAACAAGCAATCTTCATATTTCATTTGGTGCTTAAAACGAATTCACAATTGCTTTGAAGGGTATAAAATGAACAAGTGTTTGATTTGTGTGATTGTCTTTTGAGTACGTATCCTCTCCCCTTGCGCTTCGTGCGATCTAGGGTGCAAGAGAAACACTCAAAATACATTTTATTGCTTTGAAACACTTCAATTTGGGTTTAAAAATTGAACATCTTGTGCGAGTGTGAGTAGGGGCATTTTCACATACATTCTCTTTCTTTGTGCCATCAAAGATCGATCGAGTTACGGATTGTGTCTTTGCTCGCTTTTGTTTATCTTAGAGGGCCTGCCTTGGGGAAAAAGTACTCACCCAAGCGACGACTCAACCGGTAACACTCTAAAGCCAAGAGTATTTCCAGCCGGGATATAAATGAGGTTAGTTAACGCCATAATCACGATTGGCTCGATAGATGGATCGAAAGGGGACTCTTGCAATGGGTCAATCTCCAAAAAGCGAAATTCCTTACTAGAACCCATGTGCTAGAATTTTCCAAAATCCTTAATCTATTTGTTGGTGCAAGACGGTGCTTCTGAAGCCACCCTCTTACGGTCTTCTAGTAGAGATGGAAAGCCACGCCATGGGAGTTTCATGGGTGTTGCTTGGCTGCCCCGATTGACGTTAATGAGCCGTGGAGGGGAGCCAGTGGGGTCAAGCATCTAACCATCCACTAGAGATAAGCGTAGCTGGACTTGTCCAAGTGGGAATCCAACAAATATTGTCTTACACATCCATAGGGCTTGTAACTATTCTTTGTTTGAAAACACAGTGTGTATTCAAAAACATTTTGCAAACAAACATTCAACATGATTCTCAAAATTTCAAACCCTCTTTAAGACAAATATCATTGACTCAATCCATATGTTACTGCTTTCCCTGTGGATTCACGCCTTAGAGGTTCCTAAGCATTGGATTATACCTCAATTTGTCTTCTTGAGTAAACAATAGGAAAACCCTTGCCTTAAGTTCATTGAATTTCCACATAAAATATCTTGTGGGGTTTAAGGAAATTAAGACATTGGACATCTTAGTTTGAAACTTTAATCAAGAGTGTTTTTGTGGTAAAAATTATTCATTAAGCAAAGATAACGAATTGGACCCCACACATATGCTTGATATCTTTTGGTCATATTGGTCTTTTGATTGCTCTTAGAGAAAACTGTGTTCTTCAATACCTTGGCCTAGTAAACAAAGCCTCTCTAAGTCTCTTAGGATCAAAATCAAACACTTCATCCACTTCAAACATTTATCAACATCATCCCACAAACAACTTTAGAGCTTTGAAAACATCATTACCTAGACTTGGGTACATTTCTAAACCAAATCAAAATCACTTGTTTAGCTAGGTGTGTTTGGATGAATCCTTCCACACACACTTAGTTAAATTATCAACCATCCTTTGAACAAGTTCATCCTAAGATCACATCCAACATCTTAGGGTTTACAAGTTCATCATCCACATCAAAAATCAAATCAAAAATCCTAAGTCTAGCATTGATCCAAGGTCCCTAAACGTTCAACACTCATATCATTTACACATTTCATTCTTCATATCATCATTGATCCTAGAACACCTTAGAGGTCACTTTTGCAACAAAGTCAAAACACAAGAAGAACATGGAATATAAACTTGATCCATACATCTTGGGTAATCCAAATCAGTTGAATCTTCAAAGCCTTGCAATGCCTATCAATTATCAAAGTCCATGCATAGGATCATTGCCTTCGACAAATGTCAATGGTACAACAAGTGTGAGTATGCCCAAGTCAAAGTTTGGAACACATTTCCCAATGATAGATCTAAGTCCAAACCTACAAATCCACCAATCGAATAATCAATGCATGAGCCTTGAAACGAACAACATCATTCCACCAAATCCCTACAAACCAAATGTGGATGTACCAAGTGCAACTTTTCGAAACATGAATCCTAACTCGGAAAATTTGGAAAAATGATTCCCAATACCAACAATGTTCATCCTATCATGCCAAATCTGAACATCATCCCAAATCATAACATTATCCAAAGTCAATTTTCCCATAATCCCATTCAAAAACCGCAAACATGCATGCCAAAACTACTTGAACACAAGCCAAATCAACTATCTCAAGTGAGTCAAAATCAAAATCAAGAACAAATTTGGCGAGATCAAATTGCAGAACTTTCCAAAATAGTTGAGGCATTGCGCCAAGGGAAATCTCCACCACCATTACCAACATCATTCCTTGGTTTAGGGATTCCCCCTTTACCTAACACCAATCACACCACCCAAATCAATCCACATAACATCAATAAAACCATCACGACAAATCATTTGAATATACCATCGACATCACACCAATGGATGGTATCTAATCAAACAACATTGATCCCAAATCAAAATTTGGTCTCCCAAAGACCTATCACCTCTGTCAATCCAACCATCTCTATCACTACGATCACTCCAACCACCACTATCACGCCCATCACATCTCAACCCCTCACTACCATGATCGCTCCGAGCATATCTCAAACACTTGTCACTACATCCAACATGATTTTGAATCCACCACCACCCCCACCATCACCAATTTCCACCACATCAATCCAATACGACGCGACATTACAAATTGCTTTTCAAAAGGGATTCCAACAATATCTAGCCATGCAACAAGCAACACAAGCTCAACAAGTGAAACAATCCTCTCAAGTTGCCCAAGCCTCTCAAGCTACCCAACCAACACGAGCACAAACACAAAATATGACAACTATTGAAAACAAGGATCAAGATCAATCCATCACTAAGCACACATTTACTTCATCCAATGATCAAATCGACATATGTGAAGAGTCACTTTTGAATCACGATCAAAATCCACCAACAAAACTCGACAATGAGCCAATTCAAGAAATATCAACATCACTTGACTCTATGGTTGAAGACATTCACAATATCTCCACCACAATTGTCAAAAACAATGATCAAAATCTCTCCATCGAGGAGCACATTGAGGATGTATCTACACAATCCAATGATCAACTCACCATACATCAAGAGCCACTTTTTAGTGATCTCTTTCAAGGAGTGTTAGGACTATTTGATCCAATTGACATAATGCATGATCCGTTGACCAATGATCATATTGAAAATGTCTCTACATCGCCTTATGGTTTAGAGGACATATCTCAAGAAGTTATTCCAAAGCAAGATCAAAATATTTCACTAAGGTCTAGCAATGGTCATTTTCAAAACATGTTGATCCCCTTTGACCTCATGGTTACAGATGTTGAAGGAACCTTGAACTTGACCATGCCTAATGTCGACATCCAAAAGCCCTTTGTAAGAAATCCATCCTTTGAAGCTGCCCCATGTCAAGAACTTGATCCAAAGCATGTCGAAAGAAACTCTGAAATTAATCAAGATCAAGAATTTGTATCTTCAAGATACTACAATAATCTAATGAACACTCTCTTATCCATGCAAGATGATCATATCCATGTAGCACATACTCCTCCATCTACCCATGAGATGCTTTCTACATATGGGCACGTAGATGATCTTCATCTAGAACAAGATTTAAAGAGCAGATTCTTAACTCCTACAATCAAACGGAGTTGTCAACATCAGGATCGAATATGTCCCAAATTTAGATTGAGGACATCATGAATAAAGATATCCATCATTATCAGCTCAAGGAAACAAGTCAGATAGAACATCCAAAGTTAGTGGAGCAGCAAATTGAAACAACATCACCTATGGTGATCATTGATCAGAGAATGCATTTTGAACAAGAGCTCTTCGAACAGGAAAAATCAAAGCATGAAGGTACTACCACCACCATATTGGGGGCAACTTCATCTCAAGCAAACATCAACATAGGGGGCACGAAGAATCCTTATGGTGAAACCATTGCCAATACTACAACCAGTCACATCATGAATCGTCATCCACCCATCACCCCATCCATGAATTGGGACCAACTTCGAAGGAAAAATTTGAATCAAAGTACGAAGAACATTAGCAAAGCAAAAGAAGCAGAGAAGAATAATAGACAAATCA
Organism: Sequoia sempervirens; assembly: GCA_007258455.2. Classification (NCBI taxonomy): domain Eukaryota; kingdom Viridiplantae; phylum Streptophyta; class Pinopsida; order Cupressales; family Cupressaceae; genus Sequoia; species Sequoia sempervirens. The sequence continues at coordinate 752,597,382 of VDFB02000003.1, read as the reverse complement.
AATACAAATGGATACCAAAGAATACAAAGAAAGATCATCCCTATCAAACTCCATCAGTCAAAGAAACTGTGGGGCAAAATCAAAAAGGGAAAAGTATCCATCAAATAGGTCCACAAAAGCAAAAGCAGGCTTTTCAAGCGACGTACAAAGTGTATCAAGCAGTTGGTCCTAATTCCACGCACACTTCCATATCCACCCATCATTGCTCATCTTCCCAAGTTTGGAGAGTCAAAGGTTCCAAACAGTCAACCGATCCATCTTTTATCCCTAAACACACTCCATCCACGCCTCCACGCATGATACCCAATTCTTACATTGACCGTGTATTGGCAACGACCCTTCATCATAAGGATTCTGAAGGCACTTTATCGCGATGTGCGCACCAAGACAGAGTTAACTCCGGTATTGACGAAGCAGATCAAGAATCCCAAAAGTTGCATTCAAGTGCACGTATCTTAGCAAAGCAGCTCCTTCAGGTAGGATATGGATGGCACATTATGACAGGGGCATCTATGTCAACACCACCAGGTGGTTCAGCATGAATCTTTCAGAAAAAATACAAAAAAATCAAAAAAATATGAAAATCCAAAAAAATCAGAAAAAGGATTGAAAATAGTAAAGATAAAAATCGTCCTCTAGTGAAAACCGCATGGGCGGCGCTTTGGGCAAGACCATGATGAAAACCTGGCAAACAGGCGTCATGAGTAGAATCGAGCATCTACGTGCGCCAGTTTAGATGAAAGCATCTCATCCCATCCATAATAAATCGAGCATTCCATCCATCTCATCCATAATAAATCCATCCATCTATAAGCCATTTATCCAATCCATCTTTATCTATCTGCATCCATCATCTTAGTTATCTTGATCTTGATGAAATTTTGGAGCACACTTTATGCTTGCTTACGGTAAACATCTTGACATGGGTCATTTTCATTGATCCTATCCTATCCTATGTTATCTAAGCCATGAAGCATTATCCAAATGAGCATTCGTTATCCGAACAACTTATCTTATCGCAAGATAAATCCTTGGCATCCTTTGCGTGCTTACCATATCCATCCATCCATACACTTATCCGAGAATCCATCCATTGCATTCCATACGTTGCTAGACATTGGGGGCAGATATGTACATCTTGCTTTGAGAATAAATCTTGGTCTATGTCCTCCGACTTATGTGGCGATCCGAACATTGGAAAACATGAAATCAAATTGGTCCACCACTTGTGAGCGAAAAAATCCGAATCACTAGCCCATGGCATATTTTGACGAAAATAGTCCTTATCAAGCTTCATCTTTCATCGAACATCAATCCAAACAATCACTATCAGTCGCATCTAAACGCATCCTTCAACGTCACATCAAATCATCCAAACATCTTTTGTTCGAAACCAAGATTCATCAAACATGATCAATCAAATCCAATCAAAAAATCATCTCGGGATATCCTTGTGTTGCTTAACACTATCCTTGCATTGTCGTGTATCCTCGACAATGTTATCATTATCAATCCCGATCAATCCAGTCCTTGCATTGTTGTGTATCCTCAACAATGTTATCATTATCAATCCCATCAACATCTCAATCATTGTGTTGCTTAACACTATCCTTACATTGTTGTGCATCCTCAACAATGTTTTCATCATCAATCCATCGACCCAATCGATCAACCTTATCTTGGTTTTTTACAAAAATCATAGAGCACTGATACCATCACACATGTCCATATCCTAATCGTCAAAATCATGCGAAAATCCAAAAACATTCATAAAATCTCAAAAAAACCCCAAAAAAATTCAAAACATATCAAAAAAACCAAAAACATCCATAAAAAAGCAAAAAACATCAAAACATTGAAATCCGAACTACGTCGTCTCTGAGCTTAAACGTAGGCAAGGCTAATCTTTGATCAGCCCCCGAGACATCAAAATCCAAAAACATTCGAAAAACTCCAAAATCCAAAAACATTCATAAAATCTCAGAAAACCCCAAAACATCTGAAAAACATCAAAATCCAAAAAACAGCCTCAAAACATTTCAAAATGTCAAAAACATCCAAATATTTGAAAAATCCACCCGTCCCGTTTCACATACACTCGAAATAATCAATCATCCATGATAAACTGATCGTCATCTCCATCCTTTGGCAACACAAATAAAAACAATCATAGCAATCAGCAAAATCAAGCTTCAATCGTAAAATCAAAATCGAAACAACGAATCATTGAACACAATCAAAGTCTTGACCATTTACCAACATGTCAGTCAACCTTATATCAACAGCCTATCAATCAACTTATCAAACCCATCATCATCCTGTACAATGCATGTCCTAGGATATATCGTTCTGACAATGGGCATCATTTATGGATATCACTTTGGATTCTTATCCTATCAAAACAAATCCCTTTGGCTGAAGGTATGAAGAACATTGGCTTATTTGCATACTTGATCTTTTCTTTTGATTTATCTTATTGCGCTCATTCCAAGGACCTCTTAATGATATCCGAACGAAGGATTTAGAGAGATAGGAATGGGGCAACGATCATTATCTTTTGTCTGCTGTGCTTGTTGGACGCTCTTGCAATATAACTTGGCGAATACTTGCTTTGTTAGATATGTATGGAGGATGTTTTAGACAGCTTGTTGACTATTGCATTGATTGGTTATACCTTTCTGTGTTTTGGTCTGAGATGTTTGAGACTTTTAAAGTGCATCCTAGCAAGGTTTCTGTATGTCAAGTGTGAACAAGAATACTCCTATCTATTTGTCGAGTCAAAGTCCATCACACTAAGTACAACGCCATCCTGGTCCTTTATACCTTGATGCATCGTACTTAGGCGTGTTATCAAAAATAAAGTAAGTGATCCTTTGAAAATCCCAATCCTTGATAAGCAAATCATCATCATTTATCATCATCATCATCATTTATCATCATCATCAACATTTATCTATCATCATCATCATCTCTAATAAAGTCTCGACCAATCATGGACTTGTTGGATCCTCTTGTCATCATCTCATTCCCGCACTAACATCATGCATCCATCATGCATCCATCCTGCATCTGCAAACCATCAATAAACTGCATACCACATATCATTCATATCATACCATAGGAAACATCGATCATTTCACATGCATTGCATAATCATCATTATAATATAGATCTGTTAGTCTAAGCATCTCATAAATCATCCGTTGCATAATCACAACATATCATATCATCAATCTCATCCATCTCATATCATATCATCATTTAAGTTGTTTAGGATAATATAGATTTGTTATTCTAAGCATCTTGAAATCATCTCATTTGCATCGTCATCCATAACCATCCATTTTGAACCTCTTTATCGCGAGATCGACCCTCAAATTGAATCTTTCGCCGATCTCTCGAGGGGCAATGTACTGTACTTCTTTGGGCATCCGAAAAATCATGAAATTTTTTAATTTCGATTGCGGCAAGTTTATTCTTTGAACCAACGCAACAAGTACATTGCTTCAAAGAGGGGGCAAAATGTAGACATGCAAAATTCACATTATGCATTTGATCGGATTCAGTCAAATTAGATGTTGCATTAGGACCATTCATCAATTAATCAAGTGCATTTTCATCCATTCAAATAAACATTATCATTCAACCTTCATCTTGCATCATCCACTTAATTAAATAAATCAAAAGCTTCATTTAAATCAAATCCTAAATCATTTTTCCATCCTTTCTGATTTAAATAAATCAATTATCAAAGTCCAAAATGTCAACTCACCTAATCAGCATTAAATCAGCATGATCATCATCTAATCCTAATCTAATACTAATCACATCCCACTTGCATTATCTAGACCTAGCCACTTGCACAATAAATCAATTTTATTGATTTATTAAAACCTCATTTTCTCTCAACATGACAAGTCAAACAGGGCATTTATTGCTCTCCTTTCTTGTCCCCCTCTCAAAATTTATTGCAAATTTGAATTCAAAAATTCCCCCTCTTGGGCACTCTTCCCAAATCTTGCATATACATCAACTAATCACATGATGACAAGTGTCCTCAACTCATTGGCTTGTTTTTGATCCCACATTGGTCCCTCTTCAACACTTGGCATTTTGAAAATCTTTAAATACAAGCTTCATCTTTGAGCAAATCCTCCACAATCCTCCACAATTTATGCAAGGTTACTCTCTTCATTTGAGATTTGATCTTGTTCATCATCACTCCACCATCTCCATTTGCATTTTATCATTTTAGCTTTGATCAAGGATTGGGAAAGGGTCACTAGCACATGTGACACCAATCCAATATGAGATAGAGTTGAATTCTTGCTTCTTTATGCTTTCACTTAGTTTAGTTGATATTTTGTTGTTTGGATTGCATTATGAAGCATGATTCTATATTTCATATGGATTCTATATTTGATTTTGCTTGATTTAACAATACTCATGCTTGTTTGTTTTTGAGCAAAAATGCAGATTTAGGGTCTACAGTAGTTCCTCCCATTGCTGTGAAGACTCCAAGTGGACATGAATACTCAATGGATGGAAAGGATAAGAATGAGGAAGAAGCTGTGGTTTCTCCTCCTCCTGTTGTAAGAATGAAGAGCGGGTGTGTGTACCATGGCTCCAGTGCTAGTTCTGTGTGATGAAATTTCTTTTAGGATTGTGAAATTTTGTCATGAAAATGAAGTTATGTGTGGGTTGTTCTTAATTTTTGGCATTGGTAAGTCTTGTGTTGAGCATGGACAAATGAAATTGGTTTTTGATGGTGAACATGCTAACCGCAGATATGAAATGATGGGTTATGCATATAGTAAAGACTACTTTTTGTGGTATTAGCATATTTTGATGGTTATACATTTTTCCTCCCCTTTTCGACAAATGATTGTAGATTATGTTATGGGAAATTTTGAAATGTAGTTGAAATTCGAGTGAAATGAGATTTTTTAATGTTATATGCATTTCGATCTGGAAGATTGTTTGCTCCCTTATTCTATAAAAGGGAATTTAGGGCTCATTTGCAAAGGGTTCTAATATTTTGAGTCTTTAGGTCCAATATACGAAAAGGGTAGAAATTAGAAAGAATACCAGTAAATGGAATAGTCGAATTGTCTTGGTCTTTGAACTATGCATATGTAAATCTTAAATAGTTTTATAGAAATTACTGATATCGAAACAAATTTCATGCATAATCCATATACTCTTCTCTGCAAATCATCTTGCAAATTTTGAATGCAATATCAAGCATATTTTGTTCATCTTCAAATGCTTTGTTTGAATGTGTGTCTTTATTTCTTCTTTGGTTCAAAGAATCAATTAAATGCTTAAATGAGGTAATGAATTTGTAAGGATTTATAGAGGATTTGGTAAGAAGTGATGCTTTATGTATAGTGAGTTTTCATAATGCAAGGCTTTATGAAAATAGTCTAGAATTATCATATTTAAAGAATTTATATATAACTGATTGTAAGATGCATGACTCCATTTCCCAATTGATGAAGACACTAATCTATTTGTCATGGTATTTTTCATTTGAATAATAATAATAGTATACTAGACCATGGATTCAGGGCTAGAATACAAATTTCTTAAAATTCACTTACTATGAGGCATGCAGATGAGATATTTCCTTGTTCCTAGTAAATTGATAGTTATTTTCTTGAAGATTAGCCAAACTTTAAGTGAATTATGTTATTTACCCCTCATAGGAACCGATATGTAATTTTCTATGCTATGTCATTCATTGAGATAGTCAAATGAAATGTTAGAAGAAACACCCTCCTAGGTCCCACATAGCCTAAAGTTTAGAAGATTTCAGTCTTTGATTGAATCTTGTCAGTTGGCCATTCATTTTAAGGGTCTTGAATATAAGAGTTGGCTACTCTTTAGAGATTCCTTAGGTGTACTGGGAAAAACACAAACATGGTCGACACACTCAAATTGCTTGATAAAATGGGAGTTGGCGGCCGTATTTTTCTTCACAATTTGTAATTAGAAGTTGAGAAATTGAGCTTAAGTTCACAAAGAAGATGGCATAAAGTGTCTGTGGTGAAATGGTTGGAAAGGAATTGAAGTTAGTTTCTCCCAGGTAAGTTGGTGTCCACATTTTTATGTGTTGACTAAATATCGGTTGGTTAGGCTGGAAAAACTATTGTGAGCTTTGTAGGTTTTGTTCCCTGGGGTTTGCGGGGGTTATTTTTGTTGAAGAATTCACATGGGTTGATAGAATTTGCACATAGTTGGGAAGTGTTTTTGTGTTGCAAATTTGTGAAGTTTCTATGTACTTAGGAATTCATAAGTTGTTGCCAGTTTCTCTGTGAGAATGAGTAAACCTAGTGTGTTTGCCCACCTAGTTAGAAGGTCTAGATGACTTAGTCTATTTTAGTCCCAGGATGATGCACCTATAAATGAACTTGGCTTTCTAGGAGCTCCTGCAATGCCAAAAGGCAGGAGGAATTCCCATGGTAAGACTAAGAAGGGTGTTGTAAGGAGAAACTACCACTTGAGGAGTAGAATTGTTGGTTGTGACCAAGATAAGTCTAGTAAGAAACTAGCTAAGTCTTGTGGGAAGAAGAAGAATAAGTACCACAAGGATTATGACTCTTATATGGGGAGGCACAACTCTCCTATAGAGGTTTCGGATATCCCTTCAGGTGAGGAAGGGGATACTTACCCAAAGTATGGCCATTACCTTCTTACTTTGGTGCCACATGAGGATTCTAAGGAGTGAGGGGTAGTAGCTTCTCTAGTTTCAACAAGAACATGGAGTAGGCGAGCATACTCTGATTCTAAAGAATTAGAGTGGCACCCCAGTTCTATTTATGTTTTTGATGACACCATTTCCACTACAGTGGACTCATCCTCTTCAGCAGGTATATGGTTTTTTTGTCTTTGTTGCTGACGTGGAAATTTTTTTGGCTGGTGTGAAGGAGAGGTGTTGGACACCATTTCTTCGATTGCCAATATATGCTTTTTTCATTAATATGTAAGCTTTTTCCTTGGGTGCTAGTGGAGAATCTTCTTTGATCAACATGGATAAGGAATTTTGGCACTGCTGCAACAATGAACGATGCCTTTTGGAAGGTCGGTTGGTCTTCTTCAATGAACTTCATGATGTTTTGTCCTTTTTCTTTTCCCCCCCATTTTGCAATGAGAAAATATAACTATGTGGGGAATCTCTAAAATTAAATTGAAATTATCTATCAAATGCAAATGTGATTGTAATTGTAATTCAGCTTGATGCTTGTTGCTCCCATATCTCTATAAATGGGATTTCAAGGCCGGTTACAAGGGGTTGGTTTGTTGTTTTGGAATTGAACACACATAAAATTTTAAAGGATACTGAACTTTTAGGGTTAAGTCTTAGGTTTGAGTCTGCTAATATGTACATGAAGCTGTGATAGTGATACTGGCATAATAGAATAGAATAGTTCAAGTTCAACACCATTTGCTCTCCTATGTACTAGTTTTATAAACTATAAATAATATAATCAAGGTTATCTTATTTGTCTCTATTGATTTCCAATGGGTGTGTGGTTTTATTCTTGCTATTTAATTCAAAAAATTGATGTAAATGATTGAATAGAGCTATACATTTATATAATTAAGTGCTAGAATGCTAGTAAGAATTGATGGTTGAGATATAGTGTTGAAATACTGTAATGCAGTATTCTCAAAGCTTTTAAACAATGCCATGTGTGAAAATTACTATCAAATTATGTGGGTAATAGTACTAAATCCATTCCAAGGATGAGGCATTGGTTTAGGTGAGGTAATCATATTGCATTGTGTTAATTAATTCAGCAAAAAACCATTCATTACATCAAATTCTCTAAAATGGGTTACAATGATATGAGGTTTTACCATTCTCATGCTCTGAATGTGAACTATTATTAAGAAGCAACTAGCTTTGGTATGTTCTAATAGTTGAGTCTCTATATGAGAATTATCTGCATGTTGCAATGTTCATGATAAAAACGACACAAGAAGATCATGTGAACATTGTTAGGATTATCCTCTTGGGTTTCACAGAGCCCAAAGTGTATAAGGGCCTAATAGTCCTTAACTGTTTGTTGGCCAATCCTTGCCTTTACTTATCATTGGATTCTAGAAAATTCAAAGGTAAATGGTGAGATTAAATTTGATTCTAAAAAAATAACCAACAGATTGGCGACTTAGCTAGGCAATGCACTTAGAAAATTGGGTTGCAAACTGTCCTATTAAAGAGTCAAATATTTTCTAGAGAATTTATTTTTCAAGCCTAGATTTTTGTCAGTGAGTCAATCCTCTGAAATGTTGCAAGAATTTGGTTGTGTTTCCCTTGAAACTAAAAAATATTATCAAGATCTACCATAATTCCATAAGTATTTTATAATTTCTCACTAGATGTGGGTGGCAACTTTGAGAGCTTTGAACCAATATGTATTATTTAGGAAGATTTTGAAAGTAGGAGAAATTTGTTGAGAAAAGATAAGGTAGATTTGAGCTCACAAAATAAAGTACCCTGATAGAAATCTAGAGAGAAAATTTAAAAGGACTCTAGTATTATCTTGAGAGAGTAAAATAATTTACTGAATCATAACATTTGGTTCAGATTTTGAGTACTCAAAACCTGGAAAGGGTTGTGGTGTAGAAGATATAAAGGATTCACATGTGACTCTACTGATCAAGAAAGCTTAAAGTGAAATCAACTTGTGAAAGAAACTTCATATTATTGAAGTTTTATTCCTCTGAAGAAGGAGGTGGTGGCTCTATGCAAAGAACCCGATGATAGCTTCGGATTTGTAAATTTTTCCAATGACAAGCATAATTCAAAGGAAGTTGCAACATATCTAGGTACTTCCCCTATTCTGGTTGTCATAAGACATGAATTTGTGCGAAAACCATATTAAATAATTTGAAGAAAATTTTGATTCCCTATTGAGTGATTGAACACTAATAAAGGAAATAGTAGTAGTAATTTTACATACTTCTAAGGTGTAATTTGAAGTTTTTTTATTATGGTGAGGAAGTTTGTTTATCTTTAAAATCTCCCCATTAGAAGATCTAAGACATAGATGTAATTGAGCCATACATTTTGAAGTCATGATTAAATCAAGGAGTAAGGAAGTGAATGATCAACTGTGAGGTTGATATTTAAGGTTGGTAAAGGGGTACAAGAAAATGTATCATTCCCTTGTATTTCCCTATGGAATGTCAGGTTAGAACATGCAGGGCGTCCAACCTTTGTCATGCCATCAAAGAAATTTCTCTAATGGGAGATATAGGCCATTGAATTTTAGTAGTATTTAGGGTTTCCCAAACTTTTTTCCTAATAATGTTAGGGAACATTTTCCAAGATTTAGAGAGCAAGGTTCTAAATCAACTTATAGAAATTTGCATATATTTATGGATCTGATGCGAGATTATGAAATAAATCATGAAAATGTTGTCATGAAATTCTTTGTTCAATCTTTAAAGGAAGATGCTAGAGACTGGTTTTCATATTTTATAGTGTGTTCTATCTCTTCATGGAATGAGTTCATGGTAGCATTTATAGAACAATTTGGTGAAAGGATTAATCCAAGTTCAGTAAGGAAGAGGAGTTGGTCCCAACTTTCAATCTTAGATTTGCAAAGGCAATTAGGGATATTCTTGAAACTATGAGACCAAGTGATGCAAAGTGTTTGGTTGTGTATTTGGTGCATTTGATGAAGAAATGAGTTATTTTTTAAGAGGTAAGGAGCCCTTAACATTGCATCACACATATCAAACTGCCATGTACATTGAAAATAACATGAAATATTCGATGATGAAGGGATATATGGCTACAAGTGTTTGTTGTCCTAACACACATTATGTAAATGAAATTCATAAAGATGAAATATATGATCAAGGTGATGATGCTTTTTATGCCTTAAATTTTTTAGCCTCACAACATGTTAATCATAGACAAATTCAAGATGAACCTCAATGAAGTTCAAGCAATGCTGACCAGATGCTTTTTGTTCAAAGTCTATCTAGCATGAAAAGACATGAGGAAGAATCACCATATGAATTGTTAGCAAGGTTTTTGGATATCTTATTAGAAAGCCCCAAGAATTTGAGACTTGAAGACTCAGTATGCATTAACCTATTCAGTGAAATTTACGAGCCAAGGCTTAGTACGATCAAGTACTTGATTAGATCAAGATTGCCGAGGAAGCTAAGAATGATTATAAACAAAGAATGAGGTCTCAAAATGATAATGGTGGTTGGCTTATTGAAAAGGATATTTTAGAAGGTGAATGTCTACCTAATGATGGCATTGGTACACTTGTGATTGTTGTTGATGTATCTTTACAAAGTGATAATCAAGATACTAAAAATGAGAGTAGGAGCATTCATTCTAAACACTTTGAGATCAGTGAATATGGTAATGAATTTCCTTGTGATAATGATCATAAGGGAAGTGAGATTTCTGATTATTTTCTGAAGGATATGAGTTTTTTTATGAGGATGATTTAGAGGAATTTTCTTTGCATAAGGGGTGCAATAATATTGATGCTCAAAAAATATTTCCCTTACTAGTGAATGGAAAAATTATATATGAAGGATACCCGATATGAAATCTAGTTATATCAAAAATTGAGTGTGTTAGCACTATGAATGATGAAGATTATGGTACTAACCAACATGAGCATGTCCTAGTTGTCCTTGATTGCCTATATGGAGTAGAGATAGAATTTGCTGGTTTTGTAGCATAAATGGACATGATTGTTTTCAATTAGGAATGTATTGAGGAAGAAAAGAATGAAGAATCTTGTTCAAATTGTAATGAGAAACCTTCAGATTGTAATGAACCTTTCACATTAGAGTCAGTACAACTATCAATTGATGGTGCACAAGAGTGTCATGTTGCTGATTCTATTAATTCTGAGTTATTTGAGCTATCCTTTAAAACATTTTGCATTAAGTCGGATGATGATTTAGGAGTAAATCAAAATATGTTGCTGAGCTTGAATTGGAAGTATTATTTGATGCATGGGATATGATTGATAATAGGGTTTGTAGTGATGAACCTAGGCTAAATATGGGTCAGGCTATTATGAATTCTAAAAAATCATGTGTTTGTGGTATTGGAGCCTGTGACAATATGTCTGGTATGGATTACTCAGGTGAATGTGAACATCAGCTTGAAGATATTCCTATGTATGAACACTTCTTATTCATCACACAAGAGAAGCATTTCCCTGGCATGGGATAGAAGCCAAGGGATGATTTTAAGGTTTTATATGATCCTCCTATGTATTTTGACTCATTGGAGGGGGAATTGAAATGTGACTCCAGGAAGTCAGGGCATATTCTCTTGGGTAAAGATCTTAAACCGAGTGTTTATGAGGGTTTTCTCTTCAATGTGCAAATTGCAATTGGTGTCAACTCATATGACCTAAATGATCAAGTGGACTATGAATGTTTCACTTTCTCAATTCATTTGGATAAGCCTTTACTGGGGCATGTTAATGAGTAGGTTGGATTCATATATTACAAAGAGTATGGGTTTCAAGTATTGTTTGATTGCAATTTTTAGTCAGGTAAAATTCATGATGATAATGAAAAATTTGGACACATGGAAAGTATGGTCAGTTGTAGTAACTATAGAAAGATTAGTTGGTGGAAAGTTCATGGAATTTTTTTTGGTCTTAGCCCAATATAGACCAAAAAAAACAAGGTTTTTGATAGGGGCAAATACTTATCCTAAGTTTTGGTGGACTGGGGCCACCAAGTGAATTTGAACCTTGATGAAGTTGCATTTGTAGGTTAAAATCTTGCACATTAGAAGAAGCTTCTAAGAAAATGGGAAATGGATTTTTTTATATAATCACATAAATTACGTATATATGGTGTGTTTGCTCTAGTTTGGTTCTCTTTTCTTATTTGGGTAGGTCTTGGTTTTGGTTCTCTGTGTTTGGTTTGCTTCAACCTAAGATTATGAGATCTCGCTCTATTATGAAGGAATAGATGTCCCCAATAGGAGCCATAGATGGAACCCCTAAAAATGCTTCATGTTCCATCTCCAAATTCTACAAAATTTGGATTAATCCCTTGTCTTGGGGCTTAGGGTTTTGATTATTGTCACTATTTTTAGGGTTTTATTTTGATAGAAACCCTTCATAAGTAATCCTTAACTTGCATGCTTTCCAATGTTCTAATTCCTAGTTGACTTCTTGTTGCCAGTTCCCAGTAATTTAAGTTATGACTTATTCCTTTTGCATCATTAATAAATCATCCCCTTGATCCTAGCTGCCTCGGTTGTTACCCATCGTGGTGTTTAAAACATTGATCTATATAAATGTAGGTTGAAGTATATCTTAAATTAAAACCAGTCTTAGGTTTGGCTTAAATTTTCTTCTCTTTGACCTAAGGTTTCATTTTAATCCCTTATGTCCCTCATCCATCGTGTGCCTAGTCAGACCCCTCTTTTAAAACTAACAAATTTGGCATGTAAAGATCTTGGGTTTTATGGTGACCGTTCGATCATCATGGGTGAATCATAACCATTCCTCATGTACCCCCGCTTTGTCTTATTTTCCATTTAATTATTCCAGCGGGCTAGCGGGCATGAGTCATGTGTCTTCTACATTGGTGAGCCCAATACCTTTGAAAGATATGCAAGTGATATCTAAATAAAATTGACAGTAGTCGTTGGGTGATGTGGCTTCATCTTGTCCACTCCCTACCACCCCGTCTGGTTTTATTTTGTATTAAAGAAATGTCATGGGCTAGTGGGTTGTTGATACATGTTGCTTCATGGAGGGACCCACTTAGATTTGGAGGCAACAAACACTTTATTTATCAGGGATCAACGGTTGATGGAAAGTTACGTGGGTCATTCTTGACCACTCCCCACCATCCCGTGGGGGACCCACTCATGCCTCTTGTTTCTCAGCAAGGAAGCAAGCAATTTCCATGTGGATTAATCTGAAGGGATTAAGGGACATTAGTAAGGATGAAATATTAATAAATTTAGTCGAGAGGACATGAAGGCTAAAAGGTGCCATATTTGAATTAATTTATTTTGGCATGTGTTCAAGATTTGAGGATTGCTTTTGATTACGACCATCAATTCTATCAGATAATGGTACACGCAGGTAGGCGATATTGAGTTGAGGTAGGGTATAGGCTGATGGTTTGAGATTAAATCATGATCTCTCCCCATCATCCTATTGATATGAGTTGCAAGCGCATTAATTTCCATAGGTGAGCGAGAAAATAGGGCACAACATGATTTCTTAAATGCTAAGTGGGTGATTAAGTGTGCAGATAGAGTAGATGTCTATCCACACGAGCTTTTCTAATTGGACGAAGGAAACAAGCACATGCAATTAGCTTTTTCATAATCAATTACCTTGATCCTATTTATTGTCAATCCATCTCAATAGATGATCAACGACTGAGATTCAAAATTAAGCGATTGATTGTCATCTCACTTGTGCAAGCTTTCCTCGAGCATTAATGGTCAACACACTCAAATTTATCGATAAAATGGGAGTTGGTGGCCATATTCTTCTTCACAATTTGCAATCAAAAGCTCTAAAATTGAGCTTAAGTTTGCAAATTAGATGGCGTAAAGTGTTTGTGGTGAAAAGGTTGCAAAGGAATTGAATTTAGTTCCTCTTGGGTAAGTTGGTGTCCACATTTTTTATGTGTTGAATGAATATCAGTTGGTTAGTCTAGAAAAACTATTGTGGGCTCTATAGGTTTTGTGACCTGGGGTTTGCAGGGGTTATTTTTGTTGAAGAATTCACGTGGGTTGATATAATTTGCACGTAGTTGGGAAGTGTTTTTGTGTTGCAAATTTGTGAAGTTTCTCTGTACTTGGGAATTCATAAGATGTTGCCAGTTTCTCTATGAGAATGAGTAAACCATTGTGTCTTCCCACCCAGTCAGAAGGTCTAAAAGACTTAGTCTGCTTGAGTCCTAGGATGATGCACCTACAAATTAACTTGGATTTCTAGGAGCTCTTGCAATGCCAAAAGGTAGGAGGAATGCCCATGGTAAGACTAAGAAGGGTGATGTAAGGAGCAACTACCACCTGAGGAATATAATTGTTGGTCATGAGGAGGATAAGTTGTTGGAACAGGTCAATCTTTTGGTGCAATGGTAGTCATCTTTGCAACATGAGTCTGTTAAGAAACTAGCTAAGTCTTGTGGGAAGAAGAATAATTATGGCAAGGCTTATGATTCTTATATGGGGAGGGAAAACTCTCCTATAGAGGTTTCAGATAGCTATTTGGATGATGAAGGAGATACTAACCCATAGTATGGTCGTTACCTTCTTACCCTAGTGCCACAAATCTCCTATAGAGGTTTCAAATAGCTCCAAAGACCAGGGCGAAAGGAGTGGCTCCTATAGGCGTACTAATGCTAGTGCAGTAAGCCCATACAGCAGGGTTGAGTTGAATATGCCAATCACGGCCAATGCCATTGATAGTCTTTTTGAGGATTTTAACAATGGTTTTATTTGACGCCTCTACTTGACCGTTTCCTTGTGGGTAATATGAAGATGAAAAATGGTGTTGGATGTGAAATCACTCACATAACTCATGAACATCTTGGTTTTTAAACGGATGCCCATTGTCAATGATGATGGATTGCGGAAGGCCATACTGGAAAATGATGTAGTTAAGAATGAACCTGGATATTTGTTTTCCAGTTATGTATGTCAGAGGGATGGATTTGATCAACTTCGTAAAATACTCAGTGGCGGTGATGATGAATTTGTGGCCATTAGATGAGGTAGGATGGGTCTTACCCATGAGGTTGAGTCCCCATTGAGCGAAGGGCCAAGGAGAGGTGATCGACCAAAGTTTCTATGTTGGAGCGTGGATCAAATCACTGTGAATTTGGCATTGGCGACAAGTCCTAACATATTCTATTTCATCTTTTTCAATGGTTGGACAATAATACTCAAGTCTCATTATCCTCTTGGCCAGAGTAGGACCACTCGAATGAGACCTACATATAACATCATGTACTTTGCATAAGGTTGTACGTGCTTCATTGGTGTTGAGACATCTAAGGAGGGTGTCGTCAAAGCTACAGTGGTAAAGGGTGTCACTGACGATGGCACATCTTGCGGATTTTCGGATAAAGGACTTCCTCTAGTTATTGGACAGGTTAGGTGGAATGGTTTGAGACTTAAGGTAGTCATAAATATCTTGGTACCAGGGAGAGTTGGGACCAACAAGTTTTCAAACCATCTCTAACTCTGGAATGTCATAGGTAGGAACCAACAATTATTCTATTAGGAATTCTAGCCAAGGCATATTGCTTGGAATGTAGTGGAGAGAGCCTATTGTATCCATGGCATCCGCCGCTTTGTTCTATGATCTCAAAACTTGTTGAAAAGTCACCATATGAAAGTACATTTGGAAATTGTCAACCATTCGTTTGTAGGGCATCAGCTTCTCATCTTTTCTATCATAGTCATCATTAACTTGGTTGATGACTAACTGAGAATCCCCATAGACATGTAATGCTTTGATTTTCCATTTTATTGCCATTCTAAGTCCTATAACCAGTGCCTCATATTCTGCCACATTATTTGTGCATGGGAAAGCTATGTAGAAAGACTTAGGAATGGAGTCTCCTTGAGGGGTGATGAACATGATTCTTTCCCCCGAGCCGTGATTAGTGTGTGATCCATCAAAGCATAGCCTCCAGGGAGACTTTGGTTCTGTATGGAATATCGACTCATTTGAAAATCTGCCACTAATAGGTGATCACTTTGTAAAGGTGCATCTGCTAGCTAGTCTGCTATGACTTGTCCTTTTATTTCCTTTCTTTCTACATATTGAATGTCAAATTCACTTAGAATCATGACCCATTTTTCCAGACATCCCGTTAATGCTGCTCGACTTAACATATATTTGAGGGGGTTGATCTTTGCTACTAGTTGTGTCTGATGGCTTAACATATAATTTCTTAGCTTCTGTGATGCAAAGACCACAACTAGACAAGCCCGTTCAATTGATGTGTAGTTCAATTCATACTCGACCAATGTCTGACTGATATAATATATGGCTCTTTATTTTTCTTCTTGGTCGTTTTGTGCTAGAAATTCCCCCAGTGTTGAATTAGTGGCAGAGATGTATAATATCAAAGGCTTTCCATGAATGGGCGGCATAAGGACTGGCGGTGACAGTAAGTAGTATTTTATGTGCTGAAAGGATTCTTGGCATTTATCTATCCACATAAAGGGGATACCTTTGCACAAAAGATATTGGAATGGTTGGAATTTATTGGCCAATTGGGCTATGAAGCGCTGAATAGATTGTACCCTGCCTTGTAGGGTTCTGAGTTCACTGATTCCTCTGGACAAAGGAATGTATATGATGGCTTTTACTTTTGCTGGATCAACCTCAATGCCTCTTCGAGAGACTATGTATCCCAAGAGTTTACCTGATGTTACGCCAAAGACAAATTTCTTAGGATTCAGTCAGACTTTGTATTCTTCTAGTCTCTTGAAAATTGTGTCTAACACCTTTAGATGATCATTTCTTGTTACTGATTTAGCCAAAAGGTCATCTACGTAATATTCCATTATTTTATGCATCATGTCATGAAAGATTGTGGTCATAGCCCTCTGATATGTGGCGCCTGCATTTGTAAGACCAAATGACATGAAATTCCAACAATATGTACCCCAAGGGAAAGTGAATGTTGTTTTATGCTAGTTTTCAGGGGCAATACGAATCTGATTATAGTCGGAGAAACTGTCCATGAGGGACATCATCTCATATCCTGCTGTGAGGTCAACTATGATATCAATATTTGGTAAAGGAAAGTCATCTTTTGGGCATGCCTTATTTAGGTCTCTAAAATCTGTACAGACACAAATCATCCCATTTGGATTTGTTACTGGCACCAGGTTGGATATCCATTCAACATAATCAATAGACTGTATGAACCCAACGTCTAGAAGTTTATTCAACTCAACCTTGACCAATAGAGCGACCTGAGGATGCATTTTGCGTAACTTCTGTTTAACTAGTTTGGCATTAGGCAATAGTGGCAGATGATATAGAACTAGTTCTGGGTCTAATCCTGGCATGTCAGCATAGGACCATGTGAAGTTGACTTTAAATTCCGCAAAGAACTTGTGAAATTCCAGTCTCTCTTCTTCAGTCAAGGATGCAGCAAAGAGGACCATTTTGGGATCTTCAGCTGTTGATATGTTGGCTTCGATGGTGTCTTTTATAAGCATAGCTGATTTCTCTTGAGCTATGGGAAGAAAGTCCAGTCCTCCATCTTTTGGCGCCTCAGAGAGGTTTTCACCCATAGATATGTCCTTTGTTTTTACTTTTTTGTTGTCAGAAGGTGTGTTTTGGTTTTCACCTAAAGACGTTTCATTTTTTATTTTATTTTTATTTTTAATTTTGCGACTGGAGGACGAAGCAGTCTCACTGAATTAGGGCGCATAATCTAGATCAATGGTGAATCCTACCTTGTGATCACCGTTGGGTATGCCCTCATGTAATCCCATAAACTCTGCAATTGCCTCATCATTCTGAAAGGTGTCCAGGACTAGCGGGCCTTGTTGGTCCGGATCGACTAGTTGAGGATAAACTAGGGAAATGTCATCATCAGTGTTGGTGAATTGAGGGGAGGATGTAGAAAGCATGCAGATGGATTCAGTGATATTGTAGATGAGATTATCATCATCCAAATCCACATCAGACTCTATCCAATATTCCCCTTCACTAGTCTCATATTCGTTGTGAAAATAAGGGGTGAAGAACTTAGAGTCATGATTGTCAATGTTGTCTAGTACTTCAGATGGATTAGACTAAAGGGATTTAGATGTTGGGGTTTGTATTTCATGGGGAATGGTATTGGGACTGTGACTATTCAGTGCCTGATCAATTTTGAATGTTTTCCAAAATCTTTGTTCACAAGTCAATTCCCCATCTTCAAGGAACAAATCATCAAGGCAACCGTCACTTAAGGATTGTTTGAAGCCAAATTCCCACTCTTGGGAGTTAGTTTCAGTGAAGGTTTCCTTAGTAGTCTCGACACTTTCTGAAGCATGCAATCGCTCACTCGAAAGTCCAGTGGTACGTCAGTCATCATTGTCTGGCAATCCATACCCTAATCCAAGATATTTTGGTATTTTGAAAGATTCTATGGGCTCTCTTCATCCAGTTTTGTTTCTGCCTAGGCCACTAGTGCCATCATAGCCCTTAGCCTTCATTATGCCATATCCCTTGCCATATTTCTTAACTGGTAATGGGGGTAGGTTTTCCATTTCCTTATAGAGCCATCCTATAATATCAGCAAGGTCCTCGTTACTCATGTCTCCCCATTTGATGAAAATTGTTTTTGGTGGAACTTTGAAAATTTCTTTGGGTTCCATTCTAAAACATGGCCGACCATAGACCTTTGGAGACTTGGGTATTGTTGTTATGCTATATGCTGTATGTATTTTGAATTCTCCATAGCCGTGGTCCTGGATCTTGACAGTGGTTTCAGCCTTAGGGTTTGCGGAAGATGGTGGTGTGGTGGAAGATGTGGACGGAGTGGATGTGGAAGATGATGCAAGTGTGGATGGATCAACGCATTTAGAAGAAGAGGAGCCAGGTGCTTCTCGGTTAATAGGTACTCGGTTTGCCGAAATACCCCTTAGGTTGGTGCAATATTGAAAAGGGTCAGGGTCACCATATATAGTGATTTTTGTGTGGTCAAATGGAAATTTTAAGCATTGGTGATATGTGGATGGGATGGATTTTAAGGCATGAATCCATGGGCAGCCGAACAAGATGTTGTAAGGTAATTCTAGATCCAGGACCTGGCAGGTTGTATCCACAATGACTGGTACCACTCTGATAGGAAGAGAAATGATGCCTCATGAAGAGCGTTCTTCATCATCATATGCTTTTATCACTATACTCTTTGTAGGGTCCACACATGCATCAAAAAATCCTAGAGCCTTAACCAATTTCAAGGAGCATATGTTCAATTCTGCTCTGTCATCTACTAAAACTCTTCTAACCTTATGCTTATGGATGAAAGTTTCAATGTGTAATGCATCATTATGGTTAGTCTTAGGTGATGAGTAGTCTTGATCAGAAAAGGTGACATGGTGAGGTGTAGTGAGATATCCCACCATGGTCTTAAACTGGTCAACATCAATATCCTTAGGGATTGATGACTCTTGCAGGGTTTTATCCAAGATAGCCTTATGCTTGGGAGAGATGCGAAGAAGCTCGAGTATAGAAATTTGCGCGAGATTTTTTCCAAGCTAGTCGATAAGCTTAAACTGACTCTTGGGTTGCCATTGCTTTGTGGTCGAGGTGGGTTGTGATTGTTTAGGAGATGGACCAGGTATGGTGATTTTAGGTTGCCTAGTGGGAGGCGGACCAGCTATGGTGACCTTGCCACTTCGAGTAGTAGCATTGCATTGGGGTTCTCTCTTAATTGTGATGGTATTGACACATTCATTATCAATTCGGATATTGTGTATAGTGGCTCCACAAGAATAATCATACTTGGATAAGGCAAAATTGGATTGATTATTGTTTATCTGTGGACCTGACGTGGAAGCATTATTAGAACCATGGTCTTGCAGTGGGTTCTTATGAATGGTATGATCTGAATTAGAGGCAAATTGTTGTCCACCTACCTCAATGATATGACTCTTGATAAGGTCTTGTACCAGGTTTTTCAGTTGTCGACAAGTAGAATTTTTATGTCCTTTTGCCCGATGATAATCACAAAATGCATTATCGTCCCACCATGTTGGTTTGAATTGTCCTAGGTCATATGGTTTTGGTTGTTGAAGTGTGATGACGCCATTCTGGAGGCATTTCTTGAGGACTTCTTCAATGGGCTCACCCAAGGGAGTGTATGTGTGACCCCTGGGGAATTGTCTCATTTGACAGTATTGTCCTTGATTGTTTTGGCCACTTTGGTTGTTTGAAGGGACATTGGTAGGGGGTGTCAATATCCTTGTTGGTTTGTTTTACAATTGAACCCCTTTTAGGGCCAGTACAGGGCCCATAGTGTTTACAACCTTGGCGTCAACAACACCATCATTTGTAACATGTTTATTTTTGACCCAGTACTTATTTTTGTCAGTGGGAGGATTTGCATTTGTGTTTTTAGGATCGTATCTTAGCTCTCCCTTTTGGATAAGGGCTTTCTCAATCTGAACACCTTTTTCGACTAGGTCTGTGAAGGTTGTGCAACAATGTACTTGTAGTGCATATTTTAAGGCTCCTAGAAGTGTTTGAACGAACATGTCCACCTTTTCCTTTTCAGGTATGTCTATGTGACACCGACTAGCTAGACTTCTCCATTTTTGAAAGAATGGGATGAATGTTTCACCAGCATCCTCTTGCGTGAGATTGCATAAGCTAGTAATAGAGGTGTCCATGTCAATGTTGTACATGTAATTTTTTATGAATTTGTCTTTAAGCTCATCCCATGTTTGGATATCCTTTTGAGTGGAGAACCATTCAAGGGTAGGACTTGCAAGACTTTTAGAAAATAGTCTCATCAAGTATGTTTGTTCATAGGCAACGCCCATACAATTGGCTGCAAATTCTCAAACATGTTTGATAGGGTTTTTCTTTCCTCTATACTTGGTAAAATTAGGTGACACATATCCCGAAGGAAATGGTGGCATGTATAAGTTCATGTCGAAGGGATATATGTTTAGATCATATGACACTTCTGATTTTTTTCAGATATTTGTATGTTTTCTATGGTCTTCTCGAGACCCATCAGTTTTGCTTGTAAGGAATCTATTACAGGGTCATTTTTGGTCCCATACATTTGATTACTTGGTATGCCATAGGTCCCTGTTTGTTGTGCATGGATATTGGTGTATTGTGGAGGGATGGATTGTTGTGACATGTATGATGTATTCGAATTTGTGTGTTGTTGGTATTGAAAGTTTGGATTGGGGGTGTGTTGGAGAGTATGAATATGGGATGAGTATGTTGGGATGTGTCCCCCAGTGATTTAGGTCGATATTTGGGGAATATGGTGACCATGAACATTTTGATTTGTGAATGATGCCATAGGTTGTGTGTGTTGACTACTTTGTCCAAATTATTGGGTTTGGACAAGGGCAATGGTCGTATTTTGTCCTTGGGATTTGATGGTATTGGACTGTGTTGACATGTTAACATTTTGTTGTTGTCCTTGAATAAAAATACATTGTTTACATCCACCCAAAGGATTTTGTGAGATACCAATGAGAGGATATGACGAAGGTGTACTCATGGTATTAGATGTAGTTGTCAACGGAGGATTTGTATGACTTGATGATGGGCCCATGACATTTACCATAGTGGTAAAGAGACGATTGGAATAACTTGCCCACACTATTGAGGAGCCAAAGGTGGTTCCAACTGATTGTGACGGTGTTGTGGATATTGTGGGCACTATAACAGATTGTGATCCTCCAATGGATGTAGCATTTATTGAATTGGAGGTGTTTGGAATGTTGGAGGTATCATTCACGGTCGTTGTAGCATCAAAAAAGGTATTGCTCGTAGTGTTTGGAGGTTGACCACTATTTGACATGTTAAGCACGTTGTTGACATTAGGGTCAGGAGGTGTTGATCTCAACGTGTTAATGTTGAATCCATGGGGTAACTTAGCTCCTTGACTTAAGAGTATGGCCAAATATCTGTCTCTGTCATATAGGACCATTTGTTCCATGAATTAAGAGGCCTTTGGATCTTGTGCTGCTACCTCTAGTTTTTCCTCAAGTATTTATATGTATTCATCCTTACATAAGAATGGTTCAAAGGGATTGTTTGATGAGGATGGTATGGTCGTGAGAGGTTGATTATTCACATTGTCAAATGGGTTGTCAAGTGTCCAATTTGGGTCATACATGGGTTGTTAACATTGGAAGTGGAGTTTTGTCGAAAATTTTCCATTTGTCATTTTTGTCTTTGGATTCTAGTTTCCACCATAAAATGAGATTGCTCAAATGAAAATGACAACTAAATGCAAGGATGAAACTATGCAAGTTCTAGGTTCAAAATGACGACTAGGATGAATAATATTTTTGGATTTTTTTGGGAATAAAATATGCAAGGTATAAATTAGAATGCAATTTGGAGAAAAGGATACCTAAACACTTCTAAGCTCAATCTTTTTTTTTATTTTAGTTACTAAAGGACTTATTGAAAATGACAAAGTGACAAGGTCAAAATGACTAGTGAGTTTTCCTAACTAGATTGTTGAGTTGGAAAATCTCACAAAAGGGACAATGACTGAAAAAGGGAATGATGATTAAGTCCAAGATAACCTAGTTTCGAAAGCAATGACGTTGCAAATTGTGTTGTAATTAACCTAATCCAAATTATGCAAGGATGAAAACCTAGGGTCAAGCTAATGCCTAATATATGAAACTAAAAATTTGAAGGATGAAGCCTATGGTCACGAATGCAAACTAATGGTTGAAACTTTTGAGTAATTTCAAAGTTGGTTTCTGACAGAATCCCCTTGGAAACAATGTTTGAGAAAAGATTGACAAAATTTAGACTCAGTTTGGAATTTGTATGACGATTTTGTTTATGTCAGGAAAATGCGTCATTTGAGCCCTCAAATGCATCATAGTATTTCAAATGCATTTTGGTATAGCGAATGCGGCTTTGGGACTGACAAATGCAACTGAGTTTTGCAAATGCGGTTCGGTGAGTTTCAGATGTGTCGCGACGTAGACAGATGCGGTGTTTTGAATTGCAAATGTGGTTTAACAGGTCTAATGCATTGCAAAATTTGGTAAATGCAGTTTGACAGAGCGATTGCATTTCAAAAGTTGTGACACAGTTTGCTAAAATTGAGGTTTTTGATGTATTGAGAGAAAATTTGATCTGTCTAATGTTGAATGTTCTGTGTAGAAGTGAAAATGTGGTGAATAATGTTGGAAAATCCAGCAAACACTTGATGAGCACAATGTTTTGAGTGTAAGCAAGAACACATAAGACAAGTACAATCCTAATAGGCCAATAGGCCAAGGGTTTGTATACTTGGTATAGCCCACTGATATACCCCTGATTGGTGCTAAACACCTTTCCTTCTCGAGAGTGGATAGCTTAGAAGTTTGGTGGCATTGGCTCCCCTCCATGGCTCATTAACGTCATTCGATCACACAAACTTTGGATTCTTGGGTAGTGACTTCCCAAGAACTACTATCTCTACTCAAGGGGATTAGTAGTGAGTGTCTTCAGGCATGATACTATACCCTGCACTATACCAAGCAACGACTGAAAAATGGTTGGCCTCTAAAACAAAAGGTGTTTAGTACATGATTTCCATTTGTAAGGCATGATCCATGCAGTGAGAGTCCCCTTTCGGATCCATCTCATTGGAACCATACACATGATTCTTAGGCTTTCCCCAAGAATCCACTTTTATATACCGGCTGGAAGTCCCTCAGGTTTAGGGTGCTACCGGTCTAAGTCGTCTTGGGGTGAGTATTTTTTCCCACCAGAATAGGCCCAAGTTCTAGAGTTATTAATCGTTTCTCTTACACCTAGGATCCCCCGAAAGCGCAAGGGGAGAGGATACTTCGATTACTAAGTCGTAAGGGTGTATAACAAATAAGAATGGGTCTGGTTTTTTGATCACCAAGTTTTCACAAGGTGAGAGCATAATCACCTACCATTTTGCAAACACATTCAGACAAAGTGGAAAACATGTTTGTTTTATGTGCACCAAAAATAAATGTGTACTAATCTAAAAAAAAGATAAGCACAATGTTTAGCATTCAGTCTTCGACACTCGAACCTGCAAACCACAAGTTAGGAGTTTCTTATCAGATGATCTTGGACTCACGAAATGTAATCGCCACATGCTACAAACAAAGATTAGTAACACAAAACCTATGCTAAGAAGAATGCAGAAAATAACCAGAATGCAGAAGAAAGACCAGCATGCAAAAAAAAAAAAGAACAGAAGACAGAAAACCCGAATGCAAAACAAAAAAATGTTACCAGGAAAATGCATTACAAAAGAGAAAATGGGTTGCTCTGTGTTGCAAATGTGGATCGGTCCTGGGTTCTGGTTTGACAGGAAGATGCGTCAATTCACTGTTCAAATGCGGCTCGGTGTTACAGATGCGGCTTTCCCGACCTCGTTTGCGGCACAACAGGGTGATTGCATCGTTTTAGATGGTGAATGCGTCGCGACTCATCAAATGTGGCTCAACAAAGATCAAATGCATCACTCCATACCTGTACCTGCGAAAACGATAGAGAACAAAAAAGACCGTACATAAATTAAAAAAATACAAAGTCAGGTTCACCAATGTATCTAAGGGTTAATTTTCAGGTTAGTTTATCAAATGAATTAAAAGCATATAAACCCAAAGAACTATGAAGTACAAAGGAAATTAAAAGCAAGAACGATTATACTTGTCATTCATCGAATCTTCCATGATTACCTTCATAGCACCTCCTAACTTGCTGCGAATGTATTGTCCTCAGATTGAACGTGTGAGCAATTTGATGCCAAAGACTAAGTCCTACACAAGCTTTGAAGGATTTAAATAAAACTATGCCTATGCCTATGACCATATGACTCTTAAATGCCAAATAACTCTAAGTATTTATGCACAAGAATAACAAAATTTATGCGTGTAATCCAAAAATGTGAGCAGAATAGGATTTTATAGAAAATGCAATTTTGATTGGATGGATGAGATTGACTTTTGACAGAAACCTAAAATTAGAGGACAAGATTTAATCTGATAATCCCTAATCAGGGTTAGGGAAAAATCCTTAAATGAGTGGTCGAGATGTCATCAGAGAAAATTGAATCGGTGGTGGAGAATAGATGAGATAATTAATTAGAAAAATAAAGATTCTCAAAAATCAAGAAGATAAAGACTGCTTGATTTGTGGGATTCGAAAAAATCAAGAAGATAAGAGTTGAACTGAAGATCAGATTTGGAAAATCAAGAATCTACCCGATTACTTGATTTTTGGAGGAAAGTTACCATTTTGAATTAAATTAATTTAAAATATGGATTTTATGAGATAATAAATAATCGATTTTCAAATTATTTACTAAAATGAACCAACAGTTAAGAATGTGAAATCATTTTAAATAATTAACTTATTTAAAATGAGAGAAATGTTAATTTTGACAATTAAATAATTAAAGATAATTATTTAATTTAGGAGATATGATTAATAATTAAATAAATTAATAAATTCATTTAATTATGATAATTAGTGACATATTAAATAAATAAATGAAATTCATTTATTTAATAATCAGGAAGAATAAATGAATAAAGATAATTAAACAAATTTAGAAATTTATTTAATTAGAGGAAGACTTTAGACAATTAATGACGTATTTAATAAGTAAATAAAATTTATTTATTTAATAATCATGAAGAATAAAAGGACATGAATTAATTAAATAATTATGAATTATTTAATCAATAGTCAAATGTGGACCAAGGACATAATTAAATGTCATAATTATGTTAGGACGAAAGTGGTAAAATAGAGCTTACAGGTCTAGGTCATTTTTAAGTGTCTACACAATCAACTTCTTTGGTATGTTCTACTAGTTGAGTCTCTATATGAGAATGATCTATGTGTTGCAATGTTTATGATAAAAATGACACAAGAAGATCATGTGAACATTGTTAGGATTACCCTCCTGGGTTTCACAGAGCCCGAAGTGTAGAAGTAAGGGCCTAATAATCCTTGTTTTTTGGCCAATCCTTTCCTTTACTTATCATTGTCTTCTAGAAAATTCATAGGTAAATGGTGAGATTAAGTTTGGTTCTAATAAAATAACCAACATTGAGCATGCTCGTAGCCCTTTCCATCAAGGTTTGGTTCATTCTTTTTTCTACCACATTTTTTTGGGGAGTGTAAGGAGTAGTAAAGTATGCCAAACAATACCTGCATGCTTACAAAACTCATCAAATTCCCTAGAAAAATATTCACCCCATTGTCTGATCTCAACACTTTTATCTTATAATCTGATTGCTTCTCAACTAAGGCCTTAAATTCCTTAAACTTAGTGAAAACTTCAGATTTATAACACAAAATAAATCCATGTGTATCTTGAGACATCATTAATGAAAGAGACATAATACCAAGATTTACCTAGAGTCAACATCCACTAGTCCACATACATCCAAATGAGTGATCTCTAATAATCTATTTGTATTGTTAGTTCTATTAGAAAATGAAGATCTATTTTATTTACCAAAAAAGGAATGCTCACATAAATCATTTTTTCCAACAGAATAATAAAAAATAGCATTAACCAACTTTTTATTAAGAATAGTCTTAAGACCTTTTTCACTAATGTGACCCAATAAATGGTACCACAACATACATGCATTTTTAGTGATAGTTACATTGGAAGAGTTACATAAATTAGAGGCATTTATCCTAAAAAAGTCCCTGTACGATATCCTTTAGCTATCAGCAAAATCCCTCTTACCAACTTGCAACCAAACTTGTCAAATGTCACATGCATTCTAGAATCATTCAACTTGGATACTGAATGTAAATTTATTGCAAGTCCTCAAATATGTAAAAAATCATCAAGGGATTTAATCCTCACATCACTAAACACAAGTTTACCATTCCCTTACCAAAAATATTCTTAGTGTTGTTATCACCAAAAGAAAAATCTCCCCCATCATATGATTTGTAAGAAGTAAACCACTCCTTGTGAGGAGTCATTTGGTAGGAGAAACCTGAATCAATAAGCCAAGCATCATCACTAATAGACTTAGCTGAAATAAATAAAGAATTTGAATAATCATTAAAGGACTTCTTTTTGGAGGAATGAACATTCTTTTTCTTGTTCTTACACTCCTTCACATGCCCTGTTTTGCCACAGTTCCAACACTTTACTCTTTCTAGGGGTCTTAGAATGTCCTTTACACTTATCCCTCTTTTTATCTCCTTTAGGCCCTTTCTCTTTGGACCTTCCTCACACATGCAAGACATCTTTGGAGCCAACATTCATAGAATTTCTCCTCACCTCCTCTGATAGAAGTATATAAATCATGTTGTCCATCTTTGGCTTTGTATTACCACTACTTATGGAAACAATTAGATTTTACCAAGATTCAAACAAAGAGTAAAGAAATAAGATACATTTATCTTCATCTTCTAATTTAATATCTAATGATGTAAGCTAACTTATAATCAGATTAAAAGCATTTAAATGGTCTGCAATAGAATCACCATCTTTCATTTTTAATGAATATAACCATCTTTTGAGATATAACTTGTTAGAAAAACTTATTGTTTGATAAATACCATCCATCCTCTTCCATAACTTGAAAGAAGTGTCTTATATGTAGACATTCGAAAGGAAGGAATTTTTAAGACAACCATATGATTCCTTGTGTTGTCTAACCTTTTCCAAACTTCATTAGACATTTGGTGCAGGAGCACCCAGTACACTTAATTTCAACAATTCATCCTTTGAAGGAAGGCATTAGAAATTTAGGGGAATTTGAGTAAATTAATGTTAAATAAGGTCTTTGAGACTATTTTTCATGTAATTGGGGGGTTTTTAAGGTTATTGGTTCCAAAAGTGCAAAAGGTTGCATAATTTGTGTTTGTTGTTAACAAATTGTCAAACAATGCAAAATTAAGCATATGTAAGGGTTAAGTTAGTTTGTGGTCAGTTATAGGTGCCCCAAGAGGTATTTTTTAGGTGGTAGCATGATATATTGTTGTAATATCTTGAAGGGGAGGTTGTTGAAGAAGTTTGGAATGAGTTTCTACTAAGAAATTTGCTGTTTTTTGTGTTTTCCATTAAGAAATTGCTGATCATGTGCATTGTACGACCTGTACACATTGTTCCACACTCCAAGCCTATAAAAAATGGATAGATAATTGAATAATATTTCTTTTGGCATTGGAATGGTGTTATTTCATTAAGAATCGAGTGAGATATCCTCATTTTACTACCGGGTGGTTTGAAATCCCATGTTTTTCCTATTTTCTTGAACTTTGCTTGGCTGGTACAGTCCGTACAACTCCAGATCTTGGTTGAAGACTGACATGGTATTTTAGGGCACTGAGTCTACTTTCAAATGCTTTAGGTTTTATTGAAAACTATTAATTTTGGAGTGAGTTATCTCTATTTTTCTGAAACTACTCTGGTTTAGTGCAAGTTGGTGTTTTGAGAGTAATAAAATGAGTTTTTAGGGCATTCCACCTACTGTAGCAATTGTAACTTGGTGGAATGACCCAATTTGTTGTAACATAGTTTTCCAAATGCTGTGGAGGTTGGAGGAAGTGTGTTTGTGGGTTTTGAGTGTTGCCCTAGGTTGAATTTGGGTGATTTTCCTTGTGAAAGTGAGGAAGTAAATGATGGTTTATGAGTTTTCTGGAAGAAATAACCTATGTGATGAATTTTAAAGCTTGTGCAGGCATAATTATGAGTGTTTGAATAGGTGGCAGGGTTTGGAAAGGTCTGGAGGTATGATTTACAATAAACCCTCCTTTTGAAGGCCTAGAATCAAGGGTTTTTGGTTTTGCTATGTTGGAAGAGTGATTTCTAGAAAATAGTGGTGGATTTAATAGTTTTTGGGCATTTTAATTGCTGCCCCAAAGTTTCATAAGGTTTGGTGGAGTTTAAAGTGTACCTTCTTTGTAAAAGTGGGCTAATTCTACTAGCCCTTGGATACGGTGACTTAATGTTTTTCTATGTTTTGACAAATGAATCTTACTTGTAAACTTGGAAATGTCTTTTTGATGGAATATGGATGCTATATGGATGATCAATGGGTGTTCTTACAGTTTTCTTTGAGGAATTGGTCTTTCAGTTGCTCAGTTATGAATTGGAAAGCCATAGAGCTGACCCTATGGAAGTTGTGCTAGTTATTTGATTTTGTGTTGGTGTTTGGTTTTCAAAGCTTGGTTGATTGTTCCTCCATCCTGCTCTGCATCAACATTGCAACTGGTTTAATCTCTTGTGAAATTGACAACCACTAAACTCTTTCTTCAAGGAGATCCTCGATCTTCAGTTTGCACATCTTGTAGCCTATTCCATTGAATTTTTTGATATCCTTGTGAGAGGTGTAAGCATAGTAAAAAATCCTCTTCACAAATCTACAATATACCATAAAAGAAAGCTCCCACTACAGCAAAAAATCCTCCAACACTTAAGAGAAAGACATCCCCTTCTCAATAGAATTGTTAGGTCTAATACCAAATGTTGAAAAAAAGGTGAAGGGAAGCTACAATATGAACTTATGTAAGTGAATTCAGATCTGAAAATAAGATTACCAAATCAGATTTAAACATGTGATTGCAACATACATCACAATATAAAAATAGAAAACAAAATATGACACCGGATTTATGTGGAGAAAAACTTTCATGAAAAAACTCCACATGAGAAAAGAGGGCAAGTATATTATTAATTTTTTTGTTCTACCTTAGGTTGATTTTTTCCTTTTATCCTTAAGAGAAAGGTCCTTGAATTTTTTTTTTCTCCAGTCACTAATGCTTATCCAATTAGGATGTTTGCAACAATTTTGTTAAATAGGTGCAGGACAATTAAGGGTGAATCAGTTGTCACAAAATTTCAACTTAAAACTTCAACACTTATCAATTCTACAACCACACTATTCTGTTACTAAGTATGAGCATGAAACAAAAATAACAGAAAGTAAGTCAACACAATGAAACTATATTTTTATGTGGAAAACCCAATGAGGGAAAAACCACGATGAGGGTTAACTCACAATGTAAAGAGATAATAAAATTGAATACAGAGGTTCAATGCCCAGAAGAGGACTCACTGCCAAGGGTTCACTGCCCATAAGAGGACTCACTGTTCGAATACAAAGGCTCACTACCTACAGAAAGGACTCACTATCCAACAAGGAGGCTCACTACCTATAGATACAAAAGAGAACAAAAGATCCACCACAACAATTAACACACATCTGCAACCTTGAATAAATGGTTGTAGAAACCTTCAGCTCATTACCTTCAGGAATCCAACAAAATGAAGAACTGTTGCCTCAACTCACTCACACACACTTCTTCTCTTATTATTTTTGGCTTACTTCATCACTTTGCATCACACTGCCATACGATTCTTCTCAATTTGACTTACATTTATACCATCTTCAACCTTAGAAACTTCCTCCAAGGTCGGCCACCAAAACTTTATTTCATAAATTCAAATTAGGTCAGAAACTCAACATTCCTGTGGTGGAAAGGAATGAGAGTGGACCAATAAAATATTTAACCAAGACCAAAATATAATGTTTCGAATCATCCACATGCTTCCTTAATTAATTTTTATTCTTTGAATGAAGTGTAAACACCAAGTTGGCCAAACCTAATGAAAACACAACTGAACATTAATGCACACGCTTCCCAAAAAGAGGATGAAATGTGGATGCCACAACATACTTTATTATGCATGATAACACATCTCATATTCCTTCAAATACATTCATAGCAAGTGCAACAAGCTTCAAATGCTAAACACCTTCCACAAATCCATCTGGACTGTGCAAACACATGCAACAACACTAAAACATGACTTCTGGACCACCAAACCTCAACCTTCTTTGCCATAACCCAAAGAACACCTCCAGAAGACATATCCCAGATCCACATGATCTAAAAAAAAACAACAGAGGACTACGAAGCAAAAAAATTTCTCCCATTCCATAGAAGACCAACTCTGCCAGATTAGTTCACACACCATTGAATGTGACTTTTACGTACCATCACACCAAAAGCTAAAACTCAAGAGATATCACCACTAAATTATCATTGTCAAACCTTTAGATTGACACAAGGATAGGATCGACACAGGAGAAACGTGAAGCACATACCAGAGCACATTTTGAACACATTCATCACTCCGACTTCTGTTCTTTAATCATTTTCTCAAAAGCACTTGGAAACACACCAATTCAACACATCTGCAACATCATAAAGATAGCTCCATGTACTCACAACATCTCAACAACATACTGAACTGTGTTGACATCAATGGTAACATTAATGACAACACCACCAAACTAGCTCATACTTGTGACAAGCTCCCCCTTTTTCATTCATGGAAACACATGATGTGAAAAATTGTCAAAGACAACCTCCTTCACCTTATCCCAGGAGAACATCTTCTCTTCTTCTGCAACTATTTTTCACATGACTTTCTCTTCCCCTTTGACATCAATGGAAAAGAACAAACACTTTGATCACCCCCCTTGGGAGTTCACTTATACTGCAACAATAAAAACCTTTTCTACTCCCCCTGCAGAGTAGGCCCATTTATCAGTCTAGATGATTTGTGAATCCACCAGACTGATGCACCTCCATTTACACCTAGTTTAGAGGGACAATGACCCCCAACCTCTCCCTAAGTTTCCCAAAAGTATCCTTTGGAAGAGCCTTAGTAAATATATCTACAATTTGTTCTTTTGTTGGCACATACTCCAATCTAACTTCATTCTCCATCACCTTTTCTCTCAAGAAATGATATTTGATAGATATGTGTTTTGTTCTTGAATGCATAACTGGGTTCTTTGAAATATTTATAGCACTTGTGTTGTCACAAAAAATAGGAATGGGCTCATCACATATTACTCCAATGTCTTTCAGAGTTTGCTTCATCCACAACAATTGTGTGTAATAGGATGCTGCAGTAATATATTCTGCCTCTATAGTGGATAAATAAACCAAGTATTTCTTCTTACTCAACCAAGAAACCAATATTCCACCAAGAAATAAAGCACCTCCATTAGTACTCTTTCAATCGTCCACACAACTAGCCCAATCTGCATCGATATAAGCATTCAAGGTGAAATCAGCACCCTTAGGATACCATAAGCCATAATCCAGTGTACCTTTAAGATCTCTAAATATCCTCTTTACAATTGTAACATGTGCCTCTTTAGGATTTTCTTGAAATATGGCAACTAGACATACTACATGCATAATATCTAGTCTGGTAGTAGTAAGATACAACAGTCCACCAATCGTAGATCTATATTTTCTCTGATTAGTCTTAGCAGATTCATCATCTTTGCTCAGTTTACATCTAGTTACCATAGGAGTACTAACTAGTTTGGAATCATCCATCCCAAATTTCTTCAACAACTCTTTTACATACTTAGATTGTGAAATAATATCCCTTTATCAGTTTGGTTCACTTGTAGACCAAGGAAGAAATTTAATTCATCAATCATGGACATCTCAAATTCTTTTTGCATCTCTTCAACAAACCTTTTACACATGCCTTCATTTCCACCAAAAAT
Source organism: Sequoia sempervirens (assembly GCA_007258455.2). Lineage (NCBI taxonomy): Eukaryota > Viridiplantae > Streptophyta > Pinopsida > Cupressales > Cupressaceae > Sequoia > Sequoia sempervirens. The sequence goes on along the minus strand of VDFB02000003.1, from coordinate 752,565,113 downwards.
GATATCATCAACATATACAACTACTATTAACTTTTTTTTACCTTGCACTTTGAAGTAGAGATTGTTGTTAGCAAAACCTTTGTTGAATTCTCACTTTGTCAGGTATCTATCCAATCTTGCATACCAAGCTCTAGTAGCTTTCTTTAGTCCATACAATGCCTTCTTCAACTTACAAACCATGTCTGGTTTGTTAGATAACTGAAACCCTTCAGGTTGTTCCATGTACACTTCTTCCTCCAATTCACCATTCAAAAATGCTGATTTAACATCCATCTGATACACTTTGAAATCCTTGTGGGAAGAAAATTCCAAAAACATCCTAATAGCTTCCATTCTAGCCATAGGGGAAAATGATTCTTCAAAATCTATACCTTCAACTTGTGAATATCCCTTGCATACAAGTCTTGCCTTATTCCTTACAACTTCTCCACTTTCATTCAACTTATTCTAGAACACCCATTTTGAACCAATTAGATTCTTATTCACATGTCTAGGGACTAGTTCCCATGTTTGATTCTTTTCTATTTGCTGCAACTCTTCTTTCATAGCTTTTATCCAACTCTCATCTTCACATGCTTTACTCACAAACTTAGGTTCAATTTTATAAAGTAGACACAAATTTACCTCAACTACTACTTTACTTCTTGTCTTCACACCTTCACTTTTATCTCCAATTATCTGTTCCTCCAGCTGATTCTTCTGTACATACTTAGGAGTCTTGACAATAGGTTCCAACTCATTCTCTTCTTCTTCTTCCTTCTCCTTATTTTCCTTAGGTACATGTCCATAGATAGGATCATCAGGTTCAACTTCACTTATCTCAATAGGTCTACGCATATCTTCATTAAATTTCACATTAGCACTTTCAATAATCTTCCTCAATCTTTTATTAAAGCATCTATATGCTTTGCTAGTAGTAGAGTATCCAAGAAAAATTCCTTCATCACACCTAGCATCAAAATTTCCAAGATTTTCATCATCTCTTTTAATGTAACATCTACTTCCAAATACCTTGAAGTACTTCATAGTAGGAGTCTTACCAGTCCATAACTCAAAAGGAGTCTTTGCATTGTTGCTTATAATCTAAACTCTATTAAGAACATAAACAACAGTGTGTATTGCCTCTCTTCGGTACACATCCGGTACATTTGATTCTTTCATCATGGTTCTTGCAGCTTCTTGTACTGTCCTATTTTTCCTCTCAACTACCCCATTCTACTGAGGGGTTCTCAGAGCAAAAAAATCTCTTTATGTTGTGCTGCTCACATAATGTATTAAACTCACTAGAAGTGATTTCTCCACCTCTATTAGATCTCAAACATTTGATTTTCAAATTTACTTCATTTCCAATCTTGCTTTGAATAACTTAAACCTATCCAGAGCCTGAGTCTTTTCTCTAAGAAAAACAACCCATGTCATTTGAGTATAATCATTAATAAGAAGCATGAAATACCTATCACCATTCAGGCTTCATGTTCTAGTTGGACCACAAAGATCAGTGTGAACTAACTCCAACATTCTGGTAGTAGAGTGCTCTTTTCCCTTAAATTTGCATCTTGTTTGTTTCCCTAGTTGAAAAATTCTGCAAATAGTATTAGCAGGTCTTGTAATTCTAGGTAGATCTCGAACAATTTCTTTTGAACTGATTTTGACTAGATTATCAAAATTTACATGTCCCATTCTCCGGTGCCATAACCAACTTTCACTGACTTGAGATACCAAACATTGACCATCAAATCCCTTTAGCTAATAGATGTTTCCATGAGTTCTTCCAACAACAACCATATCTCCATTTCTGAATTCTTTTCTAATTTCACATGTATTATTCTGAAACACAAGTTTAAAACCATTGCTACACATCTGACCAACACTCAAAAGGTTATGCTTCAAAACCTTCACATAATATACATCATCAATGTTGTGCACTCCATCAAAACAAATTGAACCTTTCCCACAAATATTAGCTCCTGAATCATCACCAAACATGACTAAACCACCATCATACTTTTCAAGTTTAGTAAACTTACTCTTGTCTCCAGTCATGTGATTAGAACATCCACTGTCAATTACCTAGTAGTCTTCATCCTGTCTTGCATGAAAAGCAGTAACCAAAGTACCTTCCATCCTATTCCTCTTATTCTCTGGAGCCTTCTTGCTTGCACATTTTCTAGGGTTAGCGGATACAGATTTACTTTCCAAAGCTAAGAATAAGCATTCACTATCATCAACCTCATTTTCAGATTCATCATTAGAGATTCCAACTTCTTCTTTAACATAGTACAACTTCTTGTATTTCTTATCCTTCCTATCCTTATTTTTATAATCCTTTTTCTTCTTATGTACAACTATATTCAAACATCTTGAAGCATAATGACCAATATTACCACAACTGAAACATTTAAAGGGAAACATACCTTTATACTTTTCAGTACCTTTCTTCAACTTCCTGGTGAAGTTCACTTCCAACTCATCTGAACCATCTCTCTCCAGATCATCTTCAACCTTCATTGCCTTAAATGTTGCCTCTGTCTTTTCTTCTTTCCTATCTTCTTTCCCAAAATTTCTCATCTCAAATGCTTGCAAGGTGCTGAATAACTATTCTTTAGTATACTTCGTAGGATCATACATCTCTTCAATAACTGAGATCTTATCACTGTAGCAATCTGGTAGGGTGATTAGGATCTTCTCAATAATATCTTCATTAGTTAGCTTTCCTCCTTGATTCTTAACTTCATTTTTCACCATCTCAACTCTCTGGAAATAGCTTGTAAACTCTTCACCTTCCATTTTCAAATTCTCAAATTTTCGCTTTGCCGCCAGCTTCTTTGTCAATTTTACTCTTTCATTTCCTTCATACAGTTCTTCCAACTTCTTCTAGACATCATAAGTAGTATCTAAAGAAAGAACCTTCATTCGCTCAGTCTTAGATAAAACACTATAAATAACATACCTCACTTTCTCGTTCTCCTCATAAGCAGAAACCTCATCTGTAGAAGTAGGACCATTCAACAGAGGAGTATACTTCATCTCAATAGCCTTCTAGGTCTTGTAACCAAGAGAAACAATATATCCTCTCATCTTCACTTTCCAATCACTATAATCAGATCCATCAAACATAGGGATTTCCAACTCATGTGCCATCAAATCTTCCTTAAGCGGTTAATCTCTACACCAAGGAACCAAAGCTCTGATACCAATTGTTAAATAGGTGCAAGACAAATAAGAGGGGGGTGAATCAGTTGTCACAAAATTTCAACTTAATACTTCAACACTTATCAATTCCACAACCACACTATTATGTTATTAAGTATAAGCATGAAACATAAATAATAGAAAGTAAATCAACACAATGAACACTAGATTTTTACGTGGAAAACCCAATGAGGGAAAAACCATGGTGAGGGTTCTCACAATATAGAGAGATAATAAAATCGAATACAAAGGCTCACTTCCAAGGGCTCATTACCCAGAAGAGGACTCATTGTCTAAATACAAAGGCTCACTACCAAAGGCTCACTTCCCATAAGAGGATTCACTATCTAGATACAAAGTCTCACTGCCTACAAAAAGGACTCATTGTCCAATAGGGAGGCTCACTACCTACATATACAAAAGAGAACAAAAAATCCACCATAGTAATTAACACACATATTTAACCTTGAATAAGTGATTGCAGAAACCTTCAGCTCACTGCCTTTAGGAATCCAACACAATGAAGAAATGCTGCCTCAACTCACTCACACACACTTCTTCTCTTATTATTTGTGGCTTACTTCATCACTTTGCATCACACTGTCATACGATTCTTCACAAGTCGACTTACATTTATACCATCTTCAACCTTAGAAACTTCCTCCAAGGTCGAACAAAAAAAAATAATTCATAAATTCAAATTAGGTTGGCAACTCAACATTCCTACGGTGGAAAGGAATGAGAGTGGACCAATAAAAAATTTAACCAAGACTAAAAGATAATGTCTCGAATCATCCACATGCTTCCTTAATTTTTATTTTTCGAATGAAGTGTAAACACCAGGTCGGCCAAACCTAATGAAAACACAAATGAACATTAATATACATGCTTCCCAACAAGAGGATGACACACGAATGCCACAACATGCTTCATTATGCACGAGAACACATCTCAAATTCCTTTAGATACATCCACAACAAGTGCAGCAAACTTCAAATGCTAAACACCTTCCACCAGTCCATCCGAACTCTACAAACACACATAACAACACTAAAAAACATGACTTCTGAACCACCAAACCTTAAACTTCTTTTCCATAACCCAGAGAACACCTTCACAAGACATATCCTAGATCCACAAGAGCTAAAACAAAATAGCGGAGGACTACGGAGTAGAAACATTTCTCCCAGTCCATAGAAGACCAACTTTTCCAAATCAGTTCACACACCAGTGAACGTGAATTTTACGTACCATCACACCAGAAGCTAAAACTTAGGAGATATCACCACTATACCATCATTATCAAACCTTCATATCCACACAAGCATAGGATCAACATAAGAGAAATGTTGATCACATACCTTAGCACATTTTGAACACATTCATCACTCTGACTTCTGTTCTTTATTAATTTTCTCAAAAGCACTTGGAAGCACACCAATTCAATACATTTGCAACGTCATAAAGATAGCTCCATGTACTCACATATCAGCAACATCTCAACTATACATGTACAATCTGCAACATACTGAACCATGTTGACATCAATGACAAAAATAATGACAACACCACCAAACTATCTCATACTTGCAACAAATTTAAAAGGTTTGAGAATTTCTTATTGAGCCCTCACTTAGAAAATTCCATGCTTGATTAGTTTATGCCTTAATATTTTGCAAGTCTTGCAAATTTCTTGTGCCTTTGAAATGATCAAAAACTGGTTTGTCATGGATTTCATCCATTATAAAAAATTGTGAAGTCAATGATTGCTAGGGATTTCACGATGTCTCAAAATATCTAAGGTAGGCCACAATATATAAGTCTATTCAAGAATTTCCTTCACTAAAACCCTAATCTTGTGAATTATCACTTGCTACAAAATATTTCAAGATTAGTTATAATCCATGAGGCTATGAAAATATTTAGCTCCTTTTTAACATGAATTAAATTGATGAAATTATTTTCACAAATTTTGTGCTCTCCTGAAATGTCTAATCTCAACAATGAATATTCATAGATTGCTTAAGTCCTCGCTAAAATTGGCGTCTTGTGAAAATAGATCTTCTTGGAAATTATTTATTATTACTTAAATTTCGTGAATTCCCTAAATACCCGAGCCTAGTTTTGATGTGTTCAAGTCTTAGTGCAAATAATTTAAGGCTCTTGGGGATTTCCCTATTTTTGAAATTCGTGAAGATGATTTTCCTTGGGTATAATTTCCTAGCCTTTCGAAATCCATGAAAATATTTTAAACCTTTGCAAAATACAGTCTCTTTGTGAATTTCAACACCCTTTAAAATTCTCAAATTCTTGACACCTCAATATTTCTTAAAATCTAATTTTATTGTTAGTTTAAAAAATTTGAAATTCTATGCAGGATTAAAATTCTGAATTTTGCAATGAAGTTGAAATTTTGAAAATGTTTATTCAAGTTTTTTTAATTTTTTTTTATTTGAATTTCAAACATGTGAACTAATAACACCTGTATTTTATTTTTAGGATTAAAGTCAAAGGGACCTACATATGGAATCGTACCAAGGGATATTTAATTTGATGATGATTGAGGGAGGGAATAAATAAATTAAATTATTAGGCTGGAACTACATATGGATTTGTGCAAAGCTTTGTTCACTATCAAAGAGACCTGTTTTAAACTGAAATTGAAAGGCACAACCTCAATTTAATATTGATCTGCATAAGAATTTGTGCCCAGATTTATGAAAAATAGAAAATGTTTTAAAGTGACAACGGGGGATTACTTTTACTTCTCCAAATGGGATACTCATCAAGATTGAGGAGGGGATGTTTGTTTCTTCTAGGTGCAAATTTGTAATAAAGTTATTTGATTGGAGATGAAGGAAGCATATGTTGCAAAAATTTAATGTACCTCAAATATTAGATGTTGATACAATCTAACCCCTTGATTTGGAATGTAATATATATAAAGGCAGTCTCCTCTCATTTATAAGGGGTTGAATTAGAATTTTTGTAACAACATTTTGAAAGTAATACAAGCAAAGGCATTGAAGTGTTGGTGATTTGTCTTTTTGTTTTTGAATGTATGCATGGTTCCTTCTTCCAACTTTACTTTTTAGTTTTAGTTTTATTTTAGTTGTGATAATGGCAAGGTGTTGAAGATATTTAATGAATTTCTTGCTCATACCATTTGTGGTTCACTGATTGTAAATTGCAGTGCACAGTTAGCATGAGATATTTCATAACATTAGTTCAATTGTGAATATGCATGTCATGCCAAGCTTTAGGGTATAGGTATGAATTTTTATAATCTAAAAATATTCCATTATTCCTTTGAAAATTGCACTATTTCTGCAATGTTGTGGGCTTGACCTTGATTAAACAAAAAATAGTTTATTGGGGAGTAAATTTATCTGTAGCATCAACCATTATTGTAACCGTCCTTAGGTTTTCAAAATTAGGATCTCTCTAAACCCATCATCTTTCATAATTTATTTTGAATTTGGGTTAGGTTTAGGAAGAAACAACATCACAATTTTGCCATATTTGATGATTTAAAGTCATTTTCATAATTTAGATCTAGAAATTATAGTTAGAGTTTGCATCCATTCTCAAATTTCATAAAACCCTTGTTGGAGTTTTAAGCTTCCAATATTTTATTGAACCATAAATTCCCCTTATGAAACTAGCATATCACATGAACAACTGAGTTGTCTTTGCAAATTCAATACCTGACATTTGAAGCCTTGGGGTTACTTTCTGAAGTTTTTCGAGGAAAGTTTCCTTTCAAGAGAGATAGAGCACCTCATATTTTATCTGTGTTGTGTAGTGCAAAAACACTCATCAACAAAATTGGTGCTAGAGGGAGGGTGAGCATAAGTGAAAAACATGGAAGTTGAATGAGATCTCATATATAAATATGAGATATGATACATCTCTTTATATGTAAAAAATCCAAAAAATCAAAAAAATTAAAAATATAAAAAATCTAAGTCAAGATGGAAAGGAAACAATTTCACATTTCCTATTGTGAAGATAGTCCTAGGTTGATACTTCTCAGCTTTAGGAGGCTTTGAATAAGTAATTTTATCCTCACGATTTGTTCCATTTTGCATTGTCAAAAAATGCAAGATTCATAATACCTCTAAGCACAATGAGTTGAATTGTCTGACCTTTTTAGAAAGAATGGGAATGGTTTTTTAGAGGGAATATTTTTCTGGGAAGTGCATGAACCCTTGGTTGTAGATCTGGAGGAAGTTGTTGATGTTGTAGGTGAAGGCTTCAAATAATTTATTAAGGACTAGCTGAGTAGTGAGAACATACTTTTTTTGGAAAATTTACTTCTGTCTACTTGGTGTAGAGCCCATAATTAATCCCATTCGAAGTTCACCTATCTTTCATGTTAAGATATAATCAATCAAGCTAAAACTTAGTTAGGATTGATGGAACAACTACATGTAAGTAATGATGAGTCACCTGGGAAGTATAGTGCAGAGGAAAAAGAGCCTACAAACATTGAACCAAAAGAACACATAGTAGAAAATGTTGGGACAACCATTAAAGATATTGGGTGCAAAAATGCAAAATTTGAAACACCCAGGATAGCAAAGGATGATAATGAGCATTCCAATGCAATGGAGCTTGAAGAAGTAAAGAGTGTTGTTCTCAGGGAAGATAGTCCAATATCTAAAATAGAATATTCAACTAAGTTAAAAGAACCTCAAGACAAAAGAGTTAGCAATCAAACTTCCCCATAAGTGATGAATATTTAGTATTGGTGGGATATGATGAATTCTTCACAAGGCTCATGAATGATTGGTATAAATTGCGATATAGAATATGTCTGAAAGAGTTATTGCTACCGAGATGGTATAGGATACATAATATGGTGCACTGTAAATTCACGTGTTTTTTGTACCAAAAAGCGATTATATAGGTTGAAGAACAAGTGGAACTATTAGAGCAGTTCAACACGGAGTTCCCCACTATCATTGTAGAAAATGTGCCAAAAATAGGAGGATATGAATCAAGTAGTTTCTTAGCTAAGTGTAATTCACCCAATGACTTTGAGCCAACAATAATGAAGGAGAATGACTTGCACATATTAGAAGAGTAGCATCATGATGTGTGCTCAGAAGGATATTCTAGATCAGTAACAAAAGGGTTTAGTTCTCTTGAAATGGAGGAACTTTTAGATTTTCTTGAGTTCAGTAAGTTCTAGAATTATGGTGGCATACTGATGTGCGAAAATATGAGGATGTCAAAAAAATAGTTGATGAATCTTGTCAAATGTTCACGCATGAAATGCAAGAAGAAAATGTTCAAAAAGAGATAGCCTTAGAAAATGTCACCACTAACGATGTGCTACGCCTGTCAGAAGCCACAACAGGGAGTCCTACCTTTCTAGATTATGATTTTCTTTCACATTCAAAGGATTTTAGCAGGACAAATTTGTGCATATCATGTTTTTATGATATATAAGCTAATCAAAATAATTTTGACATGAAGAAATTTATAAAGGATGTCATAATATATTTTGAGGATAAAGACCAAATAGATGAACATAACACATGCATTCAATATGTCTCTATTGATCTACTACAAGAACAACTAGTTGAGGTTGTTGATTATGAGGATACTCTTGAAGAGATGTCTATAGAGTCATCATCCCAGCCTTGTACTTGTGATGCAAGGGGAATCATGCACCACAAGTTGCATTCTCTTGAAACTGAGAGTGCAAGATTAGATGCCATACATGTTATGAATAGATAGATATTATTGCCCACAAAGGAGAATACCTAGGTTGTATCTCTCTTTGTTCTTGTCAATAATTACACTTATCATTTTGATTATGGGGATGTAGGGAGTAAAACTTGTTTATGGACTAACCATGAACCTAATGAATTTCCTCAATTATTGGTATTTCCTAATTGTATCATCTAGTTTGAGAGTTGTGATATAAAAATATATTTTTCTAAATATAAGGACGAGTTTGCATGGCTTAGGACTATAACTATCACCCTATTACTTGTGCATACATTGAAAAATCATATAGGTGTTAGTTGTATCTTCTAGAAGTCTTAGTTGTCTTATCTAGACTTTACACTTTCCTAGGTAGTTATGAGTTAGTTGTCTCACGTGATAGGATTAAGACACTTGTCATGATCTTGTCTTATCCTAACTCTCATCCTTGCCTTTATAAGCAAGGCATATCTAGCATATTTTGCATTGTATTGTATTGCATTGATCATATTGTATCATATTTCAATCCTTGTTTGGTGGAATAGAATCTTCCATTGTTGCTTCTCTCTATTTCTTGTGGAGGTTATTTGGTGTTGCAGATTGAAAATCTTGGGTTGATCACTTCAACATGGTATCAGAGCTTTGAATCTAGCAAGCCCCTTCCATTTCTTTATTAGAGAGTCTCCATCAAGTTTTCTATTGTGATTTGAGTTTCTTGTATCCTATATTGCATGTATGCATTTTGGTGAGATCTGGTGATTGTAGCGCTTTTGGCTATAGTGGGAGTATTTTAGGCTGTCCCATTGCATCCAAGAGGCTCGAGAAAGTTATATTTGGCTTTTGTTTCACTCAATTTCGTCACCATTTGCAACTTTGGCAAAGAAGGGTTTAGAGCTCAGATCTAGTGAACAACTTTTTACAGGAGCATTTTTGGCAAAAAATAAGCCTGCCATTGCGTCCGGGTGGCCATTTCTGAGTTTTTCGATATATTATTTTCCTATATTCAATGAAAGTTGTTTCTGGGGAAAAATTTGTTTAGTTGAAGGGTCGTATTGCCCCCCAACCTACATAGGTACGATCTTGCAGAAAAAATATTATTTTAATATTATGCATTTTTTAAAATATTTCGGGCTTTATAAAAATTTTCATGGGACATTATAAGTTTGGCGGATTAATATTTTTGTGGCTAATATTATCAAAAAAATATGTGAAGTTTTGGACGACATTCACCTTTTAACAGGGGTCATACTTGTTGTCTCTTCGGCTGCAGATTTTGTACACCGAAACTTATTGTGTCAGCCCTTTCCATAGGGTTTGTTGACATTCATTAGCCGACCACCGAATTTTTTTTTTTTGACCGTTTAAGGCTCGCAAACCTGTAAGCAGCGGCAAGCTTTTTTTTTGGCTTAGCCGCCGACGTTTTCTAACCGCGACCTTAACCGTTTGAAGTTAACTATGGGTCTTTAACCCATCGAGGTTGGCCCCCTTAGCCGCTGTCACCAACGGTCTATAACCCAGTAGCATTTTATGCCACGGTAACTGCTAGGTGGGCAGTGAGTTCACAAACCGCCAGATGTTAGCTGGTAGACAGACTCCTACATGTGACCACCTCGTAGCAGATCGCTAGTGATTAGATAACCGCTCAAATTTTTCTTTCTATGCAGATCACAATCACATGGGTGACCAACTGCTAGCCCCTGAGGGCTAATTTTCTGTGCCTATTTAGGCTTGATTTTTGCTCTTGTTTAGTCTTCAAGGTGCCTTTTTTAGGCCTTTTTTTCATTTTTGCATAACTTTTCGCCACGACGTCAAATTTTCAAAAATGAGATATCATCGAAAAGCTGGTTCGACGAACTTCGTAGTGGTGCAGGTGATTTTTCTAGATTTTGACATTTTTTTAGATTTTTCAGCCTGAAGGTACAAGTGCATTTATTGCTTATCATTGGCATAACTTTTGCATACAAAGTCAAAATTTGGAAAACTTTTTTTTGAAATTGCTCAGAAAATTGCAAAGAATTTGTTTGTAACCTCTATTTTCAGTTTTGGCAAGCTTTTTTTTCTTTTGAAAATTGTAAAAATCACCGTGTTATAAATGGTTGGTTTGAGCTTGTCATTTGTTCAAATTGTAAAATTTCTTCATTGTAATTTGCTGGGGGGGTTGCAAAATCAGTTTTAATACATTCTGGGGGGGTGAAAGGCACAATTTAAGTGCCACATTGTCTTCTTTATTTTGGTGTTCATGGCGGATCTAAGGAAAATTGAACCACTCACTCCGCACAATTATCATACATGGAAGCTAAAAATGACTCAATTGTTACAATCTAAAGGTCTAAGGCCAATGTTAGATGTAGAACAACCTGAATTCACAAGGGATTATGAAAAAAATGTCCATAGATGTAAAATGGATGAAGCAAAAGGGCTCATTTGCTTACATGTATTAGATAACTTGTTTCATATTTCAGAGTGTAAAACGCCTAAGAATGTTTGGGATAAACTTGAAGAATTGTATAGTAAAACAAATAATTTTAGAGCCTTGCAACTTCAAGCAGATCTACAATCACTCTCTCCAATTGCATTTCCTTCAATTCAGGATTTCCTTGCATAATTCAAGATGATTTTTTCACAGTTAAAAGGATGCGGGCATGATATATCTAGTGATGAATGTATCTTCTTGATTCTGTCTAAGTTAAAGGGCCCTTATCAAGTGTTTTCTTCTACTTTCTATTCAACTATGGATGCCATGGGGAAATATTACAAAATTCCCTCTTTTGAGTTGTTTTGTGAGCGTCTTACTAGGAAGGAGGCCAAGTTGATTCAGTTGGATGCCTTACCTAATTGTAAGAATCATGCTCTAATGGCTCAATCATCCAAGGGTAAAGAAAAGAATAAGAAGAAGCCAAAAGAAGAATCATCTTCAGGTAGTGAGAATCCCTCCAAACCAAAGCTGAAGAACAATCAGAAGTCCACTCCATATCCTTCTTCTACCTCTGGAGATTCTTCTTCCAAGTCCAAGGAAAAGAAAGGAGATCCTTGTTCATTCTGTGGAAAAACTGGGCAAGATGCAACTCATTTTTTTAAGAGATTGGAAGCCTTGGAGGAAGCTATGAGGAAGCACAAAATTCTAGTGGCTAAGCCTTCTTCCATGGGAAAAGGGAAAGATATTTCAACATGAGCCATTCATTCATCTTCAAATTGTTGGATTCTTGATTCAAGTGCTTCACATCACATGACCAATTCACGCGATCTCCTTGATTCCATTGTTCATACTTCTACTTCTCTGATTACAGTTGGGAACTCTTCATAAATTCCAATTTTGGGGACAGGCTCCGTTCAAATGCTAGATGGGTGCATTAAGGATGTTCTTCTTGTACCTGATATTTCAGCAAATCTACTTTCCATATATCAGATTTATCATTCTAGAGATAGGAAGACAATTGAGTTTACTCCATAGAATATGACTATTAGACAGTTACAGGATCCTGAGAAGGTTGTTGCTACAGGGATAGTTGATCATGAGAACCATTTGTATCGACTTGATGGCTTTGAGTCTTCATCGGGTTCTTATTTTGTTGCTTATGTTGATTCAATGAGCAAGATTTGAAATGAAATATTTGGACACTTGAACTATAGATAGCTTTAGCAGATGCAAGCACATAACTTAGTGGTTGGTCTTCTAAAGATATCTTGCACGGATGGTGTTTGTCAAGGTTGTGTTCTTGACAAGAAACATCAAGATCCTTTTCATAAGTGTCAAGCTACATGTGCAACCACACCCCGTGAGTTGGTCCATAGCGATCTCATGTCATTCCCAACTCCTTTTTTAGGGACTAAGTATGTGCTCACATTCATTAATGATTTTTCCCACCGAACATGGGTCTATTTTCTAAAGCTCAAGAGTGAAGTTCTCACCAACTTCAAGACCTTCAAAATATTTGTGGAGAAGAACTCAAGTTTTTCTCTTCGACAGATACACACAGATAATGGGGGGGAGTATGTCAATTAGGTATTTCGGGATTTTTGCAGTGAGCATGGTATTCTTCATCAACATAGAACAGTTGCTAGACCAAAACCACTTCCACAAGAGAGAGAATGGAAATAAAGCTTGCTTCACAATGCAAGATTGATTAATGCTTGAATAAGCTTCAATTTGTTCAATTGTACATGATATTCCTTTCTTGTAAAGGCAAGGTAGAGATGTAGGATTAGACAAGATCATGAAAAGTGTCTTAATCCTATTACATGAGACAACTAACAAACTAATCACCTAGGAATCAAGAAATACTAGCTAGATAATATAAGTTCTAGATAAGCCAACTAAGACTTCTAGAAAGAATATTATATCCTACGTAAACTTAACATGCGGATATGTCCACTAATTACCTAGTGAGTGAATTAGCTAGGTACAAAACATTTATTCATACCAACAACCCCCTTAAGTGCAACTTAGGGAGAAGATTATTATGCAAACTATGCAAAGACTATGACTATGGGTCCCAACTACTAGGCCATGTTAGGTACCCATTTACAAATGAAATGTAATCAATCTCTCACAAGCGGAGAAAAGGAGAAAACCTAGTGGAACAAAACTCCTCTCCAAAAGAGAGAAAAAAAAACAAAGAAAAGAAACATGATGTATGGAGGACTCAATGATACCCCCAAGGACAATATCCATCATATATATATAATCAATGACCCCCTCATAAGAGGGAAATAGAGAGATAAGATATCCCCCCCACAATGTGTGATCACCTGCAAGTATGGTTAATGTTTGAAGACAAAACATAATCCAATTCCTACAAACAATGTTTCTCCCCTTGGGAAGAAGATACACCATGTGCAACTGTAGGAATGCTTCCCATTCTAGATAGGAAGTGATAGGAAGAGGAATCCATATGCATGTAGATCGTGTCTCTGAAATCTTCTCATGTGTTGCAAAGTTCTTGGATGATGAAGATGATGCCACAATCCAATAAGGTACATGCCCAATCACAACAAATTGTGACAAACTAGGAACAAGTGGAAACTGATCTTGAACAAGATCCAAAGACAAACATGAAGTGACAATAGTTGATCCATGACTATCATCAAATAGGATAGATAAACCCTCGTATTAGTCTTCCAAATCTGAAATGTGAGACTCCACAAACAAAGAAGCAATGTCTATCAAATAGGAATCTCAATTAGGAAGACTATCAGATACATGTTGCAATGATACACTAGAAGTACTCAATGACTCATCAATAGAAGATGAAGAATAAGGAACCTTTGAAGCATATGCAATCTCCTCCAAAGGATCACAAGTATGGGTTATCAACTCTGAAGAATGAAGAAGCACATTGGAGTTGGAAAGAGGATCTTTAAGGGATGGAGAAGAATCATGGTCTCCTTATACCTCTTTAAGGTGAGTCCAAAGAGCATGAGGACATTCTAAGTGAATAAGTGTCTCCAAAATATCATCATTTACATTTTCAAAAATGACTCTAAAGACTCTAGCCCTAAAGCCTTTCCAAATGCAGTACTCATCATCTATGCTAGGACAAGGAACTTTATTAAACAAATATGGCAATAGATTCCAGTCACTAAGATGAGTGAGAATTAAATTACTCCATTTTCTATAGTTCCCTTTCTCCAAAGTAATTAAGAAACCCATTTTGTACACAAAGATATGAGCTTGAAAGCCAAAAATGGAGATCTGTCTTCAACCTAGAAAAAATGGTACAAAACCAAAAAATCCCTATAAAATATCTACACCATTGAAAATTTGACACTTCCAGCTTTCTAAAGATATCTTGTTTCTGAAAAATGGCCTCCGTTTGCAAAAGTTATGATAAAATGAAAAAAAACAACTATTTTTGGGCACAAAGAGGGAAAAACCTAGGTAGGTCAAGGTTAATTTGACTCAAATTTGGGCTCCATGATATATGATCTTCCTTTTTGCAAGGTTTTTTTTTTAAATGCAATGAAAAGGCTTTTAAAATATGTTCAACTTAGAGACTTTTGAATAGTCGGCCTTTTACAAAAGTTTCTAATGAAAAAACTTCCACCTAAATAAAGTACCATCGGCCTCTTAAATTACATGGTCAACATTTAAAAGCAAAGGCTTGCAAACAACTTTGATAAATAAATCTGTCGATTAGAAAGACAAGCTGACCATAAATAAAGATAGCGTACCACAAGATTTGACCTCTGATGACACCGGCTGACCGATGTAACCCAACTGCAGACAAGGTACAATCTATAGGGAATATACTCTATGAATATGCCAACGAACAAAATTTTCGCCCAAAATTTTTAATAGCTCGAAGTTTTCAAAAAATAACCGAACAATAAATTTTTTCCCAAAGTATTATATTTTTTTCCTGACAAAATAAATGACGCAAAAATTATTTTTGAAATAATTTCTTTTCTGCTAAATAAAATATTTTGACCTGGGGGGCCGTATGCCCTATCCAGGCAATTTTTTTTTGGCCTTAGAAACAAATTTTACTAAAAATGGATGAATTGGCAGTCAAAATTCATCTGTGAGGCCTTTTGAGTGCAATGGTGATGCAGATCTGGGCCCAAAGTGCTCCGAAAAAATAGTGACCTCCTAGATCAGCTTCTCTTCACACTTTTCCAAACCCTTCATAGATCTACCAAAACATAACCAAATTTGATGAAATGAAAGGGAGACAAGTTGTTTATCGAAATTGGATCATGTTTTTTCTTTAGATACCATTTTTGCAGGCAATCTCATCCTTTGGGGGGGGCTACATAGTCTCTCTATTTCCCTCCTATGGGGGGCTATTGATTTTATTGTATCCATGTGACAGATGGTGTACTTGTGGGGTTATTTGGGAGTCCTCCATCCTTCCCATCCTTTCTCACTTCTCTGCATTTTCATCTCCTTTTTGGAGAGGGATTTTCTTCCCACTGGGTTTTCCCCTTTTCTCCATTTGTGGGAGATTAGTTGCATTTTCATCTCATTTGTAAATGGGTACCTAAAATGGTCATCAGTAGCTGGGACCCATCATCTATCATCATCATCTTTGCATAATCATTTCATTTCCTCCCTAAGTTACACTTATGGGGGGGTGTTAGTGTAATTAATTATTTATTACACTAGCATAAGTTAACTTAGGTCTTGCATTAATTTAGTCCTAGGTTGCATTATTAGGAAATCATTAATAATGGGGTAATTCCCATTTCCATGTTTGTAGGGGATAAGATTCCTTCTAGAAGATGAGTTGTCCTTCTAGAACTTATCTCAATATTTTATCATTCCCTAGGTAGGTAGTTAGGGTTCACATGTTGTCACATGTTGTTAGATCATGACACATGGAAACATCATATTACATCTTGCATCTCAACCTTGCCTATATAAGGAAGGTCATTGTACACATTTGTATCATACTTTTTACCTCATCATTTGAGAGGTCTTAATATCAAGCAAGCTCATTCTTGCATATCCTCTTGTGAAAGGTTTATCATTGTTTTTGTAGGTGTTTTTGGGTGTCGAGCTAATATCTTCAGCTCTTTCATAGGGGTGGGTGTTAGTTCACCTTGTTTGAACATACTTTATTTGGAGTCTCTTCGTACATAGCATTGATTTAATAAATGTAGTTTTATTTCACTTTGCTTTGTTGTTTTGGATTAGTTTAGGTTTGGTTTCATTTTCTTTGTGGTTTGGTTTAGGGTCCTCTATTTTATTCTAAGGATGTCTTGTGTGCAAAATAATAATCTAACTATCTGGGAATGTTCTGATTATCTCTTTGAGAAGCCTTAATCATGTTTATGTGAATGGATGGTGATAGTCTCTTGTTAGTGTCAAATGGTTTAGATGTTTGATTAAGGAAGATGAGTCATTTGTTTGATCTAACTTGAAGTTTCATGAAATATTACATTTTTCACACATCTTAAGAGTCTCAAGGTCACTGTAAGTTTCTGTGCGAAGTCATGTTGAGTGAAAAAATCTTAACTTTCTACTTCAACACCACTATGATTATCAACCATGAGTGCAAGCTTCAGTTCTTGTGGATTGAAAATAAAAAGAAAGAAAAGAGAAATTAGAAGAATTGAAAAGAAAATAATGAAAATCAAAAGAAATTCAATTTTTAGGAGTATTTGAATAGACGCATGGCTGGAAATAGAGCTATGTTCGATAGGATCACAATGAACCTCATCAGAGCTATAGACACTTGACTGGTAGCAAGGTAATGTCTAGATTGCTTTTGAAGTAGAATCATTCATGTAGCTTAACATGATGGAGCATGGGTTTTTGTAGTCACTTAAGGATTGAAATGAATACATTTGCACACACTTCAATTTTCAACATATGGAATGTTAGATCTACTAGTGATTTTGATTCTTTGATCAAGTGTTTTGATTTATTTGGCCTAGTGTGGATATTAGAATAAAGATTCTAGGTTCATGATTCTTTTTTTTTATAAAAATGCTCTGAAGCATTTTACCATTAGGTTCACCATTTTTCGTGCCTTTTTTGCACACATGCCCCATCTAGACAAGGACCCCCTCTTTTTTTGTTCTACCTTAGGTTGCTTTTCAGATTTCTCCTTAAGAGAAAGGTCCTCAAAATTTTCATTTTGTTCTTTAGTCACTAATGCCTATCCAATTGGGATGTTTTCAACAATTTAAAAGGGTTGATCATTTCTTATAGAGCCCTCACTTAGAAAATACCATGCTAGATTGGTTTGGGCCTTAATATTTTGCAAGTCTCGCAAATTTCTCGTGCCTTTAAAATTAGTGAAAATTGGTTTCTCGTAGATTTAATTCATTGTCAAAATTCATAAAGTCGATGACTATCAGGGATTTCATGATGTCTCAAAATTTCCAAGGTAGGCCATAGTGTATAAGTTTGTCCAAGAATTACCTTCACTAAAACCTTGATCTCATGGATTATCACTTGCTACAAAATATTTCAGGATTAGTTATAATCTATGAGGCTATGAAAATACCGAGCTCCTTGTTAACATGAATCAAATCAATGAAATGCTACTAATTTCACACTCTCCCAAAATGTGCGTACTCAACAATGAAGATCCATAGATTGCTTAAGTCCTCACTAAAATTGTTGTCTCTCAAAAATAGATCTTGGAAATATTGCATTACTACTTAAATTTTGTGAATTTCTTGAAAAATTGAGCCTAGTTTTGATGTGTTCAAGTCTCAACGTAAATAATTTAAGGGGTCTCAGGGATTTTCTTGTTCTTTGAAATTTGCGAGGATATTTTTTCTCAAGTATTTCCCCGCCTTCTGAAATCCTTGAAAAATGTTTTAAACCTTTGCAGAAAGTAGTCTCTTCATGAATTTCTGCACCCTTTGAAATTATTGAATTCTTGACACCTCCAAATTCTTGAAAATCTAAATTTCTTGTCAATTTAAAAGCTCCAAAATTCTATGTAGGATTAAAACTCTAAATTTTGTGATGGAGTTCAAATTTTGAAAAGGTTTATTCTTAATTTTTTTATTTGATTTTCAAATGTGTGAACTAATAACAATTGTATTTGATTTTCAAGATTAAAATTAAAGGGACCTGCATATGGAATCATGCCAAGGGAGTTTTAATTTGTTCATGATTTAGGGAGGGAATAAATAAATTAAATTGTAAGGCTAGAACTACATATGGATTCGTGCAAAGCATTAAAGAGATTTTAAATTGAATTAAAAGGTGCAACATCAATTTAATGCTAATCCACATAAGAATTCATGCCTAGATTTATGACAATTGGAAAATGTTTCAAAGTTACAACAGGGGATTATATTTACTTCTCCAAATAGGATACTCATCAAGATCAAGAAGGGGATTTTTGTTTCTTCTAGGTACAAATTTGTAACAAAATTATTTGATTGGAGATGAAGGAAGCATATATTACAAAAAATAATGTACCTCAAATATTAGAGGTTGATACATTTTGGGCTCTTGATTTGAAATGTAATAAATATAAAAGGTAGCCTCATTTCATTTGTAAGGGGTTGAATTGTAATTGTTGTAACAAAATTTTGAAAGCAATACAAGCAAAGGCATTGAAATGTTGGTGATTCGACTTATTTCTAAGTGTATGCATGGTTCCTTCTTCCAACTTTATTTTCAGTTTTAGTTTTAGTTCAGTTGTCATAATGGAAAAGTGTTGAAGGTATTTAATGAATTTCCTACTCATACCATTTGTGGTTTTCTGCTTGTAAATTGTAATGCATGGCTAGTTTAAGCTATTTTATAATATTAGTTGAATTATGAATGTTTATGCACACCATGCCAAGCTTTAGGGTATATGTATGAATGTTTAAAATCTAAAAAGATTTCATTATTCCTTTGAACATTGCACTACTTTTTCAGCATTGTGGGCTTGACCTTGATTAAACAAAAAATAATTTATTGGTGAGGTTTTTTATTTGTAACATCAACCATTGTTGTAACTATCCTTAGGTTTTCAGAATTAGGATCTCTCTAAACCCTTCATCTTTTACAATCTATTTTGAATCTAGGTTAGTTTTAGGAAGAAACAACATCATAGACTTACCATATTTGATGATTTAAAGTCATTCTTAGATTTTAGATCTTGAAATTATATTTAGGGTTTTCATTCATTCTTAGATTTCATAAAACCCTTGTTGGAGTTTTAAGCTTTCAGTCTTTTGTTGAACCATAAATTCCCCTTGTGAAACCAACATATCACATGAACCATTGAGCTTCCTTTGAGAATTCAAGACTTGACATCCAAATCCTTGGGGTTATTTTTTGACGTTTTCTAAGGAAAGTTTCCTTTCAAGAGAGATAGAGCACCTCATGTTTTATCTATGTTGTGTAGTGCAAAATAACTCATCAACAAATGTGAAACTACCATCCCATGGATCCAATTTATAGAAATTATGGGAGGTAAAATCATGAATGGTAAACAAAAAAAAGATGTACAAAACCACCTGCAAAAAACCCACACCACTCTTCTTGCAAAGACAAAAGACAATAAAATATTAAATGGAAATTCAAGGCTCCCACATGGGTGCCTAGTCCATAGCATATCCAACTCCTTTCTTTCTGGATGCTTTGATGACCTTTTCACTCCTCGATGGAACACCAATATAAACCTTTTCTTCTCCAATCTCTAGTGCTCCATCCAAGACCTTTTAATGCCTTATCCATATTTGATGTGTAACCTCCACCAAAATTAAATCCTCTCTTTAAAATATAATTACAACATGCCAATATTTAATATTTTTCTCTCATGTCTCCTAGAACACATTCCAAGGAATGTGGAGACATACAAATGACATAGGATTACAAGGTTAATGTCACCTTATCCTAACAAGGTAAATGATTCATATTCTTTATGTAGCTTGTTCTTTTTCTTCTTTTTCTTCTCAGTAGGATTCCCTAATTCTTTCTATACCCTAGGCTCACTAGCCAACAATGCTTGTGACTTAGAAGAATTGATTAGACCCATATGAATTAACTTCACTTCCTCTTGGATTAGGATATTTAAAAATTCATCAAACTTAGAATCAACATATGATGTTCCCATATAAATTTGATGGGTATAAAATCCAGAAACAAATACTGAATACTCAAGACCAAATTTGGATAACACATTTAGAATCAATTGTAAATCCTACTTATCAATACTGTAATATTGTAGTTGTGTTCCTAATTTATTAATCTTGGAGATGTAGTATTGGATGTGGTCAAAACATTTAGGATCAAGATTTATCAAACAATTATCAATTTGATATCCCCTGATCTTATTAGTTTTACCATACAATTTCTCAAAATTCTCCCAAGCCTCTATAGGTGTTTTTCATGATTCAATATGAAATTGTAAATCAAAAAAGACTAATGAACATATGGATACAAGTGTTTTCTCATTATAAATCTCTCATTTTTCCAATCCTTTAGCATTAATGGGTTAAGGAATGGTTTCTTTTAGATGGACTTGACAACCCTTCCCTTGGAAGAACACATAAATAACAAAAGAAAGATACCAACCACTACAAGATTAACCCCAAAATTATGCAATCAAGAATCCCCTTAAGAAATATATTATTTGGAACTTTATACTTAGTGTGATTATAGGTGTCACATGCCAAAAATAATGAAGTGGAATTTTACTTAGTGCTTACAGATGCCAAATTTGGCAACAAGCTCAAAGTAAAATTTTGATATAGAATGGGATATATTTGTCATATAACTAAAAATTAAACAAAAAATTATGCACTTTAAAAAAAAAAGCACCCAAAAATGTTACTATAGGAGTAAGAACAAAGCCTTAAAAGTTCCCAAAAAGAGAACAACTCAACATCTGTGAGAATTTATAATTTTTATAAAAACCCAGCACCAAAATTAAAAAAACAATTTTAGTAGTGTGTAGAGCATGAAATTCTACCCTAAATAAAAAAAAATTCTCACAAAAAGGAGGCCTTGAGCCCGAGTTAAGAGCCTCTGAATTTGGATTTAAAGAAAAAAACTACACTAGAGAGGGGGAAGTTTTTTTTAGGCGTATGTTGATGTTAGCATTGTATCAGTAGGTGGAATATGCACTTTACCACTAAAATATTCTCTAGGATGAAATATTTGTGAAATATTTTGTTTTTGGTGATAGTAATAGAATCTTCAACAAGTTTTTGGAAAGAAATGAAATATTCATCCTTTGCCAACAACAATATATTCTCCTACCCATGAAATATTTTACAACTAGTGACTGGGGTGGTCAATGGTTAGTGCAAACAAATAGGTATGTGTCATGTGGTACTGGTATATAGCCCACGTACCTGTGCGACTGTAGACTTTGACTACAAAGCTTCTTTTTAATTTTTAATTTTTATTTTTAAACCAAAAATTCCATCTTTGCGGAGATGTAATTTTTCCCTCTACGATTATGATTTTTGATTGTATGGTTGTATGATCAACTACGTGACCAAGGAGGGAAATTTTTTTCCATGAGTTTTGAGTGCAAGTTCTTGGAGTTTGATGATTTAACAATCATCTTGGGTTCTTTTGGCCTCATAGATGCAATGGTAGGGTCTATTTTGACCCAAAGTACTCCAAAATTGCATTTACCCCTTAGGATCTAGCAACCACTTTTCAGCTTCAAACCCTCATAAAATTTTCCTTAGATATCCAATTTAGATGAAAAAATGGAAAAATAAATCTCTCAAACCCACTAAACTCAATGGTGAGCTTATATTTTCACCAAAAAGTTCCAATTTGAACTTGAAATACAAAACCACAAAGAGGAAGCCCTCAAATTTGGTATTTATTTTCATGTTTTTTGATTCTCTAGGTCATCATTCAATGCAAGAGAAGAGCATTCTAAAATTTTCAATATCATCAAATATTTTCAACCTATATCTCTCAATCAAGACTAACAAGAATCAATCCCACAATATTTGATATCTTGTAAGAGTTGGTATAGAATACTCTACACCATGCAATATTTAGCTGAAGATTATAGCCACCCAAGATATAGGAACTTCATGAAAGAACAAGAGAGATCAACTATGAGAGAAAAACATATTATATCAAAGGATGCAAATGATAGATTATGGTTGCATGATTATTCCATGAGACCACCTAGTTATATAGCCAAGGTGAGACATAGGATTAGATAGGATCATGAAAAGTATATTAATCCTATGTCATGAGACAACTAATATTAAATGACTTAGGACTCAATCATTAAATGCGAATAGATAAGATAAGATCTTATGGCAACTAACAACCTTGTAGAAATGTTTCCTATGACCCAAGAAAACTTAACATGTAAATAGGACCCACTATTGAACTAGTTAGGTGAAACACCTATTTACACCAACATTATGGTCCACTCCTTCCTTAATTTATTTATCCAATAGTTTTAAGAAATTAATCACCCTATATTGCAACCAAATCCTTGTTTATTCCATTTGTAATGAATGTATCGTAATTAAAGCTTCTATTTAAGTCCCTATGTTAAATTTTTGTTGCTAACATCAATAGATGAATTAGAATTTGTGTCTTGACATCCATTTCCAAAAAATGACACAAAGCATTGTAAGGAAGCTAAGGTAGTGGAACAACTTCCTACACTAATCTTGAGAGGAGAATAATGTAAAAAATTATAGATCTTTTCAATAATTATAAAAAATTAAACATAAATATCATACATACCACAACACATTAATTTACATGGGGAAAACCCTTTCGAGAGAAATACCCCACACTCCAAAAACTACCCAATATATTATTAAAAAATCACAAAGATTATAATATACTTGTAGAGAAAGCTTCTCATAGGAGTATCACCAATCAAAGATCCAAGGCAATACAATCGTTATCAAACTCTCAGAATACATCAAAATACATAGTCGCAAAATAATGCCCTCATAAAATAGGGTTGCCTTTTAGGGCATGTCAAGCCAACAAATATCGATTGTAGATTTGAGACCTAATGATGAATAGTCTAGATTTACAATAATAAAATATACATAAAATTTGGCCTTGCCTCGAACCCCCCCACTAGGGGATGATCCCCCTAGACCCCTCATGGGGGGGTACCCCCTACCCCTCATGCTTACCTATCAACAATACCTTATGAATTGCAAGGCTGCGACACAATTTCCGAATAAGCATAATAAGTTTAGATGAAATAATCCTCAAATATATTCATATTAAATGGTGTCACTTCATCCTTATCAAATTTAACCAATCTTCTATCTAAAACCCTTTTCTTGTGGTGTGGAAGAAAAAAACTATTATTATCCCTATTATACTCTATAAAATGAGTTGATGCTTATAGGAAAATTTGTAGCAACATTCAAGTTGACTACCTCACAAATGTACTCCCTATCTAGTCTCATCAAAGACCATCCTTGTCATTCAATATTGGCTTATATTTTGGATCATGTCTTTTTGAAATAGCCTTTATCAAATCTATATTAAAAAAATGTAGAGGAGGAAATTGAACACCCCAAAATGACGTGATCTCAAAATGGAAATTTTTTCTTGACTACCTCAAGGTTCGAAGCTTAGGTGATGAAAATGGAAAGACAAGGGATATTTTCTTATCTTTTATGTTTTATGATGAATTAAAGATCAAGAGTTTTATAGGTCAAAAGAGTAGGTTGCAGAGGTCTCATGAGAAAATTGCTAGGCTCTTGGCCAAGGACAATAGCACAACACATGGATGTCCTTGTGGCATGTTGTGGTCTCATATAGATTAAAACTAAGTTTACTAGCAAAGAAAATGATAAACCTACTAACTATTTGGCAGCTAAAATCTTGGGAATATGCTTAAATAATAGAACAATAGAGTAATAACAAAATATAAATGACTAGCATAAATGAAACTAGGTGGAAAGGAAATGAAAAAAATGAAAAGGAAGAAAGGAGACTCACATGAGGTCCATGGGTGAAGCCTCCTGCAATGTTCCAACTTCAATACCTACACACATAGAAATGGGAAAATGGTTGGGGCTATTTTAGGGGCTTGCCTCATTGAAACCCCCTTGTAGGTGTTCCCACCTCCACAAACAACTAGAAAGATAGATGGAAAAAATAATAGACAAGATAAAGAAAATAGATAGACGAGATAAAGATAAGAGCAGTGTTAGAATAAAAATATTCTAACAAAGTAAAGATGATAATGTAATGGAGAGATTATAGTTACCATCCTTTGGTGAATGAGATTGCTGAAAGGAAGAGCATGCAACCTCCAAGATGTTCCAAGAGTGCCAAAGTTTTGGTGTAGAGAGCCAAGACATAAGAGAGCTTGATAGAATGAGAGAGTGAGAGTGAATAGTGTTGGAAGTTTGGAAGTCTGTCATTGTTGATGCAACTTGGAAACATGAGCATGAAGTTTACATACATCAGTTGATTTAGTTGTCTCAATGTTTTCATTGATGTCAACATTGTGGGGAAGCATTTTTGGATGTTATTTATAAAAATACTAACTATATCGGAAGCTGATCTATCAAAAGTTTGGTAGTGTTCTCTGTTGATGGTGTTATGGTTTAGTGTGTCAATTTTTGGGTCCGCACTTCACCACAAGAAGAGGTATAACTTTGTGATTCTAACCATATCATTATGACTGGCTCATACAACTATATTCAAGATCTCAAGAAGTTTGGTGAAGAGTAATGGAAGATATCATTGACAAAGTTCAACTCTGTATATTTCTATCTCCTCTTTGTTCAGTATAACAGTATGGGAGATTTCACATTTTCTTGTAAATAATTTTTTGTTCCTGTAGTTCTAAAGGTAGTCTCTATGATGTCGGTGAAATGAGAAAATGAAGAAGTATCAAATTTGGAAGGTGTTTATTATGAGAAGTGTGTGTATAATTGGAATTTTTGTGATTAGGTCCTATTCTTCGATGACCTCCTACATAATATGTGTTGAGAAGATTAAATACTTTTTGCTGATGTTAATTGGATCTACTTTAGATCCATGTTGACTTGAAATTAAGCATTACACATAATTGGTTGAGTGAAAAGATTATTTTAAATCTTGAATGGTGCTAACAACAACTATTTTAGATTATTTTGTTTATATTTAATTAGGCCAACCTAATTGACGTGTGCGGATGTAATTGGGTATATATACATGAGGTATTTTGGATTGAGAAGTGGTGAGTAGTGAGAAATGAATGAATGTGTGAGCATAAATGACATATCATATGTGAGTGGTGATGTATAATGCAAACATGCAAATTCAATGGTAAAAGTTTAGAATTAGAGCATGCTACGCCCTTAATATTATTGTACATCGGGTTATGAATAGTCGGCTTGTAGCTATCTTAACTCTCTATTAAGTCATATTATCATTAGTATATTGTTATTTAGTTGTTTAGGTCGGCCTAAGTCTTATATAGGTGTGTCTAAGTCGGCCTAGGTGATATCCTTGGCATAAATAGGTATATATAGGAGGTTGTGAGTCTTATTTTCATCATCAAGTGTGAAGTGTGTTCTCATTAGAGATATTTGAGGTTTCCTCGAAGTGGCTTGTTATTCTCGCTATTATCAAGCATTTGCAGATATCATATTTTCTATTGGTAAGCATTTACAAATGTTGAAACAATCACACAAATGAAACTTAAATTTCTTAAATTTTTACTGAATCTCTTTATTATGTCTTCAAAAACCAATAAAAATAAAATCCAATTTGACAAGATCTTGAGATATGCAGATTCCAAAAAAATTGTGTAGAAACCCTAATTCTGCAATAGTTAACTTAATTCTACTCTAATTCTTCTGAAATCTAGACTGTAACTTCTTTAATATTTTCTTCAAAAACCCTTTAAATCAGAAAAAAAATTCGCCGTGTAATCTGAAACATATGCTCTTCCCAAAATTGCCTCTAAAATTGAGAAAAACCTTGCCTCTATGGTGCCAAGAACCTGGCTCTGATACCACTTGTTATGAGATAACTTGCACAATAGAAGAATATGATATGGAATATTCTACAAATAATTGATAATAATTGAGAATAACAAGCCAATTTGAGGGGGAAAACCTCCAAATATCTCTAATGAGAACACACTTCACACTTGATGATTAAAATAAAGACCTCAATAACCTCCTATATATACCTATTTATGCCAAGGATATCACCTAGGCCAGGACTTTATCATCTCCATATAAGATTCTAGGCTGACAACTGCCAATATAATTAATGATAATATGATTCTTAATAGAGAGTTAAGATAGCCAATGTCAATTATTCATAACCCGATGTACAATAATATTTATGAATATTATTAATATGATATGAAATATACGCGAAATACTGATAATAACTAAGAATAACAGTTACCTCGAGGGGGTTCCAAATATCTCTAATGAGAACACACTTCACACTTGATGATGAAAAATAAGACTCACAACCCTCCTATATATTCCATTTGTTGATATCACCGCAGGGGCCGATCACACCTATATAAGACTTAGCCTACCTAAACAACTAAATAACAATATACACGATAATATGACTTTAATAGAGAGTATCCACAAGCCGACTATTATTCATAACCCGATGTACAATAATATTAAGGGCGCATATGCCCCCTCAGAAGCATTGTCCTCAATGCTAATCAAGTTTGGGAACTTTTGAATGAACTCCTCGTCTTCCCATGTGGCATCTTCAACTGGTAAATTCTTCCATTGGATGAGATACTTAGTGATAGTTCTATTCCTCAGCTTCTTTGTACATGTTTGATGAATGCACTCTGGTTCCAAAATGACTTTCCTTCACAAACACGCACAAAGAAGCTAAGGAATAGAACTATCATTGAGTATCTCATCCAATGGAAGAATTTACCAGTTGAAGATGCCACATGGGAAGATGAGGAGTTCATTCAAAAGTTTCCAAACTTGATTAGCATTGAGGACAATGCTTCTTTGAAGAAGGGGGGCATGCTACGCCCTTAATATTATTGTACATCGGGTTATGAATAGTCGGCTTGTGGCTATCTTAACTCTCTATTAAGTCATATTATCATTAGTATATTGTTATTTAGTTGTTTAGGTCGGCCTAAGTCTTATATAGGTGTGTCTAAGTCGGCCTAGGTGATATCCTTGGCATAAATAGGTATATATAGGAGGTTGTGAGTCTTATTTTCATCATCAAGTGTGAAGTGTGTTCTCATTAGAGATATTTGGAGGTTTTCCCCCTCGAAGTGGCTTGTTATTCTCAGTTATTATCAAATATTTGCATCATATTTCATATCATATTCTTCTATTGTGCAAGTTATTTCATAACAGAGTAGAGTTGTTGTGTGACTACCAAGCAGAGAAGTACTTCATATTCAGAGTTTCAAAGGAATTGAAATACAACACAAGATAGGTGCACTTTGTATCAATTGATATTTTGGTAGTGAGCCACCATTTTTGTATTGTACTCAACTCTAGCAATTATCCTTTTTAAGGACAACGTGTCTTGGCAGTGAGCCTCTATAATATAATATATTTGGATATAATATATTATGAGCTAATCCTCACCATTTTTTTTCCCTTTTTTGGTTTTCCACGTAAAACTCCTGGTGTTCATGTGTTTTGTGGATTTGTGGATGATTCATGCTTTCATTCTTTGTTTTGGTTAGTATGTTTTTGTGATAGAATAAGTTGTGTTCAAAAGTTTAATAGAATACTGATTCACCCCCTCCCCTCAATATTCTGAATGTTCAACAATTGGTATCAGAGCAAGGTTCCTTGGTAAAAATCCTAATATCTTGAGGAAGATCTTGGAAGTTTGAAGACATGGCAAACAAGAAGTGTCTTATTCCTCTAGAAGAAATTTCTACAATTGAATATATAGAAGATGATTGTATGTTTTACAAAGAAGAACTAAAATATTCTCTTTAAGATCTTGAAAGAGTTTAAAATGAGAAAAAAATCTTGAAGGAAAGCCTAGGAGAAGCAATTGAATGCATCAAGAAACTGAGAGAACACATCAATAAGTTCAAAGAAAGGCATAGGAAAGTCAATATACAGCTGAAGCAAGCAAATGAAGAGATTATTGGACTGAAATTCCAAGTGGAAGAAAAGAAGAGAATTGATGATGTCTAAATACTAAGATACAAAGAAAGATAGATGAATGCACAAATATTGAACAAGAAGCTGTAAATCTCAAAAATGATCTAAAAAAGGCAAGAATACATGAGGAGAAATTCAAAATGAGTACTACAATGCTTGATGAATTACTTGAAATACAAAAACCCTCTAAGGACAAAGGTGGTTTGGGACTTGAAGAAGGACAAAGTTCAAAGGAAAATTAGACACCTACCAAGGTTGGCAATCAAAAGAAGATTCAAGGCAATAAGAGACAATTCATAAATCAAAGAAGAAATGCTGGAAGACCTCATATTAGACAACCAAATGCACAAAGGTACCTATATTTCAATGGTATTTTTTTTTCATGCAATAAATATGGACATAAAGTAATAGAATGTAGAAGTAAAGTGAATCAGGATGTTGGAC
The DNA here is from genome assembly GCA_007258455.2 of Sequoia sempervirens. NCBI lineage: Eukaryota > Viridiplantae > Streptophyta > Pinopsida > Cupressales > Cupressaceae > Sequoia > Sequoia sempervirens. The sequence goes on along the minus strand of VDFB02000003.1, from coordinate 752,536,262 downwards.
TCTTCTCTGGACAATGTTTTGCATGCAAGAAATTTGGACATAGACCTACTGAGTGTAGAAGTCAAATGATGAATAGATATAATATAGGGAGAATTTTTCAATCTTTTAATGGCTACTATTATTCATGCAATATATTTGGACATAAGGCTTACCAGTGCAAATCAAGGATGAATAGAAGTCAGTTTGGTTAGAAAAATGTTGTGTGCTACAATTGCAACAAGCCTGGACACATTTCAAGATTATGTAGAAGCAAAAATAGAAGACAGTCTAATCCGGTAAGGAGGAATAAATCTGTGAAGAAAGATGATTCTACTAATATTAAGAAGGAAATGGAAAAGATTTGGAGAAATAAAGATAGAGATGATTCAAGAACTAAAAATGCATCTGTACCTACCTTTGGTATAGATAATTCTGCTGGAAACTAAGCCCATGCTAAGGCTTACGAGGAGCAACAACAATTTTTTTTAATAACCCCCTCAAATACAAGGTGTCAAGTCATGACACGAAGATATATCTTGGAAAAGGAATTTATAAAGCTATTGAAGAAAATTGTGGAAGGAAATATTGCGATGTGGAAGTTTGCAGAGCATCTGTAGATTAACTATGGATACAAGGTTTCAAATTTTAACAGCTTTTTTTAAGAACTTATTGCTGACACATTTATTGATACAGGTCTAATCATGGAGTTAAAAATGTATTTGAGAAGATGAATTCATTTGTTGTGAAGGAAATGCAAATTGAAGAAGAGGAAGTGGAATTGAGGTGTGTTTTGGAAGAAAAACATCAAACCCTATTCTTTGTTGAAGAAAATTCAAGAGGTATTCCGCTTACATAATTATTTTTTGAAATTTTTATCTTTAATTAATGGATGGTTCAAAGGTAGTAAATGTTTTAGATATACCGCAAATTAAATTGAAGAGGCATTCTTTGAAAAAACTGTCAGAAGACTTGGTGGGTGCATTTTCTAGCACTCTACTTAGAGTTTTTCCTACTAAGGATATCTATGCATACATTGATGGAAAAATAGAAGATATGTCCCCTATTAGATTGAGTATGTTGTGGAAAATTGAATTGGAAGAAAACTATGATGCATACAAAACCCTAGTGGAAAAGAAGTTGGACGTATGACAAAAGTTTCCACTGTTTGAATTTGACAAGGAGTACATTTGAATTGTATTGAGTAGGATTCATAATGAGTCTATTTGTATTGATGGTGCACACTCGATAACCAGAGAAGCAATAAGGGATGTGACTGGTTTGTGCTCCTTTGGACTAGTTCCAAGGTAGAAGTTTGTTAATGACCAAGAATTAATTGAAAAGATTGATGCAACTCTTCAAGGAAAATAAATTATCTTGAGTACAATTGAAAATTTGGCTATTCGGTATGTCACAATGATTATTATACATAAAATTTTCTTACCTAATGATGGATATACAGTATCTACTATTGATTCTCATATTGCACTTGACATGATTGGGAATGGTGCAGATTATGATCTTTGCGAGTTACTTCAAAAAAACCTAATGAAGAAATTGAAAGAAATAAAAAAGAACAAAAAGAGTACATTTAGGTATGGTAATTTGATATTTTTCTTACTTTTCTACTTCATGAAGGAGATAGGCTAGTAATTAGAAAAGTTGAATGGTCAAATAAAGAACTAGTAGCACACCAAATAAGAAATATCATAATGAATCTTGGTGGATAGAATGCTCAAGAAGATGCTCTTGTAGCATTCTTTGGGATGTTTTAGATGAGGATGAATAAGAGAATAAGAATTCTAGAGAGTGTGGTGGAAAAATACTCTGAAGACATTAATTTCCTTGTCTCTACTGATTTTTGTTACATGGAAGCAGTTGAGCCTAGACTTGTGTGGATTTTTGAGTTAGATTATGAAGTAATTGTGGAGGAAGTTGATTATTATGTAGATGTGCTTCTAGGAAGCCCAAAGAACCCCAAAAAAACTAGGTTTAGAAGAAAATTTTATGAATGAAGCCTCTGGTAGTACAAGAAGAACATGAAAGAAAAGAAAAGGTTTTGCTATCAAGCATGAGGTTACAAAACAAGAAGGAAGTCAATTTGATGTGACCCTACATGAGCATGCAAGTGAGAGTATCAAAGACTCTGATGAAGCAATAAGAGCTCTACAAGAAGTAATTACTAGTGCAAGCATCAATGCATCAACATCTTCTATAGAAAATCTCAAGAGTATGGTTGATTCATTGAAAGCATACATCTTTGGATCAAAAGAACAAATAGGAAATGAGTCAGAAGCAAGAACTACAAAATAAAATATATAAGGCATCAAAGAGAAATGTCTATAGGCACACAAAAGAGTCTTGAAGGGATTGAAGTATGTTTAGGATTGTGAAGAAGAAGCATAGGAATTAATATCTTTTTGTCTGAATTGGTCTAACTAGACACTAAATACAAAGAATGAGGGAGTCATAATGAAATTCAGTTGAGCACTCAAGCAAATGTTTACAGTTTGGAAAATGATAGGGATAATTAGAGGTGGTATTACATGATGCAATTGTAGGACACATTCTTTAGCTTGTAGGATCAGAGAACAAAGATAATTGAGCAGTACATGGCTCTTAGAGATTTAGTAAAAATAAGGTACACTCCTATATCTAGTGTCTTTGCTAGTGCTTATAAATTATCAGAAAAAAATCTCATCCCCAACACTATGAAAGAAGGTATAGAGTCTTTAACAAAGCTTGAATTACTATACATGAATCTTGTAAATGAAAAAGGTTCTTGGGAAGAAAGAAAAGATACTTGGAAGGTGTTGGCAATCAGGATTGCACCCTTACCCAAGCTAGACTTTCCTATCTTGTTGCAACATGGAAACACTCTTAAATTTTTGGGTAAATCTATAGGTGAGAGAGAATCTTCAGAGTGGGTTGGTTCCCCCAGTAAAACACCTAATCTAATGGACCTTTAGGGAAAAGGGGTAGAAGGAAAAACTAAAAACAAAGATCCAAAACTGAGGTGATTTACAAATAATAAGAAGATTCTGACAATTTTTTCCACTCACAACAATATCTCTAAAACACTGATTCTCACAATCCCACCCTAAACATCTAATCCAAAAGTGACTTTCATAGAGGTTAATCAAGCATAACACATAATGTAACTTTAATCACATCAAAATCTTGCAAACAAACCTACAAATGACAAGACATAAGGAGGATTCTACATTCAAATCATAGCTAACATTAGATTGTGACTATAAACTTGAAACAAGTAGATGAGGAAAGAAATCTTGCAGCTATATTGAACTGAAGGAGTGACAATTATAGAATATGAGTACAAAACCAGTTTACAAAACTCTTTCATTGATTAGGAGAGTAAGAAACCATCAATTTGAACTGAGAAAAATAAAAATTTTCTCCAACTTATAGCCTCCAAGTGTCACCATAGAGAAAATTGCCAAAAATCAACTTAACTGCATCTCTGAATAGCAACTTTTCCCATTTTCGAGCTCAAGGAAAAAGCTTGAAAAAAAGTGTCATAAAATGCTCCAAACAACACCAAAAGGATATAAACTTTCCACCTCCAAAAGGTTGATCTAGAAAATTCACAAAATCAGGTGCAAATAGATGGAAACTGAAAAATGGAAACTTCAATTTGCCTCCTTTTCTCCAAATCTTCCCAAGTGAACTTAATTTAAAATGGAAAGTTTCAGTGAGGACTCAAGTACTGCCTTTAAATAAAAATTAATTAAGCAATTCATAAGAATATTGCTTAATTAATTTTTTACAATCTACAGTTTCAAAATAGAAATCCCTATCACATTCACTTTGATACCGACTTGACTTCAATTACTCTAATTTTTTCAATTTGAACTCAAATATTCTAAATTTTGCAATTCTAAGTAAAATTTCATACTTTGCAAAAATCAAAATATTTAAAAAAAGGCACCTATATACTTGATTTTTCTATAAAACATCACAAAAAAATTAGATGCCCATCAAGTAAGTTGTTCCAAGGGAAATCTAATTGTTCAAGACTTAGGAAAAAAATCAAAAATCCTAAGGTCATTTTCTTGATTTTTAAAACAATGCATTAAATATTTCCCAAGGTTTAGAAAGTCTCACCTAAAATGGACAAGGCATATACAATTTTCTATAAAAATCAAGGAAAACAGACTAATGCTAGGCTCGACCTAGGCTTAACCATTTACAAAGGCAAGGCATTTTGGACTTAAGGAATTTGATTTTTTTTTTAAAAGAATGTGATAAAAGCCTAAAGTCAAATTATGGCATGGGGAAAAACCCTAGCATCAAAACCAAAAGGAAGCCCTAAATTTTCTCATCATTTTCACTTGGCCAACTTTGGAGAAGAGGGCTCTGCAATTGGCCACCATGGAAGTTAGGGTTTGAAACTAGAACTTCATCATTCGAGCTGCTTTCTCTGCCATTCTTGTCAAATCTTCTTCTGCATTTGATGGTAAGACATTTGCTACCATTTTGATGAATTTTGGACTCCATTCCAAAGGAAGAATTGGGCCTAGAGGCCGCGACCATGATTGGTTTTTTGACGCATTGTTCTCTTTTCTGTTTCCTATTGTTGTATTGTTTACTTGGCCGCCATGAAAGGGATTTGTTTGAGCTTTTGTGAAGGCTTGGCTATAGACTTGGGCTAGTTTTATTCATTCACAGCCATGGTAAGCTCCATTTATTTTTATAGATGGTGCATTTTCTTCTTAAAAATGCCCGATCTGAGCTCAATTCTCAAACATAAGTTGAGAATTTGTAGGAGAAATGAGTAGATTTTTGAGTTGGTCTTGCTTAGGCCATGGCCTCACCATATTCATTTCTCTTATTTCTACAAAAATAAACTCTTTTGGGCTCGACCCATGATGTGCAATAGTATTACTTATTAAATGCAGGAAATCTTTGTATCTATGCTTACTATTTTTTGGGTTTGTAAAACCCTTCATGGTTGTGGCTATTAGCTTGAATATCTTCATATTTTGAGAGCTCCATTGCTAGCACAAGCTCAAACCCTTGTTATTTCTTTTGTATTTGCATTTTGAAGCAAAAAACCTAAGTGGGTATTCTCATTTGTGAAGAAAAACACTCTCTCAGGCTGCAGCCATGAGAGTTCAATTGGGTTTACTTGCATTCTTGTATGAGCCTGAGCCTTCATTACTTCTGCATTTTGAAATATCACAATGTAAACCCATGTGGTTTTCTTCCTAAATCTCAAAATGGGTAGCATTGCATTTGTTTCTGCTCTATACAAAGTGCATTCATTTCTCTCTACTCACACACAGATGTATTGCATGAGTCATGGTGTCATTGTTCCATTTGCTTCGAAACCCTAGCTTATTTGGACATTGGCTCACTATTTTGAAAATCAACAATGATTTCATTTTTTCAAGTGCACACTACTTTAGCTTCACTTGCTTTCTCTCAGAATGCAAATTCTACTTTACTCAAAAATTATTCTTAATGGAACAAGCTATTTTCTTTGCACTATTTGCTTTCTAAAAGACATGTTGCTCTAATGACATTTGTAATCTTTCCTTTCATTACACATGTTGTTAGCAATTACTTTCTTTCATTTTTTCTTGAAGTGCATAAACATAATGAAGCTCAACTTTATTTGGTGCTTTTCAGTTGCTTATCAAACAACATGTTTTCTCACACCCTCCATGAAATTTTTTATTCACTGTTTAGCATGGCTTCCATGATATTTGCACACACTTGCTTAATGAAACACAAAAAAAAGCTCTATTTAGTCTCAGATGCATTGCATATGGATGCCTCTATTTCATTTACTTACTTTTACGGGTTGCATTCAGCTATCATGGTATTTTCTATAATTCACTTGCTATCCATTATCACCCATTCTATGCACTTGAATGTTCCTAAAAATGTACTTCAAATTTCATAGTTTCATGTGACAATGCAGTGTGATAGTCTTTATATCTGTAGCATCAATCATATTGAAACCGGCCTTGGGTTTCGTTGTAGTCCATTATCATTAATGATGCTATGCCAAGTTACATTCAACTCAAACACTTAGTGTATTGTACTTTCAGTTCAACAATGCTTCTTTTTTCTTTACCCTTGACTTTCAAGCTTCATTTGCAGCCACTTATAATTCTATTTCTTGATGGGGAGAAGCTTTCTTTTGTACTCTTCATGCATTTTTATTTCTCTTAGGCAGCATATGTTGATGTGAAACTTGATTTTTCAATAGAAGATTTCGAAATACAAACACTTGATGATGGTGTTCTGAAGCTTCCTCTTATGCTTCAATGGCCATTGTTGATTGGCATTATGTATACCTTTTCACTATCACATTTCATGATGATTCACTCCTTATGATGATCTACTTGAGCAATTGATCAGTTATGATCTTCAACTCATTAAATTTTTAGACTTGATTGTCCTAATGGTCAATTTCTTGAGTTCCTATGACACTTTTGATGTACTCCTTCAAATGCATATCTCTTTTGAGCAATTTTGAATTGTTTCCTTTCTCAAACCCTCTCTAGAATGTTAAGGGGGCAGCATGCTGAGCTCAACCCTTGTGGGAGCCCATTTTACACCACATGCTATAAATCTTCAAAGAAAATTAGCAACATGGCTTTTCCTATACCTTAACAGGAAACAAACAATGTTAGATTAAAAACAATAAATCCAAAGTTTATTATGATGTTTCCTCCTTTGTATTCTTTTGCACACTTCTTGTCTCTACTCAATTGATTCAATGCACCATAAGCAATGTTCTACATTACTATTGATAGATCATGTAGGAGGATTCATAACTCAAGCTCTAAAAAACATTACAATCACTTGCAGGTTCACTTGGAGAATGGGAGCAAAGAGGGTTGCAGAACATTGAAGGCAACTCAAAGACACATTCAGGAAATGACAGCTATGTTCCCTCTTATGTGCTCTCTTCCTTCTTTATCTTCAGTAGTGTAGTTCACTCCTTATGTTTCATTGTTTCAACTATTCCCACAGCTTGTGTGGGACACTTGATTCTTCTTTTCATCCCAATGAATACAAAACAACATTTTTTGCAATTCTCGTTCAATTATGTACTTCTCTTTTGCAAAAATGTATGAAACATTGTGTAATGAATAACTGAATAAAAAATGAAAGCACTTCCTTTTACATTTCATGCAATATTTAATGTTGCAAATGATGAATGGAAAATTGAAACACATTGCACTTCAACAACTCAAATATATGCAATGGTTTAAACAACTGCAAAAAAAAAGGAAACTCTTCACCTTAAAATGAACCTGAATTAACCAGCTCTGTCAATTTGAACTGTGGTGAAAAATTGATAACACTCTTGGCGACCTCTGTTAGATGATTTCCTACTAAGCATCAAGTCAATTGCCTTATGTAGATCCACTGGGCATGGAGTCAATTCTTCCTTTCTAAAACTCAAGAGATCTAAAAACTGAAACTTGCCACACCAAACAGTAGCAGATACCAAAACCAAAACAAATGGAAGAAAACCTACAAGGCCCTGGTGCTAGACAACAATGTGTGGAAGCACTTATGGAAAAGAAAACACTAAAAAGAGAAGTTCTCCATGCACTTATTAGCAACAACTATTCTACTATAGTACAAGGGTAGAACTTAGAGCCTCAGAAACAATGTTTTAAATGGATCCCATTGACTGGGATCAAAAGCACCTCCTCGCTTAACCTTGAGAGCTGAAATGAATTATGCTCTTTGCATTCTATTATTACATACAGGCCCTCCCAAATTGTATCAAATTTGGATTGCCTCCCAAGTTTACTCCTATGTTCATCCCATTTGAGCACAAAGTCTCCAACAACAAATTCTCTGAACTTTGCTCTTTTGTCAAAGGAGATCTTCATTTGAGCTTGATGAATTTCAAGCTTCTTCCATGCTTCCTTTCTTCCTTCCTCCAGTTCCATTAGTTGTGCAATTCTAACTTCCATGGGCTGTTCTTCTAACAACTCAAGTTCTTTGATAAAACTCAAAGTTGGTAGCTCAATGGAGATTGGTAATTTGGCCTCCTTGCCATAATTAAGAATATACAGAGAGCAACCAATAGCCCTCTTGGGGGTTATTATATCATCCCAAAGGGATAATTTTAACTTTCCATGCCATGTTCTCTGGTTGTCTTCGATGGCCTTCTTGAGGATCTTGATCAGGTTCTTATTGGTAGATTTCGCCTGTCCATTACCCTATGGGTAGTAATTTGATGAAGTACTCAAAAATATATTATTTCTCACAGACCAGTCATAAATATTTAGAACAATAAATGCTAAAGCATTATAAAAAATAATGGAATCTGGAACACCAAATATGGACACTAAATCTTGATAAAAATTCAGAATAGAAGCTTCATTTGTTTCTTTCAGAGAAACAGCTTCGGTCCACTTCATAAAATAGTCTATGGTGGTTAAGATCCACTTGTGACCAACACTTGAGGGTGGATTAATTGGCCCGATAAAATAAAGCCCCCATTTAGCAAAGGGTTGTTCAGCTTGAATAGTATTTAAAGGAAAAGCTGCAAGTTTTTTCTTACTTGCGAATAATGCACATTTTTCACATTTCTTTACCTAAGCGAATGCATCCTTGAATATGTCTAGACAATAATAACCAACCCTCATTATTTTTCAGGGCTGTCGTTCTTGCTGCAAAGTGGCCTCCTAAAGGTCCATTATGGAATTCCTTTAGCAACTTATCTATTTGATTAGGCTCAATGCATATCAATAACACACCTTGGAAGTCTCTCCTAAACAACACACCATCAATAATAGCATAAGGAATGGCCTACAATTTGAAATACCTCCTCTTTGCCCTATCCCAGCCTTTGGGGCATTCACCGGTCTGCAAATAGTTAATCATTTGTTGTACCCAACTTGTACTAGGAGCTAAGACAATAGTTTTCTCTTTGTTACTCAATACTATGGCGATGTTCCCATCATCTTCTAGGTGTTTTTCTGTGCTTTCAGCAAGTTGTTCACACAAGCCTTTGCCTCTAACAAGTTTAGTAACCTTAATGTCAAAATCAAATTCCATTACTCTTTTTATCCAACCGACTCTCTTATCATTCATATCTTTATTCAACAAGAAATATTTCATAGTAGGGTGAGCAAACAACAAATAAATTTTGTTCTTGGATAGCATGGTCCTAAATTTTTTAGGCTTCTAACCACTGCAAACACATGTTTTTCCACAAAAGAGTATTTTACCTCATCGTTGTGTAGCACTTGAATGAAAAGGGCCACGGGTTTCTCCAAGCCTTCATCATTTTGCTAGCATAGCATGGAAAAAATAGTATCAATACCCCCAAAAGAATATAAGATAAAATATTTATTATAATTTGGATTAATGAGGGTTGGGGCAGTTGAAAGGGCCTCTCTTCTTTGCTCGAAGCTCCTGTTAGCCTCCTTAGTCCAATTGAAAGGTACATTATTTTTCAGCATTGCGGTGAGAGGTTGTAATAAAGTTGCAATATTTGGTATAAACCTTCTCATGAAATTAATTCTGACAAGGAAACTTTGCAAAACCTTTTTATGTGTTGGCAAAGGTAATTCCAGAATGGATGAAACTCATTTTGGGTCAATAGAAATTCTGTGTTTAGAAACAATATGTCCTAGAAGCTTACCTTCATGGATCAAAAATATACATTTCTTCAGATTGAGAGAAACTTCAAACTCTCTGCATCTTTGGAAGATTTGTATCAAATGTTCAAGGTGTTCATTATCATTTTTGGAAAATACTATGATATCATCTAAATACACAAGAACAATCTTATTCATAAGGCCATTGAAATCCATGTCCATTTCCCTTTGGAATGTCGCCCTTGCATTAGATAAGTCGAAAGGCATCTTCTTGTAAGCCATACTGCCCCATTTAGTCATGAATGTTGTTTTATATTGATCCTCCTCCCTAACCAAAATATGATTATAGCCAGAATACCCATCAAGCAAAGATAATCTATCAGAACTAGACACTACTTGTAGAATTTTCTCCATTGAAGGGAGCAGGTAGTGATCTTTAAGCGAAGCCTTGTTCAAATCCCTAAATTCAACACAAATCCTAATTTCCCCATTTTTCTTCCTAACCGAGAACAAGTTGGAGACCCAAGAAGTGTGCTTAATAGGAAAGATTATGTTGCTCTCAATCAACTTAGTTAATTTAGCTTTCATTAAATGTTCAAGTTTAGGATTCATGGGTCTTTGTTTCTATCTCACAGATTTTGCATTAGGTTCTAACTCGATAGTATGCTGAGCTAGTTCAGGATCAAGACCTCTTAAGTCCTTGTATTCCCAAGCAAATATATCATTGAACTCTTGACATAACAAAACAAAAGCTTGCTGCTCTTCCTTAGTGCATACCTTGCCTAGCTTGAGAAGTTTACCTTTGAATATTTTGATGGCTTCATAATGCTCCTATTTGATAGTCATGCTACACTTGTCTTTCCTTGGTCATCAGAGTTAAAAATTGACTCTAATTTCACCGAACCCTTTGGCAACTTATTTGATTTCAGCTATATAATCTGACTTCCATATTGTTATTGCCACTTTAGCTGATTTTCATCTGCAAATTCAGCTTTTGCTATCAAGAAGTTCACAATCTGTTCGTCACTATTAAAGACACATTATTATCTGGCATTGAAGGTCTAACAACAATTTTTACATATTGTTATGTTTCTACATTATGCACCTCATTTGGAATATCAAATTGGGCACCTAAGAAAACAAGTCTATTTGCATGTTTGTTTTGAGTTCTAGGGACATAAAGCAAATTAAACGCATCAAAATCCTCTAATAGGTCCCACACTTGATGCTTGTATTTCTTAAGTACGCCATTTCTCATAGCATTTAAGTTCTTGACTTGATTCACAACTAATTCAGAGTCACCATAAACTTGTAAACACTTAATACCTCTTTTCCGAGCCCTTTTGAGGCCATGAATGAGGGCCTCATATTCAGCCATGTTGTTTGTACAGCTGAAAGCGAACCTCAAGGCTAAATAATATTTTCCCCCATAAGGTGATACCAGCATTGCTCCTGCATTGGACCCCATCTTACATCTTGAACCATCAAAATACAACTTCCAAAGTTGGTTTTCTTGTTGTTCATACCGCTCTTGATCTTTAAAAAAATTAGGAATTGCTACATTGGGTTCATGAATTACATAGACTCCTAATCCAACTTCTTTTGTATTGCTAGAAGGATCAAGGTCTTGATTTTTAGTAGCCCACTCATCCAAGTTTTCTTCCTAATTGGATGAACTAGGGTCAAAGACCACATATTGACTCTCTAAACCATGAGTGGCTAATGGGTTGACATTTATGGAGTTGGTGGTGTATGACTCAATGTGAACTTTGGGTAACGGTTCATAATCAATAGTCACTTTGGTGCCATACATAGTTCTAAAGAATAGGTGAGACCAATCAGTTGATAAGAATCCTCCTAGTTTAGCAGTAAAGTCTCTTGAGAGGCATGTGAAATGGGGAGGAAATTCAATCACGTGAACATCTTGGGAAACAACAAAGTTGGGGCAAGCATGTAATGTGGGATAAATTTTTAATGATTCATATTGTTTGAACAATAGATCCATCTAATTGCACGACTGCTTTTGACATGGGTTCATAAACCAAACCTAACTTGTCTGCTAAGCTTTTAGGCATAACTAAGCTATTAGCACCTAAGTATATCATATAATTATGTACAAGTTTATCCCCAATAATAAGACTTAGATAGAATGGTGGGGGTTTCACTTCTTGATTTTTCTGCCCACCTTTGACCTTTAAGTTATTCACAAGTACAATTATGTTCTTTTCTGCATTAACAACATCTAAAGATGAAAGTTTAGCCAATGCATCTTGTAACAAATTTTTTTGGTCTGGGATATCTAATGCATCCATAATCGACACGATGACTATAGCTTTCTTTAAATGCTCAACCAAATTAAAATACATGAACTTACCTTTTGTTGTCCTGAAGAAACAACAATGTCATTTACCTTTTGCTCTCCTCTCTATAGAATTTGCACCTTCGGCTGTGCTGCAGGGACAATTTGAGGTGGAATGGCATGAATTTTATCCTTTGTAGCTTGTTCTACTTCTATTGCTCTCCCTTTTGACCTTTTATTTTCTGCAATGGGAAAACCTTGCTGTTTCTGACCTTGAAAATGGTTAACTTTACAATAGTCAACACTTTTCCAATTCACAAAAGCAACCTTAGAGTTTCCTTGTTGTTCCACATTCTCGCTTGGAAAATTTTCTGGGCCAGCATAATGATTCTGCACCATGAGAGCTTGATCCTCCATCCTAATAATGCACACAACCTGATTGTGTGGCTGATTGCATGGGTAACACCAATCATGTTCTTGAGCCAAGTTGTTCTGCGGTATGAGTTCCCTTGAGGGGCCAACAACATTGGGATCTTAAGGCCGAAAAGGCTTGGGATTAAAAATCCTTTTTTGACCTTGGAAATCATTCTGAAAAGGTGGCCTATTCTATTGATTTTGATGATAAGGAGCTTGATAAGGTCTATGTTCCTAGCTGACTTGTTTCTTAAGGCTCACAAATCCATTACTGAAGGTTTTACCAAAAAATTTCAACTAATTTTTTATTTCTTGGATTTCTTTGGTCTGGTCTGGTCTGGGATGAAATTTTCTTGAACAACAACCTGATAACCTATTATTGGGACTGATAGAACAACAACTATAGGAGGAAAATTCATAGGGATGTGTGGCTAAATTTCAAGAAAAATAGGTGTGGGTGGTCTCGGGGCTATGTTCCTGGCTTGAATGAAACAATTCTCTACTCTTATTGTGATGTCATAGGCATTTGGAAATGTAAATCCCCCATGGACTATATCATAACCAAAATTTCACTATTCAGGGCTTTTAAGAAGAATAGGAAGTTATGCTCAGGTGAGGGTTTAACTATTAGAGGGATCCTATCCCAGGTTCTTTGGAACCGATAAATTAAATCAACCATGTGTTCATGGGAAGCTTGCTTGATGGTGCTCAACTGCTTTAGCAATGGAATATGATCTAAGTTATCCATGAACTTCCAGTGTAGGCCATCGCCAAGCTGGTCCCATATTGCAATGGAATTGGCTGGGAGCCCTCTAAACCACTTAAGGGCTTTCCTCTTCAACGAAGCAACCAACAATCTTATAGCCACCTTTTCTTCTGTCACATTGTGCACCGAACATAGTGTCGCCACATCTCAGATGTGTTCTATAGGGGTGGTCTGGTCTGTGCCCATGAAGTATGGTAGTCCTTTAAGTACAACAAGTGGGATGTCATCATGTCGAGCCAAAAACAATGGGCTGCCCCTGTTAAATGGTGTGAAAGAAAATTGTCTCTCCATAGGTGGTGCTTGAGATATTGGAGTTGGGTTCCTCTTCACAAAAATTATAGGACTGAGCTCTAGAGGTGTAGACTTCACCCTCCTAGTTGAATTAAAGACCCTCCTTGGTTTTTTTCCTCTCCTTCTCAGTGAGGAGAGTTGTAAATAATAAAAAGGAGATGGACTAGATCTGGTTTGGATCCTTCTCATAAGTTGTTTGCACTAAATCTGCAATGTAACCAGAAATTAGGAGTCACTAGGTATATTTTTGAAACCTCTATAGGCAGAAAATGTTGCTGCATCTACCAAACAATAGATTATAACTTCCAAAACAACTCTAAAGACAATACTCTAGAGTTCCACCAGACGTGCCAAAAACTGTTGGCAATCAAGATTGCACCCTTAGCCAAGTCATACTTGCCTATCCTATTGCAACATGGAAATGCTCTCAGATTTGTGGGTAAATTTGTAGGTGAGAGAGAATCTCCAAAGTGAGCTAGTTCCCCCAATAAAACACCTAATATACTAGACCTTTAGGGAAAAGGGGTAGAAAATTGAAAACATAGATCCTAAATTAAGGTGATTCACCAACAATAAGAAGATTCTGACAATTTTTTCCACTCACAACAATATCTTTAAAACTCCCATTCTCACTATCCCACCCTAAACATATAATCCAAAAGTGATTTGCATAGAGGTTAATCAAGCATAACATAGAATGCAATCTGAATCACATGAAACTCTTGCAAACAAACCTACAATGACAAGACATAAGGAGGATTCTGCATTCAAATCATAGCTAACATTAGAGTGTGACTATAAATTTGAAACAAGTAGATGAGAAAAGAAATCTTGTTGCTTTATTGAACTAAAGGAGTGGAAATTTTAGAATATGAGTACAAAACCAATTTACAAAAATATCTTAGTGATTAGGAGAGCAAGAAGCCATCAATCTGAACTAAGAAAAATCAAAATTTTCTCCAACTTATAGCCTCCAAGTGTTACCATAGTGAAAATACCCAAAAATCAACTTCACTGCATCTCTGAATAGCAAATTTTCCTATTTTAGAGCTCAAGGAAAAAGCCTGAAAAATAGTGTCATAAACTACTCCAAACAACACCAAAAGGATAGAAACTTTCCACCTCCAAAAGGTTGATCCAAAAAATCCACAAAATCAGGTGCAAATAGCTGGAAACTGAAAATGGAAACTTCAGCTTGCCTCCTTTTCTCCAAATCCACTCGAGTGAACTTAATTCAAAATGGAAAAATTCAGTGAGGACTCAAGTATTTCCTTTAAATAAAAATTAATTAAGAAATTCATAAGAATATTGCTTAATTAATGTTTTACAATCTACAGTTTCAAAATAGAAAGCCTTATCACATTCACTTTGATACTGACTTGACTTCAATTACTCTGATTTTTTCAATTTGAACTCAAATATTCTAATTTTTGCAATTCTAAGTAAAATTTCATACTTTGCAAAAATCAAAATATTTAACACAAGGCACCTATATACTTGATTTTTCTATAAAACATCATAAAAAAATTACACCCATCAAGTAAGTTGTTCCAAGGGAAATCTAAATTGTTCAAGATTAGGCAAAAATAAAAAACCCTAAGGACATTGTCTTGATTTTTAAAACAATGCATTAAATATTTCCCAAGGTTTAGAAAGGCTTGCCTAAAATGGACAAGGCATATATGATTTTCTATAAAAATCAAAGAAAAAAGACTAATGCTAGGCTCGACCTAGGCTTAACCACTTACAAAGGGAAGGCATTTTGGACTTAAGGAATTTTTTTTTTTTTTGAAAAGAATGTGATAAAAGCCTAAAGTCAAATTATGGCATGGGGAAAAACCCTAGCATCAAAACCAAAAGGAAGCCCTAAATTTTCTCATCATTTTCACTTGGCCGACTTTGGAGAAGAGGGCTCTGCACTTGGCCACCATGGAAGTTAGGGTTTGAAATTGGAACTTCACCATTCGAGCTATTTTCTCTGCCATTCTTGTCGAATCTTCTTCTGCATTCAATGGTAAGACATTTGCTACCATTTTGATGAATTTTTTACTCCATTCTGAAGGAAGAATTGGGCCTATAGGCCGCGACCATGATTGGTTTTTTGACGCATTGTTCTCTTTTCTGTTTCGTATTGTTGTATTGTTTACTTGGCCTCCATGAGAGGGCTTTGTTCGAGATTTTGTGAAGGATTGGCCATGGACTTGGACTGGTTTTATTCACTCACAACCATGGTAAGCTCCATTTCTTTTTATATATGGTGCATTTTCTTCGTAAAAATGTTCAATTTGAGCTCACTTCACAAACATAAGTTGAGAATTTGTAGGAGAAATGAGTAGATTTATGGGTTGGTCGCTTAGGCCACGACCTCACCATATTCATTTCTCTTATTTCTACAAAAATAAATTCTTTTGGGCTCGACCCATGATATGTAATAGTATTACTCTTTGAATGAAGGAACTCTTTGTATCTATGCTTATTGTTTTCTGGGTTTGTAAAACCCTTCATGGTTGCGGCTATTAGCTTCAATATCTTCATTTTTGGAGAGCTCCATTGTTGGCACGAGATCAAACCCTTGTTATTTCTTTTTTATTTGCATTTTGAAGCAAAAAACCCTAAGTGGGTATTCTCATTTGTGAAGAAAAAAATTCTCTCAGGCCGCATCCGTGAGAGTTTAGTTGGGTTTACTTGCATTCTTGTATGAGCCTGAGCTACTTCATTACTTCTACATTTTGAAATCTCACAATGTAAACCCATGTGGTTTTCTTCCTAAAGCTCAAAATGGGTACCATTTCATTGGTTTCTGCTCTATGAAAAGTGCATTCATTTCTCTCTACTCACACACAGATGTATTGCATGAGTCATGGTGTCATTGTTCCATTTGCTTCGAAACCCTAGCTTATTTGGACATTGGCTCACTATTTTGAAAATCAACAATGATTTCATTTTTGAAGTGCACACTACTGTAGCTTCACTTGCTTGCTCTTAGAATGCAAATTCTATTTTACTCAGAAATTATTCTTAATGGAATAAGTTGTTTTCTTTGCATAGTTTGCTTTTTGAAAGACATGTTGCTCCATTGACATTTGTTATCTTTCCTTTCATTATACATGTTGTTAGCTATTACTTGCTTTCATTTTTTCTTGAAGTGCATAAAAAAAATGAAGCTCAACTTTATTTGGTTCTTTTTAGTTGCTTATCAAACATTTTTTCTCACACCCTCCATGCAATTTTCTGTTCACTGTTTAGCATGGATGTCATGATATTTACACACACTTGCTTAATGAAACACATAGAAAAAAAGCTATGTTTACTCTCAAATGTACTACATATGGATGCCTCTATTTCATTTACTTACTTTGCAAGGTTGTATTCAACCATCATGGTATTTTTTGTAAGTCACTTGATGTCCATTATCACCCATCTATGCACTTGAATGTTCCTGAAAATGCACTTAAAATTTCATAGTTTCTTGTGGCAATGCAATGAGATAGTCTTTATATCTATCACATCAATCATATTGAAATCGGCCTTGAGTTTCTTTGCAGTCCATTGTCATTAATGATGTTGTTCCAAGTTACATTCAACTCAAACACTTAGTGTATTGTACTTTTAGTGCAACAATGCTTCTTTTTTCTTCACCCTTGACTTTCAAGCTTCATTTGCAGCCACTTATAATTCTATTTCTTGATGGGGAGAACCTTCCTTCTATACTCTTCATGCATTTTTATTTCTCTTAGGTAGCAAATTTTGATGTGAAACTTGATCTTTGCATATAAGATTTTGAAATACAAACACCTAATGATGGTGTTCTGAAGCTTCTTCATATGCTTCAGTGGCCACTATTGATTGGCATTATGTATGCTTGTTCACTATCCCATTTCATGATGATGCACTCCTTATGATGATCTACTTGAGAAATTGCTCATTTATTATCTTCAAATCATTGCATTTTCAGACTTGATTGTCCTAAATGGTCAATTGCTTGAGTTCCTATGACACTTGTGATGTACTCCTTCAGATGCATGTCTCTTTTGAGAAATTTTGAATTGTTTCCTTTCTTAACCCCTCTCTTGAATGTTAAGGGGGAAGCATGCCAAGCTCAACCCTTGTGGGAGCCTGTTTTACACCACATGCTATAAATATTCAAAGCAAATTAGCAACATGGATTTTCCTATATGTGCATATAAAAAAACAATGTTAGATTAAAAACAATAAATCCAAAGTTTCTTATGATGTTTCCTCCTTTGTATTCTTTTGCACACTTCTTTGTCTTTGCTCAATTGATTCAATGCACCATAAGCAATGTTCTACATTACTATTGATAGATCATGTAGGAGCATTCATAACTCAAGCTCTAACAAAGCATTACAATCACTTGTAGGTTCACTTGGAGAATGGGAGCAAAGAGGGATGCACAACATTGAAGGGAGCTTGAAGACACATTTAGGAAATGAAGGCTATGTTCCCTCTTATGTGCTCTCTTCCTTCTTTATCTTTAGTAGTGTAGTGCACTCCTTATGTTTCATTGTTTCAACTATTCCCATGGCTTGTGTGGGAAAATTTATTCTTATTTTCATCCCAATGAATACAAATTTTTTTTTTGTGCAATTATTGTTCAATTTTGTACTTCTATTTTGCAAAAATGTATGAAACATTGTGTAATTAATAATTGAATATAGAATGAAAGCACTTCCTTTTACATTTCATGCAATATTTAATGTTGCAAATGATGAATGGAAAACTGAAACACATTGCACTTCAACAACTGAAATATATGCAATTGTTTAAATAACTGCAAAAAAATACTAAAACTCTCACCTTAAAATGAACTTGAATTAACCAGCTCTGTCAATTTGAGTTGTGGTAAAAAATTGATAACAACGGGATACCCTAAAGAATCTCAAGGGATCTTCATCTTCATTTTGATGTGTTCTTATCTTTTTTATTTTAATTATCCTTTTTGTTGATGCATACATACATATATCCAAGTGAAATATACTGAACTCCTATATGACCTTTTCCATTAGTATCAAATGGAGAGAGATAAATAGTGGAGAGATAATGTGAGAGATAGTGAGAAGGAATTTTTTTTTGGATGTCTAGGAAAGCTCTTTGGAATATCAAGGTTAATATTTAAAGGGGGAGTTTTCAATGTTGTGAGGGAGATTTAAGGTTAGGAAGAAATATTTTTGTTTCATGATATGAAAAATGTTTTTTATATGCATGTTGCCATCAATGAAAAAGGGGGAGACTGTTGGAAGTTTGGAAGTCTGTCATTGTTGATGCAGCTTGGCAACATGAGAATGATTTGTACATACATTGGTTGATTTGGCTATCCTAGTATTTTCATTTATTTCAACATTGTGGGGAAGCATTTTTGGATGTTATCTGTACAAATACTAACTATACCGAAAGTTGATCTATCAGAAGTTTGGTTAAGTGTTCTCTACTGATGGTGTTGCAATTTATTGCATTGGTTTTTGGGTCTACAATTCACCGCAAGAAGAGGTATAACTTTTTGCTTCTAACCATATCATTATGACTGGTTCATACAACTATATTCAAGATCTCGAGAAGTTTGGTGAAGAGTACTAGAAGATATCATTGATAGATTTCAACTCTGTATATTTTTGTCTCCTCTCTATTCATTATAACATTATGGGAGATTCCACATTTTATTGTGAATAATTTTTTGTCTCTATAGTTCTAAAGGTAGTCTCTCTGATGTTGGTGAAATGAGAAAATGAAGAAGTATCAAATCTAGAAGGTGTTTATTATGAGAATCATGTGTATAGTTGGAAGTTTTGTGATTAGGTCCTATTCTTGGCCGACCTAATACATAATATGTGTTGAGAAGATTAAATACTTTATGTGGATGTTAATTGGATCTACTTTAGATCCAAGCCAGCTTGAAATTAAGCATTGCATAGGTTGGTTGAGAAAAAAGATGATTTTAAATTTTGAATGGTGTTCACAACATCTATTTTAGATTATTTTGTTTACATCTAATTAGGCCAACCTAATTGATGTATGCAAACATAATTGGGTATATATACACAAGATATTTTGGAATTGAGAAGTGGTGAGTAGTGAGCAATGAATGAATGTGTGGGCATAAATGACATCATATGCGAGTGGTACTATATAATCCAAGCATGTGAATTCAGTGGTAAAAGTTCAAAATCAAAGCAGAGTTGTTGTGTGACTGCCAAGTAGAGCAGTACTTCATATTTAGAGCTTCAAAGGAACTGAAATATAGCACAAGATAGGTGCACTTTCTATCAGTTCATATTTTGGTAGTGAACCACCATTTTTGTATTGTACTTAACTTTGGTTGTGAGCCTTTTTAAGGATAGTGTGTCCTAGCAGTGAGCCTCTATAATATACTATATTCGGATATAATATATTGTGAGCTAATCCTCACTGCAATTTTTCCCTTTTTGGGTTTTCTACGAAAAAATCCTGGTGTTCATGCATTTTGCGGATTTGTGGATGATTCATGCTTTCATTCTTTGTTTCAGTTAGTATGTTTTGGTTATAAGATAAGTTGTGTTCAAAATTTTAATAGAATACTAATTCATTCCCCCCCTCTCAATATTCTGAATGTTCAACAAATAGAGTAAAGAAGAAAGTGAGAATGAGCAAGAAGGAGTAAGATTGATTGAAGGAATAAATAGAATAGAAAATGGGAACTTTAAAATGGATATAGGCATGAAAATGCATGTGTTTTGGTGTGTCTAAAATCGATAGAGGCGTTACACTTCATAGGTAGGAAGGAAGTGGAACATCCCAATGGCTATGTAGGTAGGAATCTTATTATGATGTTCACATGGAACATAGACATCTGTGTGATGTGAGGTCATCCATGAAAAA
This sequence comes from Sequoia sempervirens, assembly GCA_007258455.2. Taxonomy (NCBI): domain Eukaryota; kingdom Viridiplantae; phylum Streptophyta; class Pinopsida; order Cupressales; family Cupressaceae; genus Sequoia; species Sequoia sempervirens. The sequence goes on along the minus strand of VDFB02000003.1, from coordinate 752,516,041 downwards.
GTTCGTCTAATAAAAAGTTCACATTAACAACCAAAAATGAAAGGGGTAAAGACAATATTAAGGCAAGGTGAGGAGGACATTACATTATCAAATTTAATTAAGCTAAGGGGGAGGTTATGGAATGCAAAATTGCATAGGAATAAATTTTTGGCATTACATTTTTTTCCCACTTTAGAGAACATATGTATTCTAATGTGTGAGAAAAAGAGAGAAAGAGGTTTTTGGAATATGATGATGGATAATATGTCTTTTGATTTATATAAAGAAGAAGTTTTAAGGACACATTAACATGTCTTCTATCCTACAAAGATGACTACAATCTCATCACAAACAGGTTGGTTGTAGACAAATGTTTTAGGAAAAAAAGGTAAAACTAGATATAGTAAAAATATAATTAGATAAATAAATAGTGTTGATAGGTATGGCTAGCAAGCCACACTATGATAGAGACCATACAACAAGTAGATATAGAGACATGGGGTATAAACAAAGCCTGAAAAGGAGGATAACCCATATCATGAAAAGATGAGTGATAAAAACAAACCCCACAAGGTAGGAGAATCCCTATCACAAAAATATGAGTTATAGAAACAAACCCTACGAGGGAGGAGAACCCTTATCACAAAATATGAGATCATAAGACAAGTCTAGTTAGGTTTCCCCCATGATAGATGATGGGATCAAGAAACATCAAGATTTTTAAGACCTATTATTATGAAAAATAACGACAATCTAGATATGATAGCTCCCCCTTAGAATGGTGTGCGCTACGCAGAGGAGCATGGGTCATTCTAAGGAGAAGAAATATAGAGAGATGTTGTGTCATGAAATACATAGAGAGATGTGTCTATGGAATGTTATCACACAAGGGATAACACATGTATTCCACAACATCAAGAAAACCAAAGATGAAGAAATCAAGATCAAAACGGGATCTAATTATTTGGGGTAAGATATGATCATATATATATAGTGTATCTTATATGAACTATAATCACCCCCCAAATATATTGGAATGAAAAGAAGAGCACATGAAGACAAATAAAAATATAGGTCAATATGGAGGAGGCCTAAATGCCTTGAAACTTTACATCATCCCCAGTGTGAAAAGAAAAGTTTACGACAAATAGAAGAATGATGGAATAAATAGAAGTGTTATGATAGATTTTATCTATTTTATCCAAGTACCTACAAGTGTAGTAAATTTCATCCAAGTGAGAGCACAAACATTAATAGACAAGCATAGTGGAACACAAACTAGCATATAAGTCTAATATAAAGATAAATAAGAGGTATTACTCTAGTTTGAAACATCTAACAATTCATCTTGATCCCAATATAGATCATCATAGGGGGAGGGAAGATGAGATTTTAGGGGAGATATAGCAAGAGAAGTTCCAGGTAACTCGCCTGCAACAAGAGTTAGAAAAGATTGAGGAGAGAGTGGGAATGTCCTCTACCAAGTCAAAAATACATTGTTTTGGAGTGAAGTGTTGTGAATAAATGGAAGGAGGTGGATGAACTAGAGAGTCATTTCCAACCTCCAAAAGAAGGGAAGTGACAAGCTCCAAGGAAGCAAGAGATTATCCTGTCATGAGAATGGAGCAAACTAGAGTAGATCTAGATGAAGAAGAAAAAGATGAATATTTCTTATGGCTATCCTTCAGAGAGAGGACATGCTTGGATTTGAACTTGAGAGGAGGATGTGGAATCCTTGCATCAAAAGTGGAAGAAGGAGAAGGATCCACAATGGATACAACCTTTATATGAGGCATATCCATAAGCTTTGAAAAGGAGGAAGATCCAGTAAAGAGGTGATCAAAGGAGGATATAAAGGAGTGATGAACACTTGCACCCACCTAGAGTGAGATTCATTAGGATCCATTGAGGAAGTCAAAAGCAAGACAGATGATGGGAATAGAAGTAGGAATAGAATTAGAAATAGAAATAGGGTTGGAGATAGAAGTAGAATTAGAGATAGAAGGTTCATCCCTGATCTTCTACAAGGCCTCACACTCCCTAGCCAATGTCAATCGGTGATTTTTACACACGCACAATTCATTTGTGATGGCTATCAACAGCATGAAGAGCAATATGAGAAGACTTTGAGGGATCCTATTCTACTGAGGTGGTAGTCTCCATAGTCATTATCGATGGAAGAGTAGGCTCCTAAGGAGGGATAGGAGGAACAAATATAGAGGCAGGGGTCTCATCAATGGGATCCTTTCCTTTGTCTACTTTTTGTGCAGGTGGAGGAATAGGAGGAGGCCTCAAAGGTTGAGATGTAGGAACAATAGAAGATGATTCAACAATAGATTCTTGTTTTCCCTTACCATAGAGGGTGGGTCAAGGAATCATGGGCAAGACTAGAAGTTGGAAAATTTGCAATTTAGACTTTAGAAACACATGCACTTTTCCTTTACCTATGCTAGAAATAGAATAAATAATTGAGAACAATGTTAGAGGTTACAAAATCATAGAAGAGGAACAAGGTCTATGTGTGGCAACGTGCTTGTCCTTATCCTTCAAAGAGGAAGGTGTAGAGGATAAGGAAAATTGTTGCATGCACATAGAGGCCTTCATAAAAATTGCATGAGAAGAAGGCGAGGAAAAAACATTAGGGGTCATGATAGCTATCTTTTACCTATAATATTCCCTACATAATAAGTCTCCATAGGGTGATAAAGTTCCAATAGGGGTGGGCCAAAAATGATTTAGAGAGAAGCCACCACGTGACATGAGTGGTTTATATCCAATATCCTAAATAGTATGCATTGTGCCATCATGGGGGAATTTTAAGCATTTTTGGACAAATGAAGAAATCACATTCATGGAGACTAGCCATTGAATGCCTAATCTTACCTTGAATAGGTAAAATTTAGGAATCACAAAAAATGGGACATCAACATATTTAGGCCCAACAAGGACTGGCAAAGAAATGGAACCAATCGGGGGCACAAAAAATCCATCATGAGTATGTATAGTGGTATTTGACTCCTCATACTTATCCTTATGTAAATTATTGATAAAGAGGGTACCTCTCATAATAATAATGACCCGACTAGCAGGGTCAACCATAACAACAGTTATGATGTTACCATTGAATTGACCCAAGATGTAAATCGGAGAAGGCTCCCTATTAAGAGGCAAGTCATGTGGTGTAAAGGTTATTTTAGGAACATTTTCTACACAACTTGGAGGAAAACTAGAAGTGAAGAAGACCATGTTCATGTACTCAGAAGGAATAGGATCAAAAGATGAGGGAGTAGATGTTATCAAGTTAGCAGAATGAGAAGGGAAGGGATCTGTGTAGATCTTTAGTTGGTTGTTAGGCTTGGCTACATATTTGTTTGAGTTTTACTTCCCACCATTGCGCCGAGTGGTACCTTTATCTATGTGGTCTTGGAAAACATGTTGAAGATGCACAAAGTGTCAAGTATCATGACTAGGGATGTGGTGGTATTGAAAAAACTTTTGGGAATCATACCATCTAGGATAAGGTTTAGATAGTGGTATAATTTATGGGAGAGTGATTAAACCATCTTTTAATAAATTTTGAAGAACATTAGTATAAGAATCGGATAATTTTGTGAAGATTATATTGCATCCTATAGAGTTCTTTTTGGTAGGAATGGAAACCACATTCACTATTGATTTATTTATCTTAGGCTCTCCAAAAATTGACACAACTAATTGATTATCAAGATAGGAAGATGAGGAGGAACCCTCGTACTATGTCACTGTCTACTGGTAATCTCTTAATGCAGTACATAGATGAGTGAAAGAAGGGAATTTCATCAAGAACATTAAAATCTAGCAGAGCAAAGAATATTTGGGAGAACATGGATTGTGTAGACACATAAAAATGACCTAGTCCTGCAAGCTTCATTTTTCATCTTTCGTCCTAGCATAATTATGACATCTTAATTATGTCCTTGGTCCACATTCGACTATTAATTAAAAATTCATGATTATTTAATTAATTCATGTCTATTGTATTCTTCATGATTATTAAATAAATTTCTTAATTTATTTAATTATCTTTATTCATTATGTCTTCCTGATTATTAAATAAATGAATTTTATTTATTTATTTAATGTCACTAATTCTCATAATTAAATAGATTTATTAATTTATTTAATTATCGGTCATAATCCTCTAAATTAAATAATTATATTTAATTATTTAATTACCTAATTTAACATTTCTTTCATTTTAAATAAATTAATTGTTTAAACTAATTTCATTTTATTAACTGTCACTTCATTTTAGTAAATAATCTGAAAATCAATTATTTATTGTCACACAAAATCCATATTTTGAATTAATTTAATTCAAAATGGTAATCTTCTTCCAAAAATCAAGTAATTGAGCAAATTCTTGATTTTTCAAATCTGCTTTTTAGTTTAACCTTTATCCTCTTGATTTTTGAATCTTACAAATCAAGCAGTCTTTATCTTCTTGATTTTCTGAAATCTTTATCTTTTTAGCTAATTATCACATTTATTCTCGACCCCCGATTTGATTTTCTCAAATGACATCTTGACCACTCAGTTAATAATTTTTCCCTAACCCTAATTAGGGATTGTCACATGAAATATCATTCACTGATTTTAGGCTTCTGTCAGCTTTCAATCTTGTCCATCCGTCCAAAATTCAATTTTCTATAAAATGCCAATTGTGCTCATATTTTGGGACCACTTCATTATTATAGACATTTATGCTTAGATTTTACTTTGCATTTAGCTTATTTACTCTGATTATTTATTCATAGGCATAGTCATTTGTCATAGGCATTTATTCATCAAATCCTTCAAAACTTGCAAAGGGCTTGGTCACAATAATTTTCTTACACACACAAATCTGAGGGCAACAATCATACGTTGCAAGTTAGAAGGTGCTATGGAGGTGAATCATGGAAGCAATGAATATATGGTATAATCGTTTATGTTTTAAGCTTTCTTTGTATTCCATAGTTTCTTTGGGTTTTGTTTATTAATCTAATCTACTAACATACCTGCAAATAACCCATTGATACATTGGTGAACCCAACACTTTTTTTTTGCAGACACATTGGCATACGGTTTTCGTGATTTTGTTTTTGCAAGTTCGCATAAACATAATTTTGTCAAAGACTAAAAATCAAAGAAACTCCCTTTGTTAGAACGTAAAATTTTGAATTTTTCACAGTAATTGCATTCATGAGTTTCTAAAATGAGTCCTCATCATAAGCATAAAATTCCCTCTTAATATTGTCTTGCTTATTTTCTGTCATGAGATCCATTTAAAATCCATCTAGTCCTTCACATTCCATTGTATTACCCATATCGGCAAGACAGGGTGAAGGTCTCCCCGACCTATATTTTTCACTAATGTATGTTTATTGCAGACTATCGACAGGATACTTCTTTTGTTTCGAAACAGAGATTCATATCGGCATAAGAATCATATTCGGGATGAGGTCATAGCGAAATATTATCTCTTGCCGACCAGCGTATGAAAAGATACATCGGCATAGGTTGGGGCATCGATGTAATGTCACGGCGAATTCAATATGTCTCACCGACTAGTACATAGAAGGGTCATTTCAGCCAAACTGATGGGTATCGGCGTGAAGTCATAACGAAATCATATTGTCTCACCGATCGGCTCACAAGAAAACATCTCGATAAGACTCACATGCATCGGGGTAAGGTCTTGGCAAGTGGCTCTTGCTTGCGAATCAAATACAAGGGGACTCTATCAGAGTATTTTGGAGTGAGGTCTTGCAGTCTTGCCGACTCAAATGTTACGCCGATAGAGATATGCATCACCAGGAGAAGAAGTCTTCGGCGTAAGTTTCACCGAGGTTTGAAAGTTATACCAACAGAGTATGTCAGGGTGAGTCTCACCAATGGAGCAATCTGGAGGAATGGGTTCGGCGAGACATTTGGTATCAGTATGAGTCTTCGCGAAGATTCATGGTCTTGCCAATGGAATTTTTTCATGGTAAGATTTATTTTGTCGGTGTGAAACTCAATGGTCACGCCGAAGTATGTTTTCATCAGCGAAGGGGTGATTTTGTCTCAGCGACTAGAGAATACATTGAAGAATGCATATCGGTAAGACACAATGATATCTATGAGACATCTCCCTGACTTGAAATTGTCACAAGCGACATGAAAAATAGAAGCGGTAGTCATCAATTTGATTCCAGGTGTCGGTAAGACCACAAAATGTCTTGGTGAATGGTGTAATAAATGTTGCAAAAGGACTTTCCCCAGATTTGAAAATCTCTCACTGACAGGACATTTGATGCGACAGTGCCAGTTTCAAATGAGCCTTCATTCGTGCTTCATTAATGGCGCGACGAGATATAACAGTGAAGGTTTAATCAATTCTTCAGTATAGAATTGATTGCAGAAGAATTGGCAAGGTGAACAAAGAACCGGGACATCTTTCAGTCTGAGGAGCTCGATCAGAATACTGTAAGTAATTGCATCTCAGCCTTCTAATTTTAAGTTCTGTAATCTTGAAGATTGGAGTCTTCTGGTTTTGGAAAAGCTAAGGGTAGAAAGCTTGGTGAGAGTAGTCAGTCAAAAGGAAAGAAACAAAAGGTTGATACAGAGCATGAGGGCACTGAACGGAGGTTAAACTAGGATCTTATTGACCAGTTACCTACTTTGAGGACTAAAGCCAGAAGGTCCGCACAACTTAGGGCATAAGTTGATAAGTTAGATGATAAATGCAAGTTCATAGGTGATGTCTGGACTGCTGTAAGAGGATATGAACTATTCAATTTTCACTACCATAGGAGAAACCGTTTTGAACCAGTCTGTAATCCTTGGAAGCTGAATGTAGGGAAACTAGTGTGCCCTAATGTATTTGTGAATGCAGAACTAGTGAACTTGTTACAGATCATTATGATCCAAAACATAAGGCTATATGTTACCCATTTGGGAAACCTCAGATATATGTGTCAAAAGAAGCGATAGGTGAGGTTTTCAAATTAGAAGGGTTCTGCAATGAGGAGATCAATTGTGAAGAATTAGAGAAATAATTTTCAAGAATGGATACTACTTATAAGGGTTGGAGGTTGCCAATTCACAGGATTAAACAGGGTAACAAGCCAGATCCTCTGCAAGATATTGAGGGGCCTCCTTATCATGTGGATTTGTTTGAGCCCTATTTGAAGTACACATATTTCTTAGTGTGTCAAGTGTTGGGAATGGATGCCCCAGAATTCATGTCAATTGTGCCAATGATTATCACAACAGATATTCAGTATCACAATTCCAGGCCATTTGACTATACCTCATACATTTCCAAGGGGCTTGATTCAGGGTTGATGGCTACCAAGGGTGGATCATCTATTGTTCATCTCAGAAACTATTCATTGTTGATGCACTTGGTGCTATATTTTGGATAGGAGTTAGAAGTGTGGCCTCCAGAATTGAGGATTTCTCAAATTGGTAGGGAAGGTGAAGCATTTCCTGTTCAATTGTGGATTGCTATTTGGGACAGTAGGTTTGCTAGTTCCAGTTTCATTCATTTTGAGGAACATTTTGTAAAAACATTGTATAAGCTATATCAATTTCCTTGTAATTATTCATTGACTGATGAGATTAAAAGATTCCTCTGGCCAAAAGGCTTCAATGGGCCAATTGATCATAACTAGGGAGATTGGTATTGTTTGGAGGGAGCTACAGTGATCAGAGTATATGGATTTGAAGTTGCCCCTTTCATTCTGACAAGGATAGTTCCAAATAGAGTTGCATATTTGGAAATTGTCAGACAGATGGATTACAACAGTGTGATGCATTTCAACTCTTATGGGAAGCAGGCTTTTATGCCTAGTACATTGTGTTTTGGTGACTTCACTGTGTTGTCTAAGGAAGGATACAATTCAATCCTTGATAGATTGTTGCATTATAATATGAAGAGAGGACCACCTAGAAAGGATTTTGATCCAGAGGGATATATAAATTTTGCTAAGCTGAAGATAAATTTTGGAGGGTATCAGCATGTACCCTATCCCTTTGATGATATGATCAAAAACTTGGATGAAGATGAAGCTGAAATGGTGGTTGAAAGGTATAACCAAGGGACTGCAGGAAATGGAGCAATTGACTCCTAGAGGAGAGGAGACACCAAGGGATAATGTGCCACAAGGTAAACCAGAAAAGGTATCCAGTTGAGGACTCAACAGTATGTTTGCCCAACCAGAGAACAGAGTATAGAAAGTGGTGATGTTGATACAAGACATATGGAATATAGATCATTTGTTTCTGATGATGAGTTTATAAATTCCCCAGAATTCAAGGCATTCTTGTATAAGCAAAAGGGGAAGGAGATAAGAGAAAATGTTGATGATGTCACTTCAGGAAATGAGGAACAATTGCTGGGCCGATTGAGAAAGTGTGTGGATGATGAAATGACAAATATGACTCCTGAAAAGGGAAGGAAACTGTTGGAGAACATTGGTGTCATGATCTTTCCTGGCCTTGACTTAAACTTGCATTGGTTTTTGATAGTTTCTTGAGGGACAACAATGCTACACACAAGCTCGACAGAGAAAAGGTAACAAAGGTGTATGCAGGCTCTAAGTACAATACTGATGAGGGATCATTGATGATATGGGCTTTGTACCCACCCCACAGGAAATCAATAGTAATTGACACAAAGAAGGCATTTGGCCATGTCATGACCCTAAAAGTTGGAGAGGCTGATCCTGTGGCTACTGCAGAAATTGGGGTCAATATTGCAAAATTGAACAAAGCAGATCCAGATGCTGATAAAAGAAAGAGAAATGTACAAGGAAAATAATGAAAGAATGTTGAGAGAGAATGATAGACTAAAATACTTGGTTGGTATTTCAATGGGGCCAACCAAAATGCTCACTCAAGGAGAAAGCTCTCAGGAAAAAGATCATTGGGTAGGATCAAGTGCTTATTCTCAAGGAAAGCACGATGTAATTGCAGCAATTGTCAAGAAGAGGCAGGATAATTTGACATCTTGGTTAAATAAACTGTGGGGAAAATATTCTCATACTCTTGTCACATTGAAAGAGCACACAAGGATGGATGGATGAATTATGGAGAAGTTTCATGAGATAGCCCAAAGAGATGCTTCTAACAGTGCAGCACTTGAGGCTGCAGATCATATTGTAAATCATCATCGAAACTTCTATGTTGAGCTGCAGGAGGATGAACAGGGGTTGATTGATGCTGCCAAGAAGATTGTGATCAAATTCTCTGATGATAAAGGAGAATTGAAGAAAGCCACCAGATGGAAAAGTGAATGTGAGTCAATACTAAATGAAGTCTTGAAGCTAGCTTCTACAGAGGATACAACATTAGAGGAAGTGAGTGAGCAGAATGAGGAGATGATAAGGATGGAAATCATGATCCAGAACGTTGTTGGAGATGCGGACACATACGAGTGTCGGGATTATTTAGATCATCTTGCTAAAACTCACATGTGGCTTAATAGAGCTTAATTATTCTCTATCTTTTTGTTTTGTAAAATGTGATATTTCAATTTCCGAAAAGACGTGTCCTTTTGTATTCTCAATGTATAAATGTTTGTTTTGGAAACGAAATAGGGGATAAGTAGAATAGATTAGAGAATAGAAAATATACGGTGGAACACAATGTTTCACAAGGCTGAAACTCTGGTGAATGTTTTGAAGTCATGGAGATATCAATGAGAATTATCTAATTTGCTAGCGTATTTTATGGTGTCAATTGTTTTGTTGTACCTATTGAAAGAGTTATTTAAGTTGTCTCTAAGATTAATGTTGTCTGGTTATTTAAATTGACATAACAAGTTATGTTCAGTTTATCAGTACATATTAGTTGTATCTGTGTGACTGGTTGATAGGTTCTTTCAAGGAAGGATTAAATCCTTTTAATTAATCACAATAATCAGGGAAATTCATCTAGATCAGTAAGAAGAACTTAATAATCACAATCTTGCATGTTTATATTAGTTATAAACAAAAATATGCCAAACAATTTGAATGTCCTCCAGAAAGAAGTCACTCATTTAAGATTTCATTTGACTCCGCATACCCAATAAGGCACTAGTCTCTACATTTCACCATTAAGATTCATTCATTTTTCTTTACATCTGTTAATTGAGCATATTAGGATTTAGTTTTGAATATTGGTATGCAATTTATACCAAATTTGATTTATTTGTCTACTTCTATCTGCCATCATGGACAAATCATTATAAGAAGAGAAGATTAAAAGTCAAGTCTGCTTAATTCATCTAGGTGCATCCGCCTAGGTCTAGCAGCACTTGAAGAGTAGAAGGTTTATGTCAATTAGCCTTATTTGTTACCCTAAAACGTATCAAGAGATTGGCAGTCTCTTGAGGTACCCTTTACCTGCATTTTTGAGAGCTAACAGAGGGCTCCATAGGTACTCGTACCCAAGGAGAGTTTGAACAAAGTGCATCGAAGGCCCATAGACCAACGATGGGAAAATCTCGCAGGATGAAAGCATCTCACAGGCTCGCAGACCTACAAGGAGGCAACCCCCAAGATCTCTCACATGAAGGAAGCCTTGATGAAAGTGCCTTACAAGCCCGTAGACCTACAAGAAAGGTGTCCTCCAAGATCTCTCACATGAAGGAAACCTAGAAAAAGTGCCCTCCAAGATCTCTCACATGAAGACAACACCTTACAGGCCCGCAGAACTGCAAGGAAGGTGTCCTCCAAGATCTCTCACATGAAGGAAACCAAAAGAAAGTTCCCTATAGACTCGCAGAACTACAGGGGAGCGACCCCGAAGATCTCTCGCATGGAGGAAGCTTAGAAGAAGCGCCCTACAGGCCCGTAGACCTGCAGGGAGGTATCCCCCAAGATCTCTCACATGGAGGAAACCTAAGGAAGGGGACTCCGTAAAGTGAGAAAGTGGCTTCACAGGCGCACCTACAAAGTGAAATTGGCCACACAAGCAAGTAAGCGAACAGTTGTGTAGACTGTCATCAAATTGGAAGGCTTTCAAAGGGGTCCCTTGGAAATCATTCAAAAGAAGAGGGGTTCACTCAAGGGATGCACTATTTGAAAAGCGAGGTCTAGTCAGGTTGCCCCCAAGCTAGACGCGAAGAATTCATTTGAGATAAAGACTTTCAAAGGGGCTCCCTTGGGAACCCTTCAAGAGAAAGAGGTTCCACTCAAGGGATGCTTCATTTTAAAAATAGAGAGAAAAGAGGGGGTCCTTAAGAAGGATGCACATCTTCAGAACAAGTTATCACTACCCCCAGCATATAGGGGAGGATAACCATGCAAGATAATTAGAACATACAGGATAGAGGTAAACCTCAATATCACTTGTTATTCAAAGAAGAGGCAGGTGCATCAACAAACAAATGAGTGACGAAACCCGAATCACAAATTTGTTGTATCTTGTCCTTCAAGGCCCTACATTCACTTGTGGAGTGGCCAAGCACTTGATGGTATGCACAAAAATAATGTTTTTCTTTATCATGCTTATGAAATTTCTTGCATGTAGGAGAAGGAAGAGTGATTTAGCAGGCTTTTAGGAGCCACAAAAAAATACGCTCTTGCTCAAATAAAGGATGAGGAGAAGGAAGCAACCCTTTCTCTTGTGGAGAAAATTTTGACTGCTCACGAGAAGAAGATACGAAGATGGAAGACAATGGAGGATCCCCATGGAGAGTATTATTCTGGATAGGGGGATCATACTCTTCTTCGAGATTTCCATTAGCCTTCTTGATAGGACTATCAACATTATCCTCTTTAATAGAAGTGTGATCCTCTTCCTCATAAGGAGGGTCGACACTAACGACATTACAATTTGCATCCACCTTATCCCGCAATACAAAAGAATGACCATCTTTGATAGTAGGTTCAAATGATGTTATCGGAAGGTCTGAGTGGATCAGGTCAACTTTATATTCCCCAATGAAGGAGTCTATAATGTATAAGGAACCCAAATCATCACCAAGACATGCATTCTTTTGAGAAGTAGGAGGAGCAGACTTAATATTTCTTTCTTCAGAAGGATCTTCTTCAGGGAAATTATCTCAAGAGTATCCTTTGTAGTAGGTAATGTTGGAGTAAACATCGACACATTAGAAGACACTAAAGGGATAAGAGTAGGCACAACCAAAACCTGATCGGTAGCCGCCATTTCACATAAGTGCATAGCATCAGGGTCAGCCTTAACTATGACTACTTGATTATTGAAAATGAACTTAATAGATTTATGCAAGGTAGATGGGACTGCACCTATAGCATGAATCCACAACCTACCAAGAAGAAGGTTATAAGGTAAATTTTCCAACATAACATATACAAGGGTAGGTACGGTAATGGGTCCCAACCTCAAAGGCAAGACTATCATGCCTAAAGGTTGTCGATTGACATTATCGAACCCACGAATGACAATAGAAGAAGCATCAAGGGAAGATAAATCAATATTAATCTTAGGCAATAGATTGATGCGACGTATATTGAGCACCGAACCAACGTCAACTAGAGTATGTCTAATTCCGATAATATTAATGTTAACTATAATCATTAGAGGATCTACTTGCTTATGTACTTCCAAAGGTGAGAGCTCCTGCAGATAGAACGTAATATTCAAAAAATCCACACAAATATGAGCTATCAATGCATCAACATCTGTCGGCCTAGCGGAAGAAGGCAAGAGGATCTTTTGCAAGGCTTCTTGAAGCATACCTTGATAAACCGGAGTAGACTAAAGCAAGTCCCACAGTGAGATCTTAGTCAGAGTAACTTGAAGTTGCTCGACAAGATCGTAATCACTAGGTGCTTTAGTCATAGGTTTGGGTGCTTGAAGAAGACTTGGTTGTTTATTCATTCTATTCTTTAAGTATGGGATACCGCTCTACAAGAGGGAGCCATGGAAAGATCAAGAGAATCTTTATCAAATGGAACACCATCAATAGAAAAAATCCTTTTAGGAGGACTAGCTCGAGTCACATAAATGACCGATCTCTTAGGCCTTTGAGGGGTAGCAGAGACATAGATTGCATTTACAGAATCATCACAACTAGTGGAATAATTATTTGAATACATATTCTCAATATCAATCCAAATATTATCAAATGTGGAAGGAGATTCATCATGCGCTAATGCATACTCTCTAGGGGAGAGTGCATCAGAACAAAGATGAGATTGATTGTCCACCAATGCAACATCTATAGAAGAGAATACATTGGGATGGAGAGGAGATTCATCATTCACAAATGCAATGCCTCTAGAAGAGAGTGCATTGCAATGAAGGGAAGATTCATCATTCATGAATGCAATGTCTCTAGAAGAGAGTGCATTGGAATGAATAGAAGGTAGAGTAACATTAAGAAAGGTATCAATGATTTCATCTTCTTGCAACAAAAATATCCTTCGAAGCAAGAGGACTTCCATGAGAAGCATCAAAGACATCGAGTGACATGGGTAAAGCTAAGTCACCATCACATGCATGAAATGGAACATCATTAAAATTTTCAATAAAATTAGATACTGAACTAATAAAAGAAGATATTAAATTCATTTTGGTGATAAAATAAAGAAAAACCAAAAATTTAGATTTTCTAATTTTTTCGGTATTTTCTAGGTTCTAGTAATTTGCATTTTCAGAGGTCTTCAGAGAAAAATTTGAGGTTGAAACTTGCGTTGGTCCCTAAAATTTGACTGCCAAAGGCAATTGTATTTTAGGTATTGAATTAGTTCTCTAGGATACCTTTCCAATGGTGCAAACGGTTCTAAATTTCGAGCATCGAGTCAAAAGTCATGACCTCACCAAGTGGGGGTAAATAAATTCCTAGTTTTTTGAAAAATACCCTCTTCACATCAGGTTCACCAAAATGTAGAGAAGGGGGATTCGCTACTCACGAGTTCTCTTCATTCAGAGAGCCTCACAGGGCAAACTTCCCTAAACTACCTCAAGGAACAACAACAAGATTTTCAGAATCCGAAAGAGTAGGTCACAGAGATTTTGTGGATAAACTGACAAGCTCTCAACCAAAAGATGGTAGCGCGGGTCCGGGACGATAGCGTAGTGTGCTAGCATCCATATAGACCAAAAAGAGATTTTATCATAGAAAATTACAAAGTGGTTACTTCTACTCTAATTGCTAAGAAATCTTATAACGTGAGAAAGCAAGAAAGTATAACGAAACTGAAACAAAGTGAAATAGAAATGATAAAGATAAGGAGAAGAAAGGAAATGCTTACAACCATGCAAGTGATGAAACCTACAACACGTGAATGTCTTCAAAACCTGCATGCATGATATTTGGAGAAAGTGTTGGGGCTTTATAGGGGTTTAAGGGTTTACCTCAGTCAAACCCCCGTTTTGGTGTTCCCACCTCCATAGAGAGCCAAAAAGATAGAGAGAGTGAGAAGTAAGCAAATGTGATGTGATGAAAGAAAACCTCGCTCGAGAAGGAGAACCCGTATCACAAAATGTAGGTGATAAAAGTAATGATTTCTCGAGGAGGAGAACCTATATCACGAAGTAGAGATGTAGTAAATAGGGGATGTGACAAATCCCAAGATGCTCAAAGGTGCAAGAAACACTGTAGATATGAAAGGCTTAGGAAGCCAAGGAGGGAAACAAAGAAAGCTATAAGAGCCAAGAGTATGTTGCAAAGGATTGTTTTGAGAGCTTGAAAGAGTTGTAGAAGCTAGCAACTAGAATGAAGTTAGAAGTGAAGCTGCTGTAACAAGCTATATGAAGCTATCCAAGCAAAAGCTGGAGAGAAGTTAGAAGCAAAGGAATGGAGCTAGAAGTATAAGAGAGTTGCAAATGAAGTGAAAAGATAACATTTAAGGAAGGAAAAGAAGCTTCTTGGGCGGTTACAAGGAATCTCGAGCCGTTACCACCGACCAAAGGAGGTGACAAGTGGAAAACATGCACGAAAATGGTCATTTGAATGTTGAAACGTCACGGGACACTAGCGCGGTGCATGGATGTCCATGTGGCATGCTAGTGTCTAGACACATCATGCTAAAAAACAACGAGAACAAGGCAAACACAAGGTTGATGCAAAGATGACGTGCGAAGGTAGCTGTCGAAAAGGGGTGCTAGAGCATCCTGAGAGGGGAAAAAGGTTGATGCAAGGACTAAAATGATCCTACTCAAGTGCTAAGGGAGTGGACACCAAAGTAGATGCAAGAATGTATATGAAATTGCAAGGGGTGCAATTTTACGACTATACACATGGAAATATACCTTAGCCCTATGTCTCCGTAACAAGTTCATACCTAAGATAACATCATAAGATCCTAAGCACGCGACATATAGGTTCACTTCATTAGAAAATCAAGGTAGCTCTATCCTAGCCTCGAACAACCATTGTTCCACCTTTTCTCTTGTTTGGTTTGCATACTCAACATCCCAAGACTTTTCCATGTAACCAAATTTTCTAGATATCTACTTAGCTAGTCTAGGTGAAATGAAATTTTCAGTTGCACCAGTATCTATAAGTATAGAAATGGGTAAGCCAAACAAAATACATGGAGTTTCAATTAGAGTCACTTGATACTCCGCCTAGCGAACATCTACAGTTGCATGTATCTTTTGTTGGAACATCACTTGTCGGGTAGGCAGTGGGTCACCATAAGATCATGACTCAAAAGACCCATTGGGACATTCTCTAGCATAGTGGTCTCCTCCACATGTAAAACATCTAGTATTTGGTCCTCTCTTTCTTGTGGCTTCTCCAAATTTATTAGCATTTCAACCAACATTGTTGGTATTCCCACCACTGGAACTATTTCTCTTACATTCCCTTTTTGATTCTTTTCCACCATTACGAGATCCTTTGTCTCCTTGCTTGGGTACATTTTTCACAACTTCCATCTTCTTTGGAGTTGGTTTGTCCTAAACTCCTGCAATCTTCTTATAGTTTTTGTTTTCCTAGAGGATGGAGATAGCTTTGAGCTTCTGCTCCTGTTTAACTGCTTTCTCATACACAAGATCCATAGTAGTCGGACCGTGTACATCCACCTCTCCTCTAATCTGACTGTTAAGTCCCATGATGCACTTTCTTATGCAAAAGTGTTCATCTTTCTAGTACATAGGAACATAACATAGAAGACAGGTAAAATTCTCCCAATACTCATTGACAGTCATATCCCCTTGTCTCAGAATATGAAAATCCATGAGTTTTTGGTCAAAATAGAGTTGGGGTAACCATCTTTTATAAAAAAAAATCAACAAATTCACTCCATGTCAGTTTCCATGAGTTAAGATTGAGTTCCATCTTTTTATTCATCTACCAATTAGAGGCTTCTCCTGCTAACTGGTATGCTCCCCCTACTGCTTTGGTGACCTCAGTATAATTTTGAATTTTGAAATAGTTCTCCATTTGAACTAACCAAGCCTCAGCTTCATCTTTGCTGGCACTTCCTTCAAACTTGGGTGGGGTAATTTTCTTCATATCTCTAGAGAGTTCAGAAGCCATACGCTTCCTATTGTTTTCCTCATATGGAGAAGGTGATTTCTCTCTCTCTCATGATCATGAGTTTGATCATGTTCGTGAGAAGAGTTTTCTCCCTCATTCTCATTATTTGGAACTTCCTTCTCAACTCTATCCTTTACCCTTCTTTCTTGCTCTAGGTTTTCCAACCTTGCTAAGATTTGGTCCAGTCTAGCTTCAACTCCTACTGGTCCTTGCCTAACTTCTTGGCTTCTGCCAGGGTTGGTTCATGTTCTGACCATATTTGCAAGAAAAAATTCTCCCTAAAGGTTTATCCATGTTAGATTTAATCATGTTATCAACTATCCTATGGAAAACATTAAAATGACATTCAATAGCACATAAGGTATTCCACATAAGATTAAGCACAAGCTTCTAATAAACACATGATTTTATTCATTTCTCAAGGATCTCAATATCCTTTTGATTACATGGAGTGACTATTCAGATAGTCGAGTGGAGAGTATCCCTCGGATTCACTCTCTGACACATAACTTAATGGAGTATACCCTATAGATTGAGATTGTTGTTCGTATCTCATTTGTTCATACCTATCCCAAAATGGATAATAGCCTTCGGATTTGTCATCCAATACATAGTTACGAGGTGCATAAACCTCAGACTTGTTACTCGAGGAAATTACAATTACTTCCACCATTGGAAGAACTCTGTCATGTCCCCAAAATTGTAGCACCAAAATAACACTGAAATACAAATAGCAAAATCAAATAAATATCAAAATTGAAATATAGGTAATCTCAATTTAAATATTATTATTATAATTATAATTATCTGGGATAATATTATAATTATAATATAATCTAAACAAGTAATAATTCAAATATCATAAACATTATGATATAGTAAATATTAAAAATATATATAATTAAACAAACATCAAATAAAATTGTAAATATAAGAATATACAAATAATAATAATAATTTAAATATTATAAGGGATATTAAGATATATAAGATTAAAATGAAACAAAACATAAATAATATATTATAATTATAATGAAATAAACAGCTGAATATAATATAAATATTGACAATTTATTATTATACAATAAAATAATGATAATTTAAGATATCATTATATATGATCATATTGTAACGAGAACAGATATCATAACCTTATAAATTAATAAGAAACCACCCTAATAACCTTATAAATTAATAAGAAACCACCCTAAAGACCTCATGTGGGACTATATTAATATTTGAATATAAAAGCATCGATCTAAAGTTTGAAGGAGCAGCAAGTAAGGATCGAAGAACAAAAATTGACATATTTTACGAGGTAGTGATTTCATTCACTAAGAGGTTGTGATTCAGTATAAAAAGGCAGCGCTTATATAAAGACCATGTGAAACAATATACGGAAGCATTTAATGGTAAACAAAAGAATTTAACAAAAGTCATGTATTTCTAAAAAGGCATATCTCTTGAAAGGGATGTCTCTTCATAGAGACGGAGAAATAAATGGAATAAGAAATGTGTGGAAAGAGAGGAGGAGGTATGGAATTAGAAGAGAAACACGGATTCAGGCTGCATTCAGAGTATACAGAATCATGATTTTCTAAGGTCCTAAGAGTAGGTAAAAGGGGATAGATGTGGTAAGTTCAGTTATAATGTATGTCAGGATTAGTAAGGTAGGATTCTTAGGTATATTTATTACTATTGTTGCAATGATAATTCGAGAATAGATGATAGGCAGATTTATTATTCTTGCCTCCAATAGTAAATAAGTTATAAATATAGAAAATATATAATTCCATCTTTATGAAGATAACATGCAATAAGTAAATATAATAAGTATATAGTATATAGTTACAGATGATATTAAAATTGAAGCACAATAAGTAACAAATATGTAAATATAGATAGTATGATTATAATATCTTTTATTGTTAATTAGTAATTGTGTTATGGGTAAAGGTAATGATAGGATCCATAGGCAATTGAATAATGGGTTATATAAAATGCTATTACACTATCTTTAATGCATAATTGTTGATGGTAAGTTTCTTATTAACAAGTTTATATAGGTAACATTTTAGTATTACCATTCATGGATATTTAATTATAGTACTAGATATGTATATGTATATGTATGTGCATATGTATATGTATATGTATGTATGGGTAGATGTGTGAACTAGATATATACAATAATGATGCTTGCAACAACTATTAAGCATTATAAGTAACTATGGTAATTTAAATTAGTATAGATGATAGATTTTTTAAATGATTGATTTACACTAACGATATCTTCTAAGTGTGAAGGCCAGATTGATTGGGAATGAAGGACTTCAATCAAGGTTTCAAATTAGTTGAAAAGTACTTGCTAACTCATTTATCATTTGGAAATTAAGGATTTTGAGAAAATTTAGGGCATTCCCAAAAGGGGCCATTATAGTGGTATCAGAGCAACTTTCCTACCACCTTGTGAAAATAGAATTTGCAAACTTACCAAGGGAAAAGGTATACTCTATGAACATTTAGAAACACATTCTGATTTATGTAGATCAAGTACATCCGATAATCACTTAATGTAAACACTTCTTGTTGATATTCGTTATCCTTATCATAGCTAAAGTATGTAAGTGTAAAATAAGTATCAAGATATATATATGTATAAAAAAAATATGTTATTTTGAAATGGAAGACTAATGAGATCAGGATGATCTATTCCATCATAAGCATTGTGTGTGGTAACCCCATGAAACAACCATGGAAGGCAAGCGGAATCTGTAGGTAAGTATAAAAGTAAATACATCATGAATTTAAATATCAATGTTTAGTAAATATATCATGCAGTAGAATAAGAATTTATATATGATGATATTTATTCTAGTTGATGTTGCTCATTTCTATAGATGTCATTTTGGGAATAATAAAGTTATACATCCTACTATTTATTCTTAACATCTTATAGAATTACTAATATGTTTATTTTGAATTGGATACCTAACTATATTATTGTGATATATTCTATCATAATTTATCTCACACGAAGTGTATTCTATTTTCTCACCAAAGCTTTGTATCATCAAGCAAACATGTAGAAAGTTAAGGGAGGGAACCTATAGGTTGTGCAGGTACTAGTTCTCCTCTAGGTATGCCACTCCCCGGATCAAATGACCAAGAGTCATGCCATCGAGAGCCAAGGGGGTGATATCCGCTATTGGGCTTAGAGAGAGTATCTACGGGCCTCCTATGGATTCCTCTCCTCTAAAACTATTGCATGTTTAACTTAAGGAATTCTCCAACATAGTTGGGAGATGATGAGGATGGATAAGGAAAGAAGGTACAAGCGTATCCCCTTAGTACACCACTCCTCGGATCAGATGACTGAGTATCATGCCATTAAGAGCCAGGAGGGATGGTATATCTCCTCCTGGGATTAGGAAAGATTGCTTTGGGCGGACTTATCCTTCTCATCCAATCCCTATCTATGAGTGAATCACCCTGCACATGATATGGTTTGTCTTATTATATTTGTGCTTGTGTATACTTTATATTTGAGTGAATACTCTATGACTTGTGATTATATTTGGGTGTATACTCTATGATTTTACTTGTATTTGAGTGAATACTCTATGACTTGTGATTATATTTGAGTGTATACTCTATGATTGTACTTGTATTTGAGTGAATACTCTATGACTTGTGATTGTATTTGAGTGTATACTATATAACCTTGTATTGATATTAAGTGCATACTCTATGACTTGTATTTGAATTCGAGATGTACTTGTATACTTTATGACTTACATGTATTCATACGTATGCTTTGTGACTTTATGTACTCGTGCATATACTTCATGTATTATTCACATATATGCTCCATGATTCGTGTGTATACTCTATGTATTACATGTATTTGTGCCTCATATTTATACTTAATGTATCACATCCATCTATATGTTACTTCAACAAGATGTGTTCTTATAATTACTTTTGAGAGCAATGTTCTCTGTCGAGTTGCTTAAATTGGATGGGTGTTGCTTGAGCTACTTGCCTATGTGCTTGAATTGGTTGCTTGCTTACTTGAGCTACTTGTTTTCCTGTTCGAGCTACTTGTCTATGTGTTGAGCTACTCACCTATGTGCTTCAGTTGGTTGATTGCTTGAGCTATTTGGTTAGGCTACTTGGTTGTTTTCTTAATTTCTAATTCATGTGGTTTAAGCCATGAAGTGTATATTATGACTTGCGTATATGTGTATCCATGCGACTTACGTGTATTTATATGTATACTTCATGCATTATGTGTATTTGCGGGTATGAATCATGCCTTATGTATGCATGTCTTTATTAAATGCCTCTACTCTTTGTGTATTTAGATACATGCTTCATGTATATTAACTTTATGCTTCACCTATCTCATGGTGTTTTGTTTCATGGTATATATGGACATGCCTAGCATATTATTTTCCCACTTCATGACTGATGTACACTAATACACGACTTTTCTGTTCTTAAATGTATACCTTGTGTTTGTGTAATCCATGCCTTATATGTATTGTTTGTATTTGTTGAGTATAACTTCGAGCATTTTATGCCTATGTGCTTTATGTATTTTCAAATAAATGCTTCATATTATGTATGCTTGAGTGTACTTAATTGTCTTCTAAAATTCATTACACCTCATGTATCTCATGAATGCATTTATTCCATACATGGAAGTAAATTTGAGTGTACTTGATTCATGTCTTAAGTAATGACTAAATGCTTCTTGCTCATGTATGCTTCATGTGTGCTAATATGAATACTTCATGCTTCATCTGCTTCTTAATTGATATGTGACCTCATGCTTGTATGTACTTTGTGATATGATCTACATATCTTATGTGTATTCCTATATATAATCTTGCCAAAGTGTATTACAAAGCCTTGCATATATTTCTATAACCTATAATTAATCATCTATTCTCATGTGAAGGATTCATGCTTATATTTATACTTCATGACTCCACAAAGTTATGTACTACTGCTTACAACAAATGTCTTGCAAATACTCCATGTGTACACTCCATGTATATGTTTTTTATGATATTCTTCACTTCTATATATTTAGATGTCTTAAATTTCTTCAACATATCTTCTCCATGAATACTCTTCTCATGTATGCTAGTGTTTGATTCGTGTCTCATGTGTATTTGAATGCAATTCAAGACCTACGTGTATAGATGTTTGTGGTACTTTCCTTTTGCATTCAAGTGTATGATCCATGCCTTGAGTGATTGCTTCATGTCTTATGTGTACATTATTAAGTATATTATATGACTATGATTCATACCCAAAGTGTATTCAAGTGTGGCTCATGACTTATGAATTTAAATGTATTCAAGTGTGACTTATGTCTTCAAATGCATTCAAGTGTATACCGTATGATCTATGTGTCCAAGTGCCTACTATTACTTTTGTGTATACTTTGTGGCTTACTTTATGATCTACATATGATCACGTGTATACTTTGTGACTGGTATTCATGTATCTTACTTGCATTCATGTGTATTTTTTGCGACTTGCGTGCATTCACACTTTGCAACTTATGTGTGTTTATGGGTGTACTTTGTAACCCGCATGTGTTACGACATCTACTACGTGCCTTTATGTGTATGCTTCATTAAATATTTCCTTGTGTTAGTTTCATTCCTGATGTGTCTTCAAACAAGGTTCCCCCATGGTGTCTTATGCTTAAAGATTAATTAAATTTTGTTTGTTGAAATGCTTCTTGAGTTGAGGAGCTATAACTATTGAAGTGAAAGGAAGTAGGGAATTGTGATTGCTTGAGGACAAGCAATCTTGGGCAGGGAGGACTATAATGTCCCCAAAATCGTAGCACCAAAATAACACTGAAGTACAAATAGCAAAATCAAATAAATATCAAAATGGAAATATAGGTAATCTCAATTTAAATATTATTATTATAATTATAATTATCTGGGATAATATTATAATTATAATATAATCTAAACAAGTAATAATTTAAATATCATAAACATTATGATATAGTAAATATTAAAAATATATATAATTAAACAAACATCAAATAAAATTGTAAATATAAGAATATACAAATAATAATAATAATTTAAATATTATAAGGGATATTAAGATATACAAGATTAAAATAAAACAAAACATAAATAATATATTATAATTATAATGAAATAAACAACTGAATATAATATAAATATTGACAATTTATTATTATACAATAAAATATTGATAATTTAAGATATCATTATATATGATCATATTGTAATGAGAACAAATATCATAACCTTATAAATTAATAAGAAACCACCCTAAAGACCTCATGTGGGACTATATTAATATTTGAATATAAAAGCATCGATCTGAAGTTTGAAGGAGTAGCAAGTAAGGATCGAAGAACAAAAATTAACATATTTTACGAGGCAGTGATTTCATTCACTAAGAGGCTGTGATTCAGTATAAAAAGGCAGCGCTTATATTAAGACCATGTGAAACAATATACGAAAGAATTTAATGGTAAACAAAAGAATTTAACAAAAGTCACATATTTCTAAAAAGGCATATCTCTTGAAAGGGATGTCTCTTCATAGAGACATAGAGAAATAAATGGAATAAGAAGTGTGTGGAAAGAGAGGAGGAGGTATGGAATCAGAAGAGAAACACAGATTCAGACTGCATTCAGAGTATATGGAATCGTGATTTTCTAAGGTCCTAAGAGTAGGTAAAAGGGGATAGATGTGGTAAGTTCAGTTATAATGTATGTCAGAATTAGTAAGGTAGGATTCTTAGGTATATTTATTACTGTTGTTGCAATGATAATTTGAGAATAGATGATAGGCAGATTTATCATTCTGGCCTCCAATAGCAAATAAGTTATAAATATAGAAAATATATAATTCCATCTTTATGAAGATAACAGCAATAAGTAAATATAATAAGTAATAAGTATATAATTACAGATGATATTAAAATTGAAGCACGATAAGTAACAAATATGTAAATATAGATAGTATGATTATAATATCTTTTATTGTTAATTAGTAATTGTGTTATGGGTAAAGGTAATGATAGGATCCATAGGCAATTGAATAATGGGTTATATAAAATGCTATTACACTATCTTTAATGCATAATTGCTGATGGTAAGTTTCTTATTATCAAGTTTATATAGGTAACATTTCAGTATTACCATTCATGGATATTTAATTATAGTACTAGATATGTATATGTATATGTATGTGCATATGTAAATGTATATGTATGTGCATACGTATATGTATATGTATGTATGGGTAGATGTGTGAACTAGATATATACAATAATTATGCTTGCAACAACTATTAAGCATTATAAGTAACTATGGTAATTTAAATTAGTACAGATGATAGATTTCTTAAATGATTGATTTACACTAACGATATCTTCTAAGTGTGAAGGCCAGATTGATTGGGAATGAAGGACTTCAATCAAGGTTTCAAATTAGTTGAAAAGTACTTGCTAACTCATTTATCATTTGGAAATTAAAGATTTTGAGAAAATTTAGGGCATTCCCAAAAGGGGCCATTACAAACTCTATGGTCTCTAAAGATAAATGTCAGATTGACAGTTCCTTCTGAGAGCATATCCCTGGAAATTAATAATGAATCAGACTTCCTTGGTGAGACAAAAGGTAGATAGTTGTACTTGGCTTCCATCTTCATCTTTCTCTTCACACCACTAATCTGAGAAAGTGCGTGAATGAAGGTTTCAGTGTCACTTAACCAAATGGCATTGTTGTAGTTAGTACCCTCAATTGTTCTAGCGATGGCTTCTCTTTCCTTCTTGGGCTTGAGGTAGCGCTCATTTCTTATTACTGAATTTTTAGTTGTTAACCTGAGACACACCATCCTAGCACAAGGATTTCCAAATATTAAATAACATTGGACACAAAGAATGATGAGATCATAGGTTCCAGAGCTAAACCTGGTAGCTCTGATACCACATGTAACATGCTAACCATTCACTAAAGTAAATTTTCCTAAGTTTTCACTTTGCGAGTAAATAAACTATGAACAAACCATTGCAATAAAAAATTTCTTTTTTTTATTAAGAACAAATGAACATAGATGTCATAACAATAATCAACATGGATTCCATTTCTATATAATAATTTCACAAATTACAATATTCCAAGAATGTGTACAAGTACATACATAGCTCAATCGAGCTTCAAATCAAAAGATATAGATGGTCCAAGATCCACCTTTCAAATCTTGGTCTTTTGTCGCCAATTGAGGAGGAGAAGCATCACTCAAGCACTTTTCCACCAACCATGGACTCATATGCGGTCCCCCGTACATCTATCATAAGATAGAAGGCCCTGCCCTTCAATGAAGAGATTGGTGGAGTAACCTCGTACGCAACCCATTCTGAGATTAGTGTTGTGACCTACATGACTAGAACTTGTCACCCTACAATCTGGAACTAGCATGCACTACATGGACATGGTGAACTGATAGTGGAGCCAAAGGCAATCACACTACTTTGTCCAAAGTGTTCTCACTCAATACTTCAAGTGATAGTCATTCTATTCACTTACACTACTTAAGCTCGACTTGACTTGAGGCCACTATAATCTATGCATAGGTATTTCCTTCAATGGGTAAACTTTAACCCCAAAAATAGCCTATCCCTTTTCTTACAAACTCTATGGTATTTCTACTCACAAAGTATATGAACAACTTCCCTCCCTTCAATGGACAATCAATCCTAGGAGTAAGCCACTAGCTATCTAGTATAATCAAATAAATTAGCTTTGAGTAACCCTTAAGCTACCCTTGTTTAATCATATCTAGTATAACAATACCTATGACAAACCATTCCTCCTATTATGGAGTAATTACAAGCACTTTCACAAAACAACATAACAACTTCTATTTTCATTCCAAAGAAAATGCTACAATTCTCTAATCCAAGCAATCACAATAGATCAAACTAAGCATTGAAGAATTAATCTTTCATAAATAAAGACATATAAAGGAAAAATATTCTAATGCCTATAATATGCTTATCAAATTGACCATTTTGATCCTTAGCTTTCCAACAACAGCTTCCTAGCTTCACTTTATCAACCAAAAGCAATATTTTAACTCAA
This sequence comes from Sequoia sempervirens, assembly GCA_007258455.2. Taxonomy (NCBI): domain Eukaryota; kingdom Viridiplantae; phylum Streptophyta; class Pinopsida; order Cupressales; family Cupressaceae; genus Sequoia; species Sequoia sempervirens. The sequence goes on along the minus strand of VDFB02000003.1, from coordinate 752,490,434 downwards.
AATAATGTAATACTCTCACAAATAATTCTCATTTCTCACAGAATAAAGCAACATAACAAAATAGCAGAATTAGTTTGCAGAATGAGAAGTGCGTCCAAAATGAGAGCTCTACCTCTCATTTATATAGCAAAAAGGAGATTTCACAGTCTACAAAAAAGGCATGTAAACTGACAGCTTAATCCATGTAGTCAACTCACTTCTCTCAACTTAAAATGTGGTAGCAAACTAAACACAAACTCAGCATAAGAAGCTACAGGTCAACTCATTTACTTGACAACAACAAGAGACTTATTCAATTGTGCTCATGTTGAAATGATCACAATCGAATTGTATCAAATATGGACTTCTACATCAAATTGAACTTCATAATCTGGCACCAAGTATGCAACCATTTCCCTATTGTTTTGGCACGGCTTACTCTTTGAAACAGTCTATTGTTAGTATGCAACACATATACAAAGTCGACTAAGTCTTAGCTTTGTAGAGAATAGAGGAATGATGAGATGCTTGGCACATAAATGATACTTTGAACAATTCCTTGTATTGATGTACGTGTTTCCTATTCTCATGCATTTCACTTTATTTTGCAGTTGGTAACTATTCCCTCACTTATTTAAAAGTATTCAATGTTGAGTAAATTGTTGTTTAATAATTCCAACATGCATTGTCCATAGTATTGACTATGGTTCTTTATCCATATCGACCATATTGTTGCACAATATATCAAGCATTTAATTTGAGCTTTATTCAATGCCAATATAAGTTATATTCGGCCTTTAGAATGCTTTGTATATGTTGCATACAAATCTTCCTCTAAGCATTACATATGTAAATCAATCTCAAACATATATTTATATTTATATATAAACATATATTTATATTTATATATAAACATATATTTATATTTATATATAAATATATATTTATATATGTACATATACATATATATATGTATATCAATAATATCACTCATCTATATATATGTATACGTATATATATATATATATATATATATATATCCCATGTCAATAAAGTATGTATACATACAATATACAATTGAACATGAACAAGTTAACATTCTCATAATAATAATAATTATATCGATTGTGTATATATATATATATAATCCTTTATGTACATGTATACACATGTGTACATATATTGATACATTCATATGGGCATGCTCGTTTGCCAAACATATGTGTGTATCAATACATGTATACATATGGATATATGTATATATCATATATACACACACACATTTGATTGCATACCAAGCACATACACAATTACTACTGTGTTGATAGGGAACAAATGTGTGATGTATTTATACATATACACATTCATGTCATATTGTCCATTTGATAGCTCCATGCTCACAAGAAATTAGTTCATAAGCATGCATAGGTACCCTATGTACTCTCATGTATGTGTTCCTTCATAGGTATGGACTATCATCGACATGCATATGTATACATATACATATATTTCATGTGTGTTCAACTCATCAATACAAGCATAGTAATATAAGGAAGAACTCATAAGATCTAACAGGTAAACATCACCCAAGCATGCATTCAAAAGTAATCAAGACCCTTACAAATGCAAACACATCTTACTAACGATGACTTACCAACTCCCAACACAATAACTTGACTCAACCATTCTACTATGAGTGTGTGTAGCTCAGATAGGTTACGTTACTATTTATTCGACCAAGATCTTCTCCTGAGTGATACCTCCCCTCGCACTTAGAGGATTGAACATATACCTGCATCAACTAACACATTCCCATGGTAGTCATCTACTCAACAAATATGCATTACACATAATATATCTTTGTAGTTAGAATACACAATTCAATAACCATTCATTTCACATATATGCATTTCTTCACATATCATTTAAATGAACAACATTCATTCATAATTCATCGATAACAAAGTGCAAGCACATTTTGTTCTCATTCAGAATACAAATTACATTCATATTTACCCTACATAGTAATAGTAAATAGTAAATACACATTTGGGGTGTAACATACTCCCCCCTTGTGAATCATCATCCCCGATGATTTTTATGTAGCAACATAAAACATACACACAAACAACATATTGTTCAAGTACTCTCAAATGCATCTAAAACATGAGGAAACTTTTTTTGTATCTCAACATAGTCTTCCCAAATGGCAGTCTTCCGCATAATGCTCCTACTGGACTTTGCATTGCAAGATTTCCCTGTTACGCAAGCAAAGCTTACGCGTTCCGAGCACTTTGACGGGCTCGAGTGTTACCACTCTTGGGTCTTGTACTTGTAAAGCATTACAATCAATCACATGATTATCACCTGGTATATAGTTCTTTAGGTAGGACACATGGAAGACATTATGCATCCTGGCAAGAGCTGGTGGCAACACAATTCGATAAGCTACCAAATTTACTTCCTCGAGAATCTCAAAAGGTCCTATATAGTGTGGGGCTAATTTGGAAGAATTTCCAAATTTAATGGAACTTTTGTGAGGGTTCACTCTCAACAACACCTGGTCACCTATGGAAAAATTTCAAGGCACTCTCTTAGCATCAACGTAAATTTTCTATCCATCGTTAGCTTCAACTAATCTTTGCTTAACAATTCTCACTTGCTCTTCCATTTCAGCCAACAATTCAGGCCCAAGACTCACTCTATCCTCAAGTTTATCCCCTTATAGGTGTTCGAGAATTTCGATCGTATAACAATTCAAAAGGGGCCATCTTTATTGCAGAATGATAAGAATTGTTGTAAGCAAATTCTACCAAAGGCAAGTAGTCTTCCCACTTGTATTGTTCATCCATGCAATACATTCAAAGTAGGTCATCTAATACTTGATTTACCCTTTCCGTTTGTCCATCCATTTCTGGATGATATGCTGAGCTAATATTCAACTAAGTCCCTAGTGTATAAAATAAGGTTTTCCAAAACCTGAAGTGACTCGTGCATCCCTATTCGAGATAATTTTCTCAAGAAACCCATGCAACCTAAACACTTCTTGCCCAAATTTTCTTGCTATGACAGGTGCTCCATCAGTTAGGTTCCCAGGTATGAAATGTGCTACTTTGGTAAGCTTATCCACAACCACAAGAATGGTATTGTTTTTATTCCTTGACATAGGAATCCTTGCACAAAGTCCATACTAATGACTTGCCACTTTCTCTTTGATATATCGTGTGGATAAAACAAACCTACATGATGATGATGTTCCGTCTTCACCCTTTGACATTTAAGACACCTAGCCACAAATCGAGAAACACCTCCTTTCATCCCCTTCCAAAAATATAATGGCTTAACATCTGCCATCATTTTTGTCACACTAGGGTGTCTAGAGTACGGTGCTTCATGTACTTCTTTCTATACCAAATTTCTTAACTCTTTCAAGTCAGGTACATACATTCTCCTCTTATACCTCAGTATACCACTAGGTTCAAAATGAAAACCTTCATACCTAGCATCTTGTAGATTACTTGTGAGTGCTTGCTTAACTTGCATATAGTACTTGCCCTCTTTGAACTTTTGCAATACATGACCTTTAAATTTGGTTTGAATTGTTACTACTGAAGCAATATGACATCTTCAACTCAAGGCATTGACAAACCGATTTTCTTTCCCTTTAATGTAATTGATATTAAAGTCATAGTCTGCTATTAACTCTAACCATCTTCTCTGTCTAGCATTCAGATTAGTTTGAGTGAGTAGATACTTCAATCCATGATGATCAGTTCTCATCACGAAGGGTTTCCCTAACAAGTAATGCCTCCACATTTGCAATGTGTGAACCACAACTGCTAACTCTAAATCATGTGATGCATAATTCTGCTCATAATGTTTTAGCTTCCTTGATGCGTAAGCAATTACTTTCCCATCTTGCATTAACACACCCCTAAGCCCTAGGTGATCCCACAATAGTGGTTTATAATTTTTGGCCAAACTAGACATTGAAATATTTTTTTCTAACTAAATCTTCACTTTCGGGCACCTATAGCAGCAAAATCGTGAGGAATTTGAAGATGATGCAAACTAGAGTTTCATGAAATTTTGTCTGTAGATTCTAAATATAATTTTTTCAAAAATTTTGGAATCAGATTGCACCTCTTTTTCCATCTCCCTCAAAAACTAGTTTTTTTAAGAAAACAACATTTTTAAGGAGTGACGCTCATCGTATAACGCATAACTTTTTTCCATGAAGGATAAAATTCTAATTCTTTCAAATTTAGATTTGTAACTTTGATATATAGTGCTTCCACTTGGTTAGATAGTGTTTTATTGAATATTTTTTCCTTATTCAAGTTTCAAAGTCAAACCAATTACAATTCAGACATAGGCAGACCGTATAACACGTAACTTTTTTGTATGTATCAATATTCAATTTTAATTTTTTTGTTGGATCGAGGACTTCAATATCTGGTGCACTCATATTTTTAAAAATTTAATTTTGATAATATTCTATTTTTCCACATGTACAAAACAGAGAGCTTGATTTTTGGTGAAAAACCTACATTCAAAAGAAATAAAAAATAAATATAATAATAAAATTAAATTTATTTAAAATTATACTTTTTGGGAAGCTTATAATAAGGACTAAATAATTACAAAAAATAAATTTTAAATGAATTCATTTTATCCCCCAAAAGGTAAATCAAAAGTGTTTTTTTATCAACATTTTGATAGGTGTAAAGGAGACTCCGTTATAGATATGGTTTAAAACTAGCGGGGTTCTATCCAAGGGGGTTTGATCTAAGGTAGTTTGATCAAACTCTATTCAATTGGAATGCTTTAAATGGAACTTTTTAAGGCTTAAATCATTATAAATTATAAAAATATGTGATTTCAGCAAAAATCAGAATCTCCCAGAAATTGTAAACCGGCTTTGTGGGATCACCCCCCTCTCCTGATGCATCTGTGATAATAGTAAAGTCACCCTCAGGATATGGTACTTTCAAGATTGGTGTGGTAGTTAATTTCTCTTTGAGTAGGTAAAAGGCTACTTGGCACTTTTCCATCTACTCAAACTTCTTCCCTTTCTTCTGCAAATAAGTGATCAGAAAGGTTATCTGGGAGGAATTTGCAACAAACTTTCTATAGTATCCCGCCAATCCCATAAAACTTATTACTTTCAAGACATTCTTGGGTACTGGCCATTCCAACACTACCTTGATCTTAGTTGGATGTATTGAAATTCCATCTACTGAGATCATATGACCAAGATAATGTACTCTCTTCTAGAAGAAGGTACACTTAGAGAGTTTTCCATACAACTTATGTTCTCTAAGTCGTAGAACTATCTTTAAATGTCTACAAGGATCCTCCTCATTATTTGAGTAAATCAAAATGTCATCTTATGTTCTCTAAGTCGTTGTAGAACTATCTTTAAATGTCTACAATGATCCTCCTCATTCTTTGAGTAAATCAAAATGTCATCTAGGAAATCTAAGTCAAATTTATCTAGGCAATCCCTAAATACACTATTCATAAGATTCATAAATGTTGAAGGTGCATTTGTTAACCCAAAGGGTAGAACTGTAAACTCATAGTGTCCACATCTGGTTTTGAATGCAGTTTTAAAGATATCTTCATCCTTAATTCTCAACTGGCGGTATCCAAATCTCATATCTATGTTAGAGGATATGGCAGCTCCCCTCATTTGATCAAATAGATCATCAATGTGTGGTAATGGATACTTGTTCTTTACCATAGCTTTGTTAAGCCTACGACAATCTATACACAAACGCAAAGTACCATCCTTATTTTTCACAAATATTACTGGTGCTCGCAAAGGTGATACGCTTGGTCTTATCAACCCTTTAGACAATAATTCATCCAATTGTGCCTCAAGCTCCATTAGTTTAGTTGTCGTCATTCTATAAGGTACCTTGGAAACATGTTCAGATCCTAGAACTATATCTATAGAGAAGTCAAATATCCTTTTTGGTGGCGACCCAAGTAATTCATCTAGAAACACATCCAAAAACTTTCTTAGTATAGGATACCTCTCCATATTTGACATTTTGGTTTCTTCCATTTCACCATCTTCCATCTCTTGGAAGCTATGTGATTCCAAGTTATCAAGATTTTCTTCAAGTTTTTCCATCTTGACTGGAAAGAGTTTACACCCTTTCTTCTTAGCCCTTAACAATTGATTCATATGTTATACTTGATCTATGAGATTGAGTGTTATGGATGTTGTTGAGGCTTTTCATTTGGGGTTGTTAGGATATCATACTTGACACAACAACACACTTTTGAGGTGTTGGTAAGAGGACACATTATGGTTTACATCATGGTTTCTCTCTTCGTGGTTCCTCCCTTGATGTTCATGTGCTTTTGGGGAGGATGGTGGCAACATGTTGTGAGAGATTATGCAACTATTTGGTTGTATGTGTGGATCATTGTTATTGTTATTGGTACTTCATGCTTTGATTTATTTATCACACCTTGATACAGTGTTGATTGGTAGACTTGATATGCTTTGATATTACCTATGTAGTAGGAGTTCCTGGATATGTATGTTCTTCATTGACAAGTTTTATACAAGGAGCTTGTGATTGCAGTTTGCATGTTGCATATGTTCTTGGCATCAGTTTACTGATGTATTGATACCTTAGAGGTATGAATGGTTGGATGTATTAGCATGTGTTGTGGATGCTATTTCTAATCATGTGGGTTTTTACAGTTGACAATAGCTTGGTTAGAGCCTTTTTTATCGCTTGGATTTGATGCTTGTGCTTGTGGATTGGTGCATCTTCACCTTGGCATGTTCCTTTTCTTCCATAGGTGGCACGTTGGAGGATGAGAGGAGTTCTTGCTTGAGATGGTGGTCACTTTGTTCTTATTGCATGTATCTTGATGGAGCATGAGAGCATCAAGGAGATTCATGTGATTTCATGCATGGCTATGATGATGTATTTCATGTATCGATCCCTTATGCAATGTATACAACAAGTGGGAGAATGTTGGGATATGGTGTTGTACACCATTGCATAAGATGATTTATTATATTATTGTAATTAAATAATTATTTAGTTGTGGTGCACCTTGGTGGTGCGGTTAATCACACCAGGTAATTATTTGGGGGACCACTTATGTTGTATTGTAACATTTTTTTATTATTTAATGTGTGGGAGACATGTGATAATAATTTAATATTGGGGAAATATTAAATAAAATGATGTCTTAGTACCCTATTTTAAATAAGGGTTTAGTGGTTTTGTATTCACATGGTTTTGTGGTACATGGTTTTATCTTACCACTAGTTGTATTTTGTGTGAGCTTGTGTCTATAAAAGAAAACACATGTGTAGTGGTTTAGGTTGGGCCGAGTGAGTTGGCTATCATTATTGAGTCTTTTTGAGGAGTGCATTTGTGAAGCATGACATGGAATGTGTGGATTCATACTTGGACACATGGGAATGCATTGGAGGGCTTGATGGTTCAAAGGTATTCATTTTAACTCTTGTATTTCTTTATTGTTGAATAGTACGATGGAGTATTGATGCTTTTGGAGGATGGGTTTTTTCCCTCTTGAGGGTTTTCCCAGGGTATATATTGTGTTATCTTCTGGCTTGTCTATTTGATCTATGCATTGTGGTTACTTATATGCATGTTTATCTCTCATGGGTTATGTAGGAAATGGAATAAGATCATGGGTTAAATGCAATATTTCCTAACATACATCTCCCAGAACTTTTACTCTCGGACCGCAACAACTTACCAACTTCACATTAGACATTCCAATCAACCCGACTTCCTGGTATCTGATATATTCAATCACCCGGTGCTTTCAAACCATGAATTATTTCAAATATTTCCACTTTAACATTTCCTTCCAATGATCCTTAGCCAACCAACGCCTGCCATAAGCATTAATTTTTTATTTGGGTCCCCAAGCCTTACATTCTTGGGGCATGTTATGAGACCACACAACATAATTTAGACAGTTATAATCTCACCACATATAGAACCTAGCTATATTTAGATTGTGCATGGATTTGTTAGACATAAGTCTAAGAGAAGGATAAATCATGCATATATTATATTCAAAGATAAAAAAAAAAATTTAGACTGCAGGAATGGGGTAGCCCCCCTAAAAACTGTAGTGCGCCTGGTAAACTTTTTTCATGTGACTAGTGATGTTGGCGCAACACGCCCTCCAATACCATGAGGGTGGGGAGAGACTAGACCTCATGACTTCTTGCCTGCAACATGATGCTTTAGCCAATTGAGCTAGGCCCCTTGCCCCATAGATAAAATGTATTTTAGGATGTATGTAAATCATAATTTTCTTAAAGCATGTATTGTTTATACTTTGATTATGCATGAATTTAGGAAATGCTAGGGGATGGGTGCCTATATACACCCCATTACTATAAAGCATTCATGAAGACACTCAAAGGATGCAAATTCATAGAGATCAATAAAAAAACATGCCTACTCTTTTTTAGTAATTTTGTATATGGATTTGTTTAGGATTTACATATATATTGTGGTGTGCAAGTTAAAGTAAAGGGTGAAGGACTCAATCTCCATTAGATGAGACGTGCTTAAATATTCTAGGACGTTTGTAGTCAAAGTGCTTTATTCCCACAAGTAGAACATGGCTAACTCTTATGTTTTCTCGTGTTCCATGTTTACCACTTTGGTTTTTACTTGTTCCTTATCTACCTAATTTTACGATGTTATTATTATTTAATGTCACATGATTCATGATATTTTCATGTTCCTTATGGTCCATGCTCATGATATTGAAACTAGATACCATGATTGAACTATGCTTCTTTTTCTTACCTTTATCATGGTCTTGACACTTTATATGTTTAATTATTATGATTCCATGGTTGATGTTTATGATCTTTATCATACAAATGATTCCAAATTTATTATCATTGTCATGCTCTTTCTTTTCTTTTATGATCTTATAAAAAAATATCTAATTACTTTTGTTACTAATGATATTTATCATGCTTCTAATTATATGCACTAATTATTATTCTAGAGCAATATTATAAGCCATATGATGCCATTATCTGTTGCAGGAGCATCCAGGTCCATAGGCGATCCTGCATTGCCCAAAAATATTTGTTTTAATTTTCTTTAGTTTTGGTGTGTTGTGGTCTTTTCAAGCATCTGTTTGCATTGGAAAGCCTCTCACGTGATTTAATTTTCAAAATTTGATTTTTTGCTCTGTCGCAGTTTTAAGGCTTCCACAAGCAGTTTTACGAAAAATAATTAATTTTAAATATTTTTTAAATGTTGGAGAACAATCCTTTGGAGGTAATCATCTTGATGATATTATTCATATCTGGACAATGTTTCATGTGAATATGAGCTTCTGGGTAAGAGTTATGCAAAAATCCAGTTTTCAACACTTGTTACATGCAACATTGAAGTCACATGTTTGAATTTGTTTTTTCCAAATTATCTATGCAGTCTCAGAAGGTAAAACAAGAAATGATAATTATTTATTTTAGCTGTTACAAAGACAAATTTAGAGCTGAAAACAATGGATATTGTCATTAATTTGAAGGCACATGGGTATGGATTGATTTCAAAAAGTTTTAAAAGAGGAGGAAAAAGGGAGAGTTGGGGAGGCTGCATGAAAGTAAGGTGGAGATGAGGACATCAGTATGGAAGTTTTGAGAGAAGATTTTTAAATCTTGCAGGAAGCAGAGATGAAGACTGAGTTTGAGGAAAAATGAGAGAGAATGGCCATGGAGAGCCAAACTTTGTAAAAAATGTTTTGCTAATCATATTATGGAATAAATATTGTATTTATTTAAACATGTTGCACATCATTTTTAGATTTGAATGCAGTTGATTTTCTTTGTTTAACTTCTGTGTTTTGTGAGTTTGTGGATGGGTTGTTTGTCCTTGCATCATTATCTCATATCTTTAATCATAACTTAGATTTTATGTTGTTATTTTATGCTATTGTGTTCTTATTAAGTTGATAAACCCATATTTTTTCTTTCTCATGTCGGTGGCAACCATGATGGTATTATGCCTTTCCCATGGTATTTGTGCTTAGTAGCTTACATTTTATTTTATTACCTCATTATTCTTATTACTATCATTATAATGTATCATTTTTGTTCTACTCCAATTCATTACATTTGTTGGATGGAATGAATTAGAGTGGGCATGTATATTGATAGTAATGATTTTCATATATAGATTTGAAATATTGATGCTAGATAGAGGTTTGTCACTAGATGTAGTTGGAGTTTTATCACATCACATTGTCATATTATCTAGACTTATGACATTTTTGCATTATGTGTAGTTTTTCATGTAGGTGCATTACATAGATCCTAATTGCATTTTTGCATTGTACAATGTTTTTTGTATCTCTTTTTAAATAAGAAAAAATTCTTATCCCTTTTTCCCTCTTATGGTTTTCGTAGATGGTTCAATCAACTTATAGTATTATAGTTATGTGACAAACACTACTCATTGTATACTTTTTATCATTTAAATATAGGTTTTAAGTAGCCCTCATACCAAGGAGAAGAAGATTCATTGTATCATTTTTCAAAAATAATATCCTCCATGAATGTGAATATTTATTTATCATGTTCAAGAACATACTTATACTTTGAGATGTGTGCTCATGTTAGATTGCATGCACATCAAAATGGGGGAAAATTAGTATACTTATGTCATTTTCCAATTTTTTGTGTCCATCTAATGGGAGCATCTTAATGCAATAACATATTGACAAGTTGAATATTCTTGTGATAAACAACTCATAATCTCACACCTATTCATTTTATTCATCTCTATTTCACCTTGATTCAAACCAATTTGTAGATATTCATTCTATACCTCAAACTCAATATTTTATTCCTCAAGATCGCTTATGAGGGAATCAAGATTGACCTAGGTTAGTTCCAATCAACTCATAAATGATCCCTAAAATTCTAGACTTAAAATTTGAATTTCAACTTTCCTATGCCCTTCTATTAGCCATTATGATCTAATCTTGCACACATTTCATGCAACATGTTGTTATGTCATGGTATTTAAAGACATTTATTGTAAACTAAAATATACAGAGGCAAACAACAAAAAAATAAGGAGGATTGTTAGAGCATATTTGAATTCTAAATAAAATTTAAGGAATAAAATATGCTAGACTATTTGCATGTCTCCAAAGGTTGTCTTCAATTTTTCCCATTGTTGTTAATTCAATCCACCAATGGGTTTGACTCAGGAGAACTTGTTCACCTATTGATTCAAGAAGCTCCTTAATAATGTCTTTAGGAACCTCCTTGATATATTTATATATTTAGAAGGTGAAGGAGAATAAATTCTTAGGTGCAATTTTTTCCAAATCAATACTGCATGTTAGATCATATTTTTAACAATTGAGATTAACCCTTTATGGTTTATAGTTTATTGACATGGTTTTCTTTGTCAATTTAGATTTTGAGACATTCATCATATTGAGATGGACAATTTCATAGTAGTGGCGAATTAATTTATAATGAAATTAATTTTATTCTTCCATCATCAATCCTAAAGCTAAGCTCCTCCATATATTTATGGTTATCAATTATGAATTCAAACTCTTTTATTTAAATTAATTAATGCTAATGTAGCTACATTTATTTAATTAATCTAATGTAAAGATAACGACATTATTGTATTGAGTGCTATAATTTATAATGCCTACATGAGGGAGAAGCATCTCACATCATGACTATGAGAAAAAAATTGAGAAAACAAAAATTATTTAAAGCCAACATTTAGTTCTTAGATATAAAGACATCAAAATTTTGAAATATATCAATACCTACAATGAAACTATTAAAAAATAACATAAGTATATAATATTTTCTACACTTTTTTAAGTAAAAATAAAACAAAAAAATTACCCAAATAATGGATGGTGGCTTTTCCAAAAGTAAAATTAAAAAATATAGACAAAAGTAAAACAAGAGTATTATTAAAAAACATCCCTTAAAAAATGTATATAAAATAAAATAAAATAATTCTAAAGTAAATCAAAATAGCTTGAATATCTCTTAATATTTTTTAGATAAACATAGTTTTTAACCCAAAGGTAATTTTTTTATATTAAAATAACAATATATTAAAAGTAGGTCAACTTGTCTTAAAAAGACTCACACCACATCTCTTCTAAAAAATTAAGAAAATATAGATGTATTAAAAGTAGACAATTGACAATAGAGGAAGAATCCTCCTAAATCCAGAGAGAGAATAAACACTTATCCCCTCAATATTGTACATGTTTTGAGTGTAAATATAATGCTTGTCTTTATATTAAAAAAATGGGTCAATGGGAAAACCACTTAAAATAACTAGAATAATACTAGTAAAAAGATTACTAAATGACCATACCTTAATGAAATTATTGGAACCAACTCTAAGATTACTAGCAAATTAGAACTTAACCTTTGTCATTATGATCATGATAAACAAATTCCATATGAACATTTTTAAGATTTTTTTTGAAGCTTCATTAACATTAATTTTAACTAAGTCTAAAGGACACTCTCATTTAGTAAGTTGATTTTTACGAGAGTTACTATTAGAAAAAACAAAACACAAATTACTTTAAAGATTTAAATTCCAACCACAAACTTGCTTAATAATTCTAAATCTAATTTTGACATGTTTCTTTTAGATTAACCATTATTCTACTCCAAAGTCAATTAATATGTCTAGTTGTATACCATTGAAAACTTTTGATTATGTTCCCATCATATATTCTAGTAAATTAGTTTAGGACCAATATCATGCAATAGATTAAAGGATTTTAACTTCATATATCAATTGATTCACAAGAGAGCCTTCAATAAAATCATAATTATTTCAGGTTCTTGATCACATCATAAATGATAAATAAAAGTAACAAAGGGACAAGGTAAAAGATGTTTTCCCTCTAAAAATAGATTTATCTTGATTAACAACTCCACAATTTCAAAAATTATGGGAATGGAAAATTAAATAGATGTATTTAAGATATACACACAATTTTTTATAATTCTACTAACTTTAATCAAATTATTTATTTATATAACACTAAATATATTTATATTTCTATTCTATATTGTAGAGTGTGTTCTTTAAGATCCCTAAAATGACTCAAATTTCCAGACGTGTAAGGTATAGATTTATTCCAAGAACTTGAAGTGCATGTATACTTCCCATAGACATATTTGACAGGAAGTTTTAGCCTCTTTTAAGCAATTCTTATTTTTATCCCTTGAATTTACTGTTTCTGTTATTGTACATCAGATGTGACAGAGGGTAACACTTGAAATGAGTGTGGGCAGCTCATGATTTTACCGTAAAACCTCGTACGAATGGAATTTCGAGGGCTCAAAATGAATATTAAGTCTTGTTTGTTTATATAACTGCTGAAACTTTTTACACTTCTGCAGCTCATCAACACTAGGAGGATTTATCCGAAGAAATTCAAAGCATCACATTTTCATGGTAATATATGTTATTGTAGTTGAGCTTGCATGAATCTCTCTCTTAAATTTTTGCACTACTTGATTTTATTTTTTATTTCTTGAAGGCAAGCCTTGTAGACTATGAGGACAGTGATGAAGAGGCATCTCCTCCGGTGGCCTGTGTTACAGAGGAAAGAGACAGGCCGAATAACATGTGCAGCGAGGTGAGTTAAAATTCGTTTCACGTTATTCTCTTAGCACTGCCGGTGTGTGTTTATAGCTCCTAACAGAATTTGCATGCAGACAATTGTGGGTAGAAACAGTGAATGTTTAGTGAATTTGGCCCGTGAAAGGAAGCCATGAAAACGAATTAAAATGCCTTCATCGAAACCTTTTGCGGCTGAATAACGGCTCTAAACTGCAGATTTTAACCAAATAAATATAAAAGGTAATGTAATTGGCTGGACGATTTTTAATAATAATGTACTATTAAAGGCAAGGGAGGTTTTGGCCGGTAGACCGACCAATTTATGCTCATGACTTGTCTTTGGGAGGTCAGCTTTTTGGAACCTGGGCCCGTTTGTCTTTCCTTAGATGGTTTAAGTTTACCGAGGCAGGGGGAGTAATAAAAGCAGTCCTTCGAAAATCTGAGTTACCTGTTCTCCCCGGAAACGAAAAAATAAAAAATAAAAGGTAAAGGTAAAAGTAAAGGGATTTGTTTGGAATCCCATTGAAGGCCTAAATTTGATGGCCCTATGGCCGTATTCATGCTGCCACAAAATACTAACAATATTTTAGGAAGATTCTATCACATGAAAGGGAGATTTTTTCTGAAGTGTTGTAGGTGCATATATTTCTAGTTTTATGATATATATATTTTTTAAGTAGTGTATGCCTTAGCATTTGAAGGACACCTATGAATCAATAACTGCACAAAAAAATTGGTTGACAGGTATGGTTGACTGTTAAATTCTGGCCAATTCACTTGTATAAGACTTTCCTAGAAAGATTGTTTCGTGATTTATCTTGCATACTGTTCAATGGGGTGTACATCCCTCTTAGGCCCAAGAGGGGCAAAATAGAAATATATTTTATTGCATATAAAAAAGTACATTTGAAGAAATGTTTACATCTTTATTTTATAGGCAAAAGAATAGTTGAACTGCCATAACTATTACTATCTGAACTAAAAATTATATTACAAATGTGTTAAACCAAAATATTAACACATTAACATCCCCCCCTTAATCTGAAGGGTTATCATCTAAGTTGTCGAAACGGGTATGGGGATGGGTATGTGGGTATGGTACGCCGGTATGACAAAAAAAATTTGGTGTGGGTACGTTTGTACAAAAAACATATAAAAATCATAGATATATACATATTTGCAGCCTAAAAAGTAAAAACAAGAATTAAATTTAGAATATCACGTATCATTCATACGCTAAACAAAACTTAGAACTACCATAAATATAACAAATTTGAAATACAATTATACTAGATTAATTTGATATCAAATTTTCAAAACTTGAATGTTACGATAGATATATAATTATATTGAATTCATTGTTCATTGGTTCAACTTTTAAAACAAAATAACACAATTAATAGTTGGCATCATATGGGTCATTAGGAAGATCAAGATCAACACCATCATTGACATTAGATGATGTAGGTAAATTAGTAGAACTACATGCAGCCCCACTATCACTTGCACTAGAAGCATGTTGGGTATCCAACTCCACAAAAAGTAAAGATTGTGTGGCAGCTGAAAAATCCAAATTGGTTTGCTCTGGATCTACATCCCACAACTTTGTGCCTCCTTCCTTATACTCATTTTTTTTATGAGTAAGAAGGCGCAAGTTGGAATCCACATAAACTAGCTCTTCTGCATTAATTGTTGCCAATCGGTTGCATTTCATTGAGTGGATAAAGGAGTATGTACTCCAATTTCGCTTAGATGAAGAGGAACTAGCAACCTATTGAAACAAAGTGAGAGGAACTTATAATTATAAAAGTGTAAATCAAACTTTAAATTTGAAGTTAACCATTTTATCATTTTTAAAATAGTAAACAATATAAATTTAGAGAGTGCATTAAAAACTAAGAAACTTACTTGCGATAAAACTTTGATCACGCTTCAGTTTCGCTCTGATGAAGAGGAACTAGCAACCTATTGAAACAAAGTGAGAGGAACTTATAATTATAAAATTGTAAATCAAACTTTAAATTTGAAGTTAACCATTTTATCATTTTTAAAATAGTAAACAATATAAATTTAGAGAGTGCAATAAAAACTAAGAAAATTACTTGCGATAAAACTTTGATCGCAAGAGTTTGGAGTTGTGGTGATGTATGGCCATTGAGGTACCACCAAGAATGAGCATCCATCCTATACTTGTCACAGAGAGCAGCAACACTTTGATTATTGGAGGCTACAAAATCAGCAAACTCAGCTCTAACTAAATATTGCATTTCATGATCAGGGAAGAGTCTAGTAAGTGCTTTCCTAAACCCCGCACCAACTTTTGCATCTTTATATGGTTGCACTCTTGATGGCAAAGCAAGAATTTCATCACTATAAAATTTGGGAGTCAATGCAAACGCAAGAAGATGTAGTGGGGTGGTCATTTTGTTCCATTGCTCAACACAAATTGTTTGCACCTCTTTGAAGAAAGTTTCTTCAAGATCTTGCTCTTTTTCATTGATGACAATTTTTATTTTCTCGATCATTGAGTCAATGTCATTATATACCTCTCCCAAACATGGCTTATCCATGTCAATAAAATGAATCATACTCATGATGGGCTCAATGAAACTAAGAAGATATTCCGCTCATTCCCACCAAGTATCATCTAGGATCATCTGTTTTTATATTTGTTGCCCTTTCAGTATTGGATTGCTTCCATAGGGACTAACTTTGACAGATAACCATGCTAGAAAGTGACTCTCGCACCTTAATTAGTCACCTCAAGACGTTTGTGTTCGATGCAAATCTGGTTTCGGTAACCTATTCAAAAATTTAAAATTAAAATTAAGGTATAAAAAAGACATGGTCAAGTTTAAAAAATAAATTAGTAATTACTAAAGTGAAATGTAAAATTTCAAAGTTGAAGTGTTTCGTTACCTTCAACAACATCAACACTGAAAATGATCTAAAAATGGCCTGTGACATTTGATGGTTTGTGATGAACATTTGGATCTCTTCAACCTCAACATGCATTTGTTTGATACAATTTATTTTTGCACTCAAATTTTGTAGCATGAGGTTGAGAGTGTGAACAACACAAGGTGTCCAAAATATGTGCTCAAACCGTGTGTCAATCAACATACCTGCAGCTCTACAATTATTTGCATTGTTCATTATTACTTGGACAACATTTTCAGGGCCCACATCCTGAATGCATTGTACAAGGATGTTAACAATAAATTGTGCATCTTTCACTTGTCCCTCACAATCCACGACTTTCAAAAACATTGCCTCTTTAGGGCACATTGCAATCACATTGATTAGTGGCCGATTTTTGGCATCCATCCATCCACCGAAAACAATTGACACCCCTGTTTGTTTCCATGAATTTCTAATGGGAGTCAATGCATTGTTTATGCCTTTTACCTCTTTTGCTAGTAAGGTGGTACGCACTTTCTCCTAACCTGGCCTTGTGTACCCTTGTGGACACTCACTTACCTTTCTCAACATATCCTACCAATATGGTGATCAGACAACATTAAATGTCAAAATGTTTGCATTAGACATCTTGCAGCGACTTGATCTGCAACCTCTCTAGCTTCATGCTTAAATGCTCTTTCTAATGGCCCCTTGCTTCTCTTCACTCTAATAGGTTCTTCTTCAATTCTACCCAAAAATGGGTGGCTCTCTACCACAACATCAGGAAAGTCACTACGTGATGGAGGTGGGGGCCTCTTTGATCCCCTTCCTCTTCCTCTTCCTCCCATCAAAGGATGGTTTGTGGCATGACCAAGTCTTGCGTCTACTTCCTCTTGCTCTCTAATATATTCTGCTACTTTTTGAGGTGGTAACACATTACCATCATCTCCTGGACATACTTTGATTCCTTGATTGGGAATGGCACATAAATGGGCTTTCACACGATTGTATGAGCTAGTATGTTGAACTCCACAATGACTGCATATCCAAACAAATGTTCCTCCCCCTTTCACTTGTTGTATCATTTGTACATGTTTCCATAAAGGTGAATTTGGGTCGGTTTTAAGGGTGGGTCGAGTAGTAGAATTAGTACTGGTTGCATTATATTTGCTACAAAAAATTAAAAAATTATTAATCAATTATCAAACAATAAATGTTAAATAATATATTAATAAACAATATATTTATTACATCATAAATTATAATTTATAAACAATTTTATTTAAATTTAAAAGTTAAAAGTTAAAAGTTAAAATTGTTATAAATTTATAAATTAATAATATTTTTTCAATTTAAAACTTATTCCTTCAAATAATAAAATTAAGACTATTAATGTGGGTGGAAGGGAGGGCGCCACTCCATTCCATGAGTGCTGATGTGGGTGGCTGGGGGATGAATTGGCTACTCATCCGTCGAACTTTCTAGGCGTTGTAAACTTCATCATTTTCCGCCGACACTTCGTGTATTGATGGTCCTTTCAAGGACGCTCGATAGCTTGCAATTGATGGTGGCCTAGCACATCTTCCAAAGTCTTTATTGCCGATGGGTGGCATTGTCCTATTCCTATAGCTTTTGGTGGTTTGGTTTATTGAGCCTTGTGGGTGCGATGAGCAAATTTATCCTTCTTGTCTCTGCAAAAGAATTGGAAATGGGTGGGATGGTGACACTTGTGCAGCTGAGAAGTTCCAAATGACAAATCGCCTTTGAGGGTCCCATCTCCTCCCTTCGGCTGCACTATATTGTCCATCACCCGGATTATTTGACCTTCGTAGCCATGAAATGCCTGGCTAGGAAAGCTTTCATGGAGGACGCCGAAGGGTATCGCCTGGACTCGGACATCTCCTCCCGAGTGTTGGCTGGTCTACTCAACGTTGGGGTTTCAAAAATGGATGCTCGGGTGATCAGGCGGGATCTCTTCCGCAAGGACATGCTAGTTGGTTTGGACAAAGCCTTGGTTGCGGCTCGACTTGGTAAAGGTATCCCTCGTCCGCAAGACTTGCATCTCCTGGATGACCCAGACATGTTGGTAAGCTATTTTCCTTTCATTTTGGATGTTAATGGCTTGGCCCTCATGGAGTTCAGGTGGTTGGCCGCAATAGGTGCAGAGTTCTTGAAAAGGAAATTCCATTTGGTGCCCGTTGAAGACTCGGCCTGGAAGAGGGAATTCTGAGTTTTTGCTCAACAAAATGTGTGGTGAGATGGGTCTGGTGGGGTTTCTATGCTAGTCTTTGGGTTTTATGTTTATGTTTCTGGGGTTTGGTGATACGATTGGTGCTTTGTGTTTTTTGGTTCTGTAAAGTCAGGTGGGTTTAGTTTTTTCCCTGAAAGCTGGTCTATGTTGGCTGCGTCCACAATATGTGAAATTTGGTTGAAGGTCAAGACTGGTTGGTCTCTGGTATAGTCATGGCAAATGCCCAGTTAGGGCTTGAACAATGTATCTCTTTTTTGAAAATCAATATAATTACCTTGCTTACTGATCAAAAAAAAATTAAGACTATTAAAAAATTAAAAATTTGAAGTAAATGTAAATTTAAAATTTATATTTTCAATTAAATGTAAATTTAAAATTATTTTAGTTTTACAATTTACAGTATAAAAGAAATTTCAAATAGATTAATAATTAACATAGAAAAAAATGAAAATTAAAAATAAACTTAGAATTAAATGTTTTATGTTTTTAATTTTTAAGGGTTTATATAACCATAGACTAAATAACATTCTCATATTTATTTTAAGGGGGAAAACTTCTTGCTTTGCAACTTCCCACTCTGCAACTTCCCGCGGATGATTTTCAAATTTCTGACCATGTTTGCAGGTTCTGGGGAGGACTTTGCCTCCCCTCAGCCTAACCCCCCACCCGATACGGAAAAGATTCGTGGCCCTCATGTGGCACATTGGGATGCGGGGTTTGTGTCGTGTGATTCCAAAACACATTCTGGGTCTCTTGCTGGTGGGGACATTGGTAGCCTTAAGGGTGTTGACTCTCCCAAGTATTGCTGGAAGAATGTCCTCACTAGGACTAGAAATAATGCCCATGAGAGTATCCTTCTGGACATCATTCAGTCGGAGGAAGGAATAGAGCTTTGCTTACCTGACATGGTCATGGATGAGGTTTCCTCCTCGTTGCACCTTGCTCTGGTGGGGAGATTCTTGGCTCTCAAACCGACTATTGATATGGTTCACAGATGGGCTAATGCTCGGTGGAAGCTGAAGGGCAGTGTGACTGTCTTTGCTATGCCTGGTGGTCTATTCCTCTTCAAATTCATGGCGGAGGAGGATTTGATCTATGTTCTCTCAGGTACATGGGCTTATGGTAAACATTTCTTGACTTTGGCCATATGGAAACCGGGCTTTGACTTGTCTATTGAACTCACTCGTATGGCTCCTGTTTGGGTTCGTTTGCCGAGCCTCTCGTTGGAATTCTGGGATGAACAGATATTTTGGTGGATCGGTAACTCCTTTGGTAGCTTTGTGGTGGTGGATGCGGTCACTCTGGCTAAATCTAGGTTAGTTTTCGCCCAATTCTATGTTAATGTTGCCATTAACAAAGCTCTCCCCAACTTTATAACTCTCAAATCTAAATGGGGAAAATGGACCCAGGCCCTGGTCTATGAAAATGCCACCTTGTTCTATCAAAAATGTGGTAAAAAAGGCCATGCCATTGTAGACTGTAAGGTTATAACGCCGAAGGACCTTTTATCTAAGGGGAAAAGCCCTACCTGTTCTTCTGTTGAGGGGGGAAATCAGTTGGTCCCCAATACTAGTAATGCGATGGAGAATACTAAATCCAATGAAATGGATGATTATCCGTTTACCGATGGACTTTACGAGATGATGAAATCCCCTGACCTTGGGATCAAGATCAAGACTAATAGTATGAAAAGGGGGAAATCCTTGGGCTCCTTGGAGGAAGGGGAAATCTCCCCTCCCAGGGATTTGGGTCTGGTTTCCCGTCCTTTTTCCTTTGGGGTTGAAGGTAAAGTTGTCATGTCTCCATTGTTCTCTGTTTGTATGGACTTTGGGAACAAGAATATGGTAGTTGTTGTTGCTAACCAACCTCATAGTGTGGCTGCGGAGGATTTTGTTGTTACTGTCCTGCAACAGTTGGAGATTGGGACAGTCACCCCTACAAAGTCCAGGAAGGAGGCTAACTCCTCGTGCATCTTTTCTTCCCAGCCAGCTGGAGTGGAGGACTTTGCTGGGGAAGTCACTAAATCTGTCATTCTCACTCCGAACTCCAAGCACTATTCGTCTAAATCTTAGATTGATGGGGATAACTTAGAGGACTGTCAATCTCAAAAGAGGAAAACAAGAACCAAGAAAGTTGATGTGGGAACAAACAACAGAGTTGGAAGACCTTTGGAGAGACTGTCAAGGCATAAAGCGACAACCAGGGATATTGCCAGCGGACAGCAATCAACCCTTGACTCAACCCATCGTAATAGAAAATGAAGTTCCTTTCATGGAACATGCGGGGGCTGAATAGTCCTTAGAAACAATTTGCTCTCAGGCAATACATTGTGGACCTTAAAATTGATGTCCTTTTGCTGCAAGAAGTTAAGATGACTTACTAGACTTTCTCCTCAATTGCTAATAAAATCTGGTCGGGCTCCTCCTTCTTCTATAGTAAGGCGGATAGTGCCTCTAGTGGCATTGCCACTTTGTGGAATTCTGCTAAAATTGATGAGGAAGTCTTTTCATTTTCACATAGTTACCTTGCTGTGACTCTCAAGGCTGACAATTACACTTGGCATTTGTTTAACATCTATGCCCCGAATACTCGGGGAGGAAGGAAAAGTATGTGGGAGGAAGTCTTATCTTTAATCTTGATTGACAAAAATTCCTTGTACATGGTGGCTGGGGACTTTAACTCCCCTTTGTTCCCTTCGGAAAAGCTTGGTGGCCTTGTGGACTACAGTGACAACATGAGTGATTTTTTAGACTTCATCAATAGGTCTGGTCTATTTGATTTGGAGCTGCAGGGTAACCCTTTCACTTGGACTAACAATTGGAAAGGTAACCACCTTATTCAGGTCCGCCTGGATAGGGTGTTGGTCTTCGTGGGTTGGGACTTGGGGTGCGATGCTACCCTTAATGCCCTCCCTAGGACTGTTTCTGACCACAACCCAATTCTTCTCCAGTGGATAAATAAGCCTTTCTTTGGCCCTCACCCCTTCAGATTTGAAATTATGTGGATGACACATCAAGATTTCAGAAATTGTATAGAAAATTGGTGGAGCTATCCGATTCAAGGGTCTGTTATGTACAAAATCTCCCAAAAACTCAACCTCATCAGAAAGGAAGTTAAAGGGTGGTCTAAATCTACCTTTGGTGACATCTTCAAGAAAAAAAAGATGATTGGGGATAAGCTTGATAGTGTCCAGAACCTAATGGCTAAGGGAAATCTTCTTCAACTTTTACACGAGGAGGAAAGTTGGAGGAGGAAATGGAAAGATATCTTAGCAAGGAAGAAATATATTGGAAGCAAAGGTCTAGGGTTCAATGGCTGAAGGAGGGTGACAGGAATTCGGCTTTTTTTCATAGAATAGCTTGTAGGCATAAGAAAAGGAACACCATCAAATGTTTGCAGAATGAAGACAACTAGGAGGTCATGGAGGCTGAAAAAATTGGTTAAATAGTTGAACGCTACTTTAGACAGGTCTATTTGGACATTGGCAGTTGCCCCTCTGCTGAAGTTCAGGACAGACTCTTAAGTCACCTCCCTTTCACTATCACTGTGGAGGACAGTATGCAACTCTTAGCCCCTATTCGGAGGAAGAAGTCAAGTTGGCTGTGTTTGCTATGGGTGCCTACAAAGCCCCTGGGCCTGATGGTTTTCCCCCGGCTTTCTTTCAAGAATACTGGGACATCGTCAGCTATGATATAACCAAGGCAGTCAGAGACTTTTTCAGAATAGGTAAATTGCTAAAAAAGTTGAATAATACTTACATAGTTTTAGTTCCTAAAATCCAGGACCCGAAGTGTATGGCCGACTTTAGGCCTATAAGTCTATGCAACATTGTTTACAAGTTTTTTTCTAAAGTCCTGGTCAACCGACTTAAGCCACTTTTGGACAAGATTATCAGCAGATGCCAAAATGGATTCGTTCCAGGAATACAAATCCTTGATGTTGCTATTACGACTCATGAAATTATCCACTCTATAGAGAAAAGTAAGAACCAAGGTATGGCTTTCAAATTAGACATTTCTAAGGCATATGATAGGGTCAGATGGAAATTTTTGTACTCGGTTCTTGCTAAATTTGGTTTCAATGATAAGATTATTGGAATTGTCCGGGAATGTGTTGAGTCGGTCCATTATTCTGTTCTGGTTAATGGGATCCCTTAGGGTTTCTTTAAAGCTGGCAAAGACCTTAGGCAAGGTGATCCTCTATCACCCTATCTTTTCATCATTGTTGTTGAAGTCCTTAGTAGGAATTTTCTATTTTTGCTACACTCTGGGAAAATTCAGGGAATTAGAGCTGCCTCTACCCTCCCCCCTTCAGTTCTGCAGCAATTTGTGGATGAAACCTTCCTTTTTGGAAAATCTTCTGTGGTTGAACCTAGAGAATGGAAAGGCCTCCTTCATGACTATGCTAATGCCTCTAGGAAATGTATCAATTATCAAAAAAGCAGTATCTATTTCTTTAACACAAAAGTCGATCTTCAAACAAGGATATTATCTATACTAGGTTGTCAAAGTGCTACTCTTCCGGGAACTTACCTTTGTTTACCCCTCACTATGAAGGAGGTTACTCCTAGTTTTTGGAATAATAGTTTGGAGAGAATGCAAAAGAAGCTTGCAGGTTGGAAGGGTAAGCTTCTTAGTAGTGCTGGTAAACTACAATTACTCTCGACCTCTCTCCAACGGATCCTAGTCTACTTCCTCTCCCTCTTGAAAATATCGAGTTCTATGGTGGAAAAACTGGAAAGAATCCAAAGATCCTTCCTTTGGACTGGTGTTGAAGATAAAAAATATTAGCTCTTGTTAATTGGGACACTATCTGTCATCCTAAAAGCCAAGGGGGTTTAGGGATTAGAAAGATAACTAATTTGAACAAGGCCCTCATTACCAAAATTGGTTGGAATCTTGTGATGGGGAAAGCCGAATGGTGCAATATCATGAGGGCCAAGTATTTGAACTAGTGTTATTTTTCCAAGGCTTTGGATTTGAACGGCCTCCCCCCTGGGTCAAAAATTTGGAACAATATTCTCAAGTGCAAATCACTTATGAAGGAAGGTATTAAATGGAAAATTGGAAATGGGAGATCAATAAGATTCTGGGAGGACCGTTGGATTGGGGATAGACCCCTAGCTGATAGCAATTTCAATATTCTGGGGGAACGAACTAAGGCCTTCTTTGGTACTCATATTGCGGATTATACTACCCCCAGAGCCAAATGGAAAATTCTGGAGCAGAGTTTTTTAGACAAGCCTAACCTTCTCCCTAAAGTTGTTGAGCTCCAAGATCTTTTAAATAAGGTGAGACTTCCTCTCTTTCCTAAGGAGGATAGGGTTTTTTGGACGAAAAATCACTCAAGGGCCTTTTCGGTCAAGTCTGCTTACCATATGCTGTTAAAATTTGAAGGTGAAGAGAATTACTGGAAGAAGGTTTGGAACTCACAGCTTATCCCCAAATTCAATTTCTTTTGGCGGGCCTCTATTCATGGCAAAATTTTAATGATAGATAACCTTGTTAAAAGGGGTTTTCAATTTCCCAACAGGTGCACCCTTTGTAAACAGGATGAGGAAACTATCTCCCATCTTTTCATCCATTGTCAATTTGCTTCCCAAGTTTGGCAAAACGTCCTTTAGAAGTTCAACATCCAATGGGTGTTCCGCAAGGATATTCAACAATTTGTTATCAATTGGAGGTGCCCCTCTAACCATCCTCTTATTAGGAAACTTTGGCAACTAATTCCATCCCATATTTGTTGGTGTCTATGGAAAGAAAGGAACAACAGGATATTCAGGGATAAGGAGAACAGTGTGGACAATGTGCTGATAACCCTTAATAAACTCCTTTCGGACAATTATTTTGTCTGTAAGTGGAAGATTCCTAGTTGCCCCCCAACAGTTTGGGACAAAACTATTGCTAGAATTTGGAATCTGACTAGGGACTTTCACAAGTTTGACAACTCCAAGAAGATTGCCAGGAACAACACGAAATGGAAAACTCCTAAACCACCTTGGTGCAAGTTGAATTTTAATGGGGCGGCCAGAGTTGGGAAAGCAGCTAGGGGTGGTATCAGCAGAGACCATAATGGTTGTCTGGTTGCTGCCTACTTAGGGAATCTGAAAGAACACACAAGTAATCAGGTGGAAAGTATGACGCTCCTTTGGGGTCTCAAGTTTGCGCTATCAATCGACGTCAAGTCCTTGGAAATTGAGGGTGACTCTCGATTGATAGTGGAAGCCACGAAAGACACAATGGCTGCGGGATGGTTAATACAAGGGATAATTGAGGACATTCGATCTCTTCTTACTGGTTTAGAGGAGTTCACTCTTCTGCATGTCTTCAGGGAAGGAAATGCGGTTGCTGACAGTTTGGTAGCGGTGGGTCTTGATCAGGAGGGCCTACGGTTTTGGAGGAAGGAATACTCATTGCCCCCTTCTACGTTGACACTTCTGAGGAACGAGTCAAGCGACGTCCATCATGGTTGCTAACAAGCGATATCTTTTGGCCCTGGTGTGGAGTTTACTAACTTTTGTTAGTGATTTTGGTGGGAGCCTATATTTGAAAAACAGGCCATTGAGCGGGAAGACTGATGTGAAGGATTTTCCACGTGGTGTGTACTTCCCTTGTTGGATCGCCGCCGGGACTTGTCATGATGAACCTAATGGCCGATGGGGTCATTATTTTTTGAACCCCCTCGTTTTAGAGATAATCCCATCAGCCCTGCGGATTTTGTTCAATTCTTTGGGTTGTCCAAATTTATTATCGCCCTCATTTTTTATTGTGCCTTGGACTTCTCACACGAGGAAATTGCTAGGCTTGAGCTGGCTACGGGAAGTGGCACTAAATGCCTTAATTTCATTATTTACAAGTTGCTTTTTGGCTATCATTTTTCTGCGGCCATTTCCAAATTGGGATTTTATTGCAACTGCTCTGCAATTTACACTCGCATTTTCTTTCCACCTTTCACTGTTCTGGATTTTTGCTATATACTTGCTGGTGCCATGGATGGTGATTGGATGCGTGTTGAGCTGGACAAATGTGATGAATGGAAGACGGATGGCACCGTCTAGCATATTTGCAGGGAGGGTGGAATTTCTCAATTCATGGAGTGCATTTCTGGCTTTGACGAGGGCCTCTCCAAACAATTTGTCACCTCTTGGGATGCCAGAAGGGTGACTATATGGAGCATTTATTTTGAGGTAAATGAAGAAGTAATTGCTAAGGCCACGGGTCTTGCTATGGACGGGCGTAAATGGAAAAAAACCAACAAAGTCGTCGAACAAACCAGTCTCAACCTGTTCTTCCGGGGTGATGAGAAACCTGTCAAGCTATGTGGGGGCTACGACCGCGAGGCACTGCCAAAGCCATGGGACAAATTTTGCATGGTGGTGATGAAGTATTTCACTCTTGAGGGGAGATATGGTGTGTATTATTATTACCATTTTAATTTCCTCAATCACCTCAGAAACCACAACAATATCTCCATTCCATTTTTTCTCTTACATTCTCTCGAAAATACTGTGCTTGATGTGGTTGAAGCCATGAACTCGGATAGGAATTTCACCATTCTCCACCAAGGGCTCATGTTCAGACTCTACCATTTCCACCTTGCCCTTTTCCCTCCTCGGCCTATTACTGTTGAAGAGGCCCTGGTCTCTTCAGCTCCTCCGTCTGCTAGCATTATGGATACCCCTGGCCCTAGTAAGAAAAAGTGTATAAAAAACCCTGTTGCGAAAGCCCCTCCCCAGGACATATCCCCCAATTGGGGGCCTGTTGTGAAGAAAAAGGATAAGAAACGTATTGCTCCTACCCTAAAAACTAAATCCAAAGCCTCAAAGAAAACCAAATTTAGGCTACATCAAATTGACTCCGACATTGAAATTACTGAGGAGACTAGTACCCCTCGAAGGTCAAGCAGACTGGTCACCAAATAGGAAAAAGAGAAGAGTTTTAAGGAGGCCTCGGAGTCTGATAATGGTGATGAGAGTGAGAGCAAGAGTAAAGAGGAGAAGGATATGGAGGAGGAAGCCCATTCGGTTTTTGCTAGTAGCTCCTCCCATGTTTTTGAAAGTCTTAAAAGGGGTTCCTTGGGTCCTGCCAGTGTTAGGGTCAAGGAGGTCAAGACTAGGGCCTCGAACATTGCTGAGGGAAAGGCCCCCATGGAGGAAGCTTGTAGCAAACAGGATGCTGTCTAGGAGGAGGTTGACAATCTTAAATGCAAAGTGGAAAGTTTGGAGAAAAGGTTGCAGGATGTCACCCACTTCACGCTGAAGATCATGCACAGGTCCGCCACCACTCTGTGTTTGTTACAGAAGGACAAGTCCACTGACAATGCGGAGGAGGAAGCTATCAGCAAGGAACTTCTTAAGTTCCTCACTGAGGATTGGGCTACCATAACTTTAATCAAGCCATGTAGTGGAAAGAAGGATTAGGGTCGCGGGTGGTTCTGTTTTTTGGCTTGTCCTGGCCTCAGTGGCCATCGTTTCTTTTTGATTTCACTAAAGACACTGATACTTTTTCTATGTTTTCTTATGACTAGTATGACCCTTGGTGGTCTGTGGTTAAAATTGCTTTAAATCATGATTTCATGATGGACATTAGTATTAGTATTAGTATTTGTGTTATGATTTGGACGTGTTTTTTGATATGGAATGTTTAGGGTGTTGGTTAGGTTTTTAGACCTTGCTGTTAATGTGTTGTTAGTGTTACTCTGCTGTTGATGGCCTGTGGGGCCTTGTACTAAAGGGACAACACCCTAGTTTTGCTGCTTTTTATATCAAAAACCATAGACTAATTTTTAAAATTTTAAACTATAAAAATTTAAAGTTTTAAAGTTAAACCAAAAAATATTCGGAAGACTTACTTGAAGTGACCCCAAACGGTGCTTCCTTCAATCGTGTAGGAAGAAATGGAGTCATAGCTGCAACGGAAATGCATCTCAGGCTCTTAACGGAAATGAAATTGCGTCTTAGGCTCTCAAGCGGAACTAGGGATTTGCACTTGGTCACATTTGGAAAACTAGGGTGTCGCAAGAAAATACGCTTCTTCTTTCGTTGGTAGAGAAACTTGAAAGTGCAAAACAAGAAGTAAAAATGAAAAGTCAACAATTTTTTTTTGAAATTTGTGCCAATCGCCTCATATTCGCCTTGGAAATGCCACATCAGCGAGTCAAACAATGGGATTTGGTGGAAATTCGTGGAGGCATTTCGGTGTTGTTTTTCCCATGCCCTAGACAATTCCACTGGGATTCCGAGTAGAACCTGTATTCAACATGTCCTGTATCTGGATATGGCAGAAAATTTCAATGATTCAGTAACTTAGGTTATCATGAAACCAAGCAATATGTTGAATTGCTCAAACTTCTCTTGGCCAAGCACTTTGGTGAGAATATTTGCTGGCTGATCTGAAGCTTCTTTAAAAAGCTTGTTACTGTGATAGGTCTTGAATTTGTTTGAACTAAGCTTGTTTATTTGACAAGGTTCAAACTCTGATATTGAGCTCATTGTCTTGACAAGTCTCAAACTTTGATGAGGAGCCTGTTACTTTGATAGGTCTCAAATTTGGGAAATGAGGCTGTTGCTTTGACATGTCTCAAATTTGGACTGGTTTTGTCCATGCTGAAATTTGAAAAATTGACCAAACTTTAGTGGTCAATATGAGTAGTCACCAACTATCAATACGGGATAGCTTTATATTATAACCGAAAATAATATTTGAAATAGCACACATTGGGTGCAACATAATTTCAAAGTGTAATTACCACACCAATCACAAGGTGTCAACAATCTATGAAGTCTCCACTTGAATTTGACACACACAAGATTCCCCCCTTTGGCAGATGAGAGGAAAATGTCAACAATGTGATCTCCTTGATGGAGTTACTAAATAAGAGGTAACATCTTTATCTCCATAGCTTCAAATAATTGGAATACATTAGGAAGGGCCAACATCATCATAAACTGCATATTAATATATTCAACACAATTACATTGCTTAGCAAAATCATTCTTTGTGGGAAGCAAATTTACTTCTTTGATCTTCTCAACAATTGAATGCTTATCAAATATATCAAGTGGCATCACATAAATATCAACATTAACTATAGTTAATGTAGGCTCAATAAAATCTACATCATCATTAGAAGAATAATGAAGAATAACATCATCACCATTATGAGTAGGTACATTTTCACTATCATTAATAGATTGAACTCTCTTATAAGATTTGGTTAACAAATCAACCTTGGATCTTCACCTAGAAGGATCTACCCCCTGATACAAGTTTTATAGGTTTAAAATATTTTGGGACATAAGAGCCAACATTACCCTTGTAACCAAGATCACATTTTCCCTTATTTATTTTTTGAGATTCCCAAACTTTAACAATGGGTTTGGGTGAAATAGCAATTTTGAAAAAATGGACTTTTGCTTTTGTGACTTTGGTTGGTGACATTTTTGGGCCAAAGCTTAGACACAACATTTTTCCTTTCTAACACAAGGGAAGACACAACTCTTTTCTTCAAGGGCATATTGGTTTTACATGCATGCTTTGTTGAAATGCTAGAAGAAGGTACATTGTGCTTAACATCTTTTTGATGTGTGTTCCCTAACTGATTTTGTAACTTTTCTATTTCTTGCTGTAGTAAAATATATTGAGCACAAAACTGCAACAAGGTAGGCTGAAATTGCCTCCAACACTTAGATATTTGAGTAACTTTTTCTAAGTCATCAATCTTAATCTGTAAAGATAAAATACCATCTTGATACAAAGTAGATCCCTTGAAGCAAGCTCAATAATACTCAGAAATCTTTACAAACCCTTATTTCTTCTTATCACACAAAAACCACTTTATAACTGCAAATCAACATCTCATGTCTCTTAAAACTACTTGTAAATTAAAGCCCTTATCTCATTTGAGATTGCATTCCACACTAATGCAGAATTATATCCAATGCTGTTTTATGCAAATATGTTGGCTAAGCTATGTAGATTGCAAAGTGGAAACAAAAGACAAAGAACCTATTACCCATAGCACCACACAAAATATACTAGTATTTATAATCTTGATTCAAATGCAATTATCATAAAAAAAACTGTAAACAAATATTAGGTACCAGCAGTACCAATGGCGCATCCCTCTGAAAATGTTGCTACAAATTCTCGAACTTCTTTTTATGAAATGTGCGACATTCATCAACTTTTCTTATTTTTGAAATTTTCTTTGGCCAGCAATCAAGGTGCTACTACATTGGCACTAGTGTTCCATAGAGTTTCTTGATGGGGGGATGACAGCGGGAGCGGAGGGGGGCAGCAAGGGGTGGCATTGATATACATATAGGTACTTGAAAAAATAGTTATAAAAATATGTATGAGAATTACAATGTTGAATTTACAAATGAAACTTTGGCAAAATGAAATTACTAATTAAAATTTAAAATACTTAAATACTATAATACTATTAATACTACTTAACAATTAAGTTATTAATATTGAAGTTTGAACAACGAAAATGTCGAATTTGAATTTTATATTCAAGATTTCATAATGATGATTACAATGAGTATAACGATGTCAAAATAACAAAATGCAGTGAAGTGAGGCCTCTTGAAAGATCCCCAACCCAAATCTGATATGATTTTCTGAGTTTTGTCTTTTCAAAGTCTTTGACCAGCGAATAGGTAGGTTTTTGTTTTTGTTTTATTTTTGCGTTTTTTCTGATTTTTTGTGTGACTTTTGAGTTTTACCAAATATGAATGCAATTTTCTCTTGAGATACAAAAGAATTAAACTGAAATAGACTTCTAATTTTTCTGATTTCAAACAGCAATGCATAAAATTGTAAAATTAAAAATTTAGGAACACCATTCATCAACTAGTCATACTCGGAGTCCAATGCTAACTTGCAATTGAATTTTATTGATGAAAATTCTAGTGAAATACAGGATTACAAATCAGATCTTCTCCTCCGATATTCTGTCCAAACCCTAACAGCAACATAGATGGTACGGCTTCCCTTGAGGATGGAACGACTAGCAAAATCAGTCACCAAAATCCATAAATTTGCTCTCTAAATTGACAAATCTGACCTCCAAAACCCTAGCTGCTTGCTGCCAATAAGTAAAATGCAAATATGTGATAGTATTGGCCTAGGAGAGGTTCGATCTATCAATAGAAGCCTCTGATCTGAAGAAGTATGATGATATAACAGTGCTGCAAACTCAGATCTGAAAAATAACTACCTGAAACTCCTCCAATGAAGCCCAAACGAAGACCCAAGGTAGGCCCTCCTCAAAGGTGAACTGGGTTCTCTTCCAATTCACGATAGCCTTTGTTCCCAAAAGGCTGAAACCCTTCTCCAGAGCTCCAGCTGCAAATGCTGATATGAAAAATGACAATAGAATGCCAAAATAGAAGCCCAACACTTAGCTTTATAACCTCCATGAGCTTTTTTAAAAAAGATAATAATAAAATATTCCTCCTCAAGGGTCTTTTCCTCATCAA
This sequence comes from Sequoia sempervirens, assembly GCA_007258455.2. NCBI lineage: Eukaryota > Viridiplantae > Streptophyta > Pinopsida > Cupressales > Cupressaceae > Sequoia > Sequoia sempervirens. Next base: position 752,459,137 of record VDFB02000003.1, on the reverse strand, counting down.
AAGAAAGGGCCACATTTTAAAAACAACTTGAGTTGCTAGGATGGGGGCACTTTTCACTATTCCTCTTATAATTCTTTGTTACTATTCCATTAAGCAAACTTTAATATTTCCAATTTATCCCTGGATTCATCAATTGAACTCCAAATGGAAAGGCTTGTAAAGCCCCCAGCCAAGCTCCGCATCCCTCGGTTGGGTCCCCCTAACCATTCTGCTGACCTACAGGAACCCTAATAGTAGGCCAACCACCGTTATAGTCTGAGCTGCCTAAGGAAGGGACATTACGATCCTCCCTTCTCGGAGATTGTTTGCCCTCAAACAATTTGCACCTGCATGTCAAAACCAAATACCGGGATCCCATATCCACCTCAAGAATGCTGCTTTGCCAATCCGTTGTGCTACTCTGATATCAACATCACTATGCCTGGAGTTGTGAAGCAACTCATTATGATCCATAAGAAACTATGCACCAATCATGTGAATGCCAGAATCCCAAATCATCCTACGTGCATAATCAATCAAGTCAATCTGCCATGTGCTGCTATTATAAATGAGAACATCATCTATCCAACTGAGAACCTCACTCCAGCAGAAACCATAGGTACCTCTAATGTCAAAGGATGATGGGAGCTCATCATTATGCCAACCTCTACAAAGAAAGAATGATCCCAATCTTTCCAAATTCCCCAACCAGCGGCTGTCCTAAAGGGCCAAACTAAAGTCTTTGTGATCAGTAGTATGAAACAACCATCTATCACCATTGTGAGAACTCTAACCCAATGAACGATGGCTGAAATTTCCATGCTCAAAAATGTAGAGCAGCCCTCTATCCTTGTGTTGTAACTCAAAACCCAAAGGTTCGAATATGAAGTACTATTGTCCTCTACATGCTCCATGATGTCTTCTTCATTTACCAAATATACTCTCCAAATGTGATCAAGGAATGATATTGTTATGAAACAAAGGCACAATGTCAAACCTTGCATGCAATGTGGTTCTTCAATTCTTATTTACATATTCTTGCATAACAACAAGATGAATGAAACCATGTAAAGATGGGAGATGGTTGATCACCAACATGAGACCCACCTTAAATTTGTACCTTCCACGTTTGCCTTCATAGATGCTATCATAGCCTACTGTCCCAAGGTGTGTGACATATTGAAAACTTCTTTCATGAGCTGTCAAACTTCCCACGTCAAGGCTGCTATTATAAATCAGACCAGCAACTAAAGTGAAGTCAATGATGTTTGTATACCCATGCATAAAAAAGAAACCCATCTCATAGACCTTACCTATCAAGTGATCGTGTCTCCACACACTCCAATCCAACCCAAAAACTGATGTAGACCCAGATAAATCTGAATATACAATGTATAACCATGTAGGACAGCCACGTGTCAACCATGAATCCATGAAAATTATGTCACAACCCAACCAATAAACAGCTGCATAAGCATATGAAATAGGTGACAAATCCATAGTTGTATTGTAGTTGTCTCCATTAATACCCAAAGTCAAACCAGGATGGCTGATCCATTGAACATATCACCCATAAAATCACAATACACCTTAATGAAATTGTCAACATCAATTGAAAACTCAAAATTTTGGATGTTAGATAGCTCTTGCTTCTCATCATCCGTGGAGTCGTGTGAATCAAAATCTTGTTGAAGATGAAGTTTGGCTTGATGAGCCATCAACTTGGTTTGCCTTGCCCTCTCTAGCCAATCATCATTCAACATTTGGGACTAAGTCATATCCGCTGCTCCAAAGTGTCTAAACCTAGTCCTAACATGAGATATATCATGTGACTTATCATGACCAAAGCATGCATCATGTGTACCCACCATATTAGAATTATCATGACTCATTTCCCTATGATTAGAAGCACCAAAATCATGAAAAAGGGAGGATGAATCACTGTTGTTATAAATCAGAGAATTAGGACTGAATTGTTTCCTTGTATCCATACCTTTGGAGTCATCAAAGTTAGAGCAAACTAACATGCTCTTCGTTGTCCCATTTTTAGTCTCATATTCAAGTGCCTTAAGCACAATGTGTTTACCCATATGAGTAAACTCTAACACCATCTTGTTTAAGTCTTGGACAAACCTTCCAAGAGACTTCAACCATTGCACACCAAGTACCACATTCGACTCTCCACCAATACCTACAACAAAGTAGTCATTTGTGAAAGAATAATTATCCAATGCAATGGATAATCGTGGTATCCTCCTCGTGCAACTCATTTTGGAACCATCCGCTAGCATGACTTGGAATCCTTCAAATTCTTCAACTTTTAGTCCCATATTGGCTACAAATCCCTCATTGATGAAACTATGAGTAGCACCACTATCTACCATGCATAACACCCATTGTTCCTTGACAATTCCTTCCCATACGAAAGAGTGATATCTAGGAACACCGAAAAGAGTAGCAATAGTGCCATGTGCAACATCAGGTGTATCAAATTGCATAAACCCAGTCTTCAAACAAGAGACATCATCAAAATTGTCATGTATCATACTTGCCTCTTGTAGTCCATCAATAGTAGGAATGGTACCACTACTTTCTTCATAACTATTAGTGGCAATGTTATTAGAAAAATGGAGTATATCACTGTTGTTCCCAAACTGAAGATTAAGACTGATTTCAGTCTTTGTTTCATTGCCTATGAGATCTTCCTTTGCTTGTTCAACCTGTATACATTCCTTCCTTGGAAGAAACATGGATCTAAAGTAATTTTCCCTCTGTTGTCCTATTTGTTCCCTGTATTTGCAGCGATCTTTGATTTCTTGCAATTGCTGTTGTGCTTGGGCAGCAAGTGCCTTAGCCTTTGATGCTCTTTGACTCCACTTATTGCACATGTCTAGTGTCTTTCCCACATCACCCATGTTATGGTACAAAGAATCAGATCTTAGGTGGCTTATTTCCTCATCAATAGGAGTCATTAGGCTGCTGTTACCATTATGAGTGAAGGAAGACTCCAACCTATGTGCCGAAATTTCTATAGGCCCACCATCTGAAAGAGCTTTAAGCACAATTTTCTTACCATCAGCCATAAACTCCAACTCCATTTTGTTGAAGTCTTGGACAAACCAAACATTATCAAAATGCAAGATCTTTTTAGTAAGCAACCTCTTAGTCTCTTTGTTCAACTTTTTAAAACAAAATGCTTCATAAGATCTTAACAATTGTCCTTTCATTGTAGAAGATGCATGAATAACCGAAATGAATTCAAATATATTCCATTGCACATACATGGACATATCACTTGTGGCTGGCCCAACAAGTGTGTATGTATTATCATTATTGTTTTGAGCCTTCAAGGGGCTCTCTAAAAGAGGGAAGTCATAAATTTGTAACACAAACTGGACCAAACTGAAACTCCTGCATCATACCTCCTTTCTTCATCACACAACTCAGCATGCTCTTCTTGTGGGCTTACCTCAAGAAGCTCTTCACTTGTATGCCCATCATCCACACATTCTTCCCTTGGAAGAAATAAGGACCTAATGTATGATTCTCTTTGTCTTCTTGCATTATCAAGCTGATTGCATCTTTCCTTGACCTCATGCAAGTGCTGTCTTGCTTGGGCAGCAAGCATTTTGGCCTTCTTAGCTCTTAGTGACCACCCATCACACAACCCTTGTGTCCTTATAACATCTTCCATAGTGTGGTGAATAAAATCAGGACTTTTGTGGTTTGAATCCACAATATATACCTCATGTGTAGCACTCTCAACTTGAGTATCATCATAGGAGGACTCAACAACATCATTACCTTCATGTGAAATGCATGCTACTGCATGATTAGAACTGTTGTTGCAAAAATCAGAATAGGTGTCAAACCTTGGTGTCATGTTTTCAACACCTCTAATGGGATGACCCGTGATTGTAAGCCCTTCCACTTTGTGATCAACATGATGACTCAATGGTGTGCTATGTATCTCCCTTTGATCCAAAGTTATTTCTTCTTTAGGACTCCCACATGATGACTGATTTTCGCATTCATTGTGATCACTTGTAGGCTGCAAACTACAAACAAGTGTTTCTTCTTTTCCTTGGTCTTGCACATTAAACTCTTCACCTTTTCCAGTGGCTTCTTTACTATCTTTTGATATTTCTTTCTTCTATTGTTGTTGATATGGACTTGAAAACTTCGAATCATCCTCATCCTCATCCGGTATTCCCAAGAATTGTGTGAAAGAAAACATGTCTTGTATCTTTTGAGGAAGAGAGCGATACTTGTCATAGCTGGCCATAATTGCTTTATTTGTTGGTGAAGCATGAGAACTCTTAGCTGCTCTTGTAGATGGATATGAACCAGTAGTGTGTCTAATTTTCCTCGGAAGGGAATCCTCAACATGCTGCAATTTACGAATGATCTTGTGTTGTGTTTGTTCAAATTCTTTCCATGCTTGTTTATTGCTAAACAACCCTGCCATGATGACCTATCTCGCTGTCCAAATTGGAAACCAATCCACTGTAGTATACACAACTTGAATTCACCCAACAGGCTGATAGAATCTAGGCTTTGATACCACTGAAAGATCCCCAACCCAAATCTAATCTGATTTTCTGAGTTTTGTCTTTTCAAAGTCTTTGACTAGCGAATAGGTAGGTTTTTGTTTTGTTTTGTTTTTGCGTTTTTTCTAATTTTTTGTGTGACTTTTGAGTTTTACCAAATATGAATGCAATTTTCTCTTGAGATACAAAGGAATTCAACTGAAATAAACTTCTAGTTTTTCTGATTTCAAACAGCAATGCATAAAATTGTAAAATTAAAAATTTAGGAACACCATTCATCAAGTAGTCATACCCAGAGTCCAATGCTAACTTGCAATTGAATTTTATTGATGAAATTCCAGTGAATTAAAGGATTACAAATCAAATATGCTCCTCCAATATTTTGTCCAAACCCTAGCAGCAACATAGATGGTACGACTACCCTTGAGGATGGAACGGCTAGCAAAATCAGTCACCAAAATCCATAAATCTGCTTTCCAAATTGACAAATTTGACCTCCAAAACCCTAGCTTCCTGCTGCCAACAAGTAGAATGCAAATATGTGATAGTATTGGCCTGGGAGAGGTTTGATCTATCAATGGCAGCCTCTGATCTGACGAAGTATGATGATATAACACTGCTGCAAACTCAGATCTGAAAAATAACTACCTGAAACTCCTCCAATGAAGCCCAAACGAAGACCCAAGGTAGGCCCTCCTCAAAGGTGAATTGGGTTCTTGTCCAATTCACGATAGCCTTTGAGAGTTTTTCGTTCCCAAAAGGCTGAAACACTGTTGAAACCCTTCTCCAGAGCTCCAGCTGCAAATGCTGATATGAAAAATGACAATAGAATGCCAAAATAGAAGCCCAACACTTAGCTTTATAACCATCATGAGCTTTTTTAAAAAAGATAATAAAATATTCCTCCTCAAAGGTTTTTTTCTCATCAAAAGAAAGGGCCACATTTTAAAAACAACTTGAGTTGCTAGGATGGGTACACTTTTCACTATTCCTCTTATAATTCTCTATTACTATTCACTATTTACTATTCCATTAAAACAAACTTTAATATTTTCAATTTATCCCTAGATTCATCAACTGAACTCCAAACAGAAAGGCTCATAAAGCCCCCAGCCAAACTCCGCATCCCTCGGTTGGGTCCCTCTAATCATTCTGCTAACCTACGGGAACCCTAATAGTAGGCCAACCACTGCTATAGTCTGAGCTACCTAAGGAAGGGACATTACACCTCTAATCATCCCCAAACTCCTCATCACTAGAATTGTTGGAAGTGGACACATTCTCAAGCTTCGCCAAACTAATACCAATCAGCCCTTCTTGTGTAATTGTAGCATCCTCATCAATCTCTACTGGCTCCTTTGGCTCTACATCCCACTGTGCTATTGGACTCTCTTTGTACACAAGTGTCTTGCGGCCAATGAGACACAAAACACTATGTACATCCACAAGCTTCTTTGCTCTCCTAGAGGTAAGTCTGTTCCTTTTAATAGAATGGATGAATTTCATGAACCCCGATTTAAAAAAAAAATAAAAATAAAATAAAATAAAATTGGGATTAAATTATTAGCAACTGCTACAAGACAAATGAGGGTTTCCTTTTGCTGTCAAAGGAAGTAGAGACGCTGAATAAGACAAACATGACAACAAGCACTAAAAGACAAAAAAAACCATTGCTATCATGCCCCCACGTAAGACAAAAGAAGGATCGCAACACTTGTGGACTGTTGCCTAAATCAAAGACTAAACAAACTAATCAGATTGCATTAGACATGGGCGGTGATTCAAAAAAAGACATGATTAATAATTATTAAAAGAAAGCTTTAAGGCAGCGATGGGATATGGAGGGATGTGTCCCTCACCAAGGAAGGGGTGTTGTTAAAAAGATGTAACCTTTCCCCCACCGTGGAAGATATTAAAGGGGGAACCAACCATTTGTGAGAGGCATCAGTGAAGAAATGAATAAAGTCTGATTTGGAATAAGAATTTTGATAAAAAAGGCAGCAATTTGACTATTGGAAAATAATTGGTATGCAATGTGGTTGCATTTATTATCTATTTATTTATAAATCTGCTAAGAAGTCTTAATGTATCTATTAATTTAATGTGTTAATTCATTAAGTAATATTAGTAATTATTTGTTTGGTTTTTGACAAACAATCATATTTGGAATAAGTGTGAAACATGTGATAGGGAGATGCAGCAGTACCGGTTCCCTCATCAAGTACGCCAACCCCAAGATGGATGTGCCAATACATAGGGCCAAGGGGCTGAATGACTCGAAGGCCCCCGTTCCCTTGGGCTTGATAGAGGAGGACAGGCTCTCAACGTCCTATCATACTTCCCCACCAAATTCTGTAAGATAGCACCCCTGTTTTTTTTTTGAAATCTCTAATTGCTGGTTGCTTGTTTTCAAGATTGTGTTTGCATTGGTTTTTACAATGTGATTTGCAAGAGTACAAAATATAAAGTGCAGATTTGCAATATAAAGATAACTAGATAAACTTGCAAGAAAGAGGAATTTGCCCTCTTTATTATGCTGATTTTCAATAACATCAAATTCAGATTTCTTACATGCTAATACAGAAATTTATCTCAACTAACATTAGACTTGTTTAGAAGCTTTAGACAGAAATATATAGGTTCTTGTCTTGCCAACGTCCCACCATGAGATAATGGAGATAAGCTTGATGCAACCCCAGGGAGAGGCGTCCTCAAATGGCGACTTTAGTTTGCAGAACCACTCCTTAAAGAGGCCGAATGATCACTTGAAGATACCCTGAAGATGGCGCTGGTTGAGCTGGGTTGACCCAGCCTTCAAAATTGTATTCTTCTCCAAAAAATATGAAATTGAACCCAAAGAGGGCGCCCTTGAGAGAGGCTTCCATTGAGGCATTACCCATTTGCAAACTCTTAACCCTCAGAGAGATGTGATTGAAAAACCAGGTACAGGTCCTTTTAGAAAAACACCTAGAAACTGAAAATTAATCACTCCAAACGTTTTGAAATCCACACCAAAACTGAAAGCATCAATAGCACACCAAAAACTCCAAGAAATACTGATAAATCTTCATCATTTCTTCTCCAAAATCGATCTCCTGAAGCTCTTGTGATTTCAACTGTAAATACAAACCAATATCTGATTAGGGTGGATATTTCACCACCGAAACCAGCCAATACGATGGAGGGTTTTCATCCTCACAACGCAGCCCAGGCAACCAAAAGACAATCCAGCAACATTTCAGTATGTCGTCAATGTCTGGATAATGAAAAATGAGATCCAACTTCAAAATATAAAACACTTAGGGAAATGGACTCCAAAATTCATTTAATTTCACCCAATAAACCAACACCTTCTCCATAATGAAATATTTTAACATTTAAAATATTGCAACTCTTCACCTTTAGGCGTCCACTCCATGGGACATTTAGATATTAAATAAAATTTTTAAAAAACAACTTAAAGTTGTTTCGTTAGGCGCAAGGTACACAAAATGACCACTTTTCCCTTAATATAAGTTTATAATTAAACTTTATAAAATCACTTAAGTGGTCGAATCAAACAAATATCAACTGTAACCTTAGGCTCTCCGAATAATAGCTGAATAATAATGCTACAGCAAGAAACACCGGTCTGGGACCAACTCCCCCAAACGGTGACTTACTATAAATAGCACTGCTATAAATAGTAAGTATATGCCAAACAACCAAACTATGCAAAACTGAAGACCAAAGGAGAATACTGTGACCAACTGAGGATAGCAACATCAAGACCGGCCACTGCTAAAAATAGAAACCCCTCCGAAAACCCTTGAACTGAGCTGCTAAAAATAGCACTTACTATAAATAGCATACTACTAAAAATAGTGACTCCAAATGCATTTTGAGCACAAATCGAGCAACCGTCGCAACATACTAAAAATATTAAGTCCGGAAAAGGTTGTCAGATGTAGATGCATGTCATACCACTGCGAAGCTCTCTGAAAACCCATAAAGAATCTATAAACCAAATTGCAAAACTCCAACATGCAAACCCCTGAATCCACAACCGAAGCCTCCAAACAGCTGGAAACCCTAATTCTGCACTGGTCTACGGGCGTCGGAGAATAGGCTAACTGTCACTAGAAAGCATAGTGCTAAAAATGGGGACATTGCAAATTCCTAATATGGTCGGTTGTTGGAAATAAGCTATGAAATGGATCCAAATGTAATTAGGATATTGTGTTTTCAATAAGGATTATCTATATACTTGATGTTAACTAACTACAATTTTGTCTAGATTCTATTGTAATTGTGTAATTTATTTATAGAATACTCTTGTGAATAAATTGTATTGTTGGACAAAAATCAGGTATATTCTCAAAAGGGGACATTACAATTGGTATCAGAGCCTTGATCTT
>VDFB02000003.1:752390429-752450111 GCA_007258455.2 Sequoia sempervirens | reverse complement strand
TTTCAACATCATGAGCATGGACCATAAGGAACATGAAAATATCATGAATCATGTGACATTAAATAATAATAACATCATAAAATTAGGTAGATAAGGAACAAGTAAAAACCAAAGTGGTAAACATGGAATACGAGAAAACATAAGAGTTAGCCATGTTCTACTTGTGGGAATAAAGCACTTTGACTACAAACGTCCTAGAATATTTAAGCACGTCTCACCTAATGGAGATTGAGTCCACCCTTTACTTTAACTTGCACACCACAATATATATGTAAATCCTAAACAAATCCATATACAAAATTACTAAAAAAGAGTAGGCATGTTTTTTTATTGATCTCTATGAATTTGCATCCTTTGAGTATCTTCATGAATGCTTTATAGTAATGGGGTGTATATAGGCACCCATCCCCTAGCATTTCCTAAATTCATGCATAATCAAAGTATAAACAATACATGCTTTAAGAAAATTATGATTTACATACATCCTAAAATACATTTTATCTATGGGGCAAGGGGCCTAGCTCAATTGGCTAAAGCATCATGTTGCAGGCAAGAAGTCATGAGGTCTAGTCTCTCCCCGCCCTCATGGTACTGGAGGGCGTGTTACGCCAACATCACTAGTCACATGAAAAAAGTTTACCAGGTGCACTACAGTTTATAGGGGGGCTACCCCATTCCTGCAGTCTAAAAAACACATTTTATCTATGAATATAATATATGCATGATTTATCCTTCTCTTAGACTTATGTCTAACAAATCCATGCACAATCTAAATATAGCTAGGTTCTATATGTGGTGAGATTATAACTGTCTAAATTATGTTGTGTGGTCTCATAACATGCCCCAAGAATGTAAGGCTTGGGGACCCAAATAAAAAATTAATGCTTATGGCAGGCGTTGGTTGGCTAAGGATCATTGGAAGGAAATGTTAAAGTGGAAATATTTGAAATAATTCATGGTTTGAAAGCATCAGGTGATTGAATATATCAGATACCGGGAAGTCGGGTTGATTGGAATGTCTAATGTGAAGTTGGTAAGTTGTTGCGGTCCGAGAGTAAAAGGTTTGGGAGATGTATGTTAGGAAATATTGCATTTAACCCATGATCTTATTCCATTTCCTACATAACCCATGAGAGATAAACATGCATATAAGTAACCACAATGCATAGATCAAATAAACAAGCCACAAGATAACACAATATATACCCTGGGAAAACCCTCAAGAGGGAAAAACCCATCCTCCAAAAGCATCAATACTCCATCGTATTATTCAACAATAAAGAAATACAAGAGTTAAAATGAATACCTTTGAACCATCAAGCCCTCCAATGCATTCCCATGTGTCCAAGTATGAATCCACACATTCCATGTCATGCTTCACAAATGCACTCCTCAAAAAGACTCAATAATGATAGCCAACTCACTCAGCCCAACATAAACCACTACACATATGTTTTCTTTTATAGACACAAGCTCACACAAAATACAACTAGTGGTAAGATAAAACCATGTACCACAAAACCATGTGAATACAAAACCACTAAACCCTTATTTAAAATAGGGTACTAAGACATCATTTTATTTAATATTTCCCCAATATTAAATTATTATCACATGTCTCCCACACATTAAATAATAAAAAAATGTTACAATACAACATAAGTGGTCCCCCAAATAATTACCTGGTGTGATTAACCGCACCACCAAGGTGCACCACAACTAAATAATTATTTAATTACAATAATATAATAAATCATCTTATGCAATGGTGTACAACACCATATCCCAACATTCTCCCACTTGTTGTATACATTGCATAAGGGATCGATACATGAAATACATCATCATAGCCATGCATGAAATCACATGAATCTCCTTGATGCTCTCATGCTCCATCAAGATACATGCAATAAGAACAAAGTGACCACCATCTCAAGCAAGAACTCCTCTCATCCTCCAACGTGCCACCTATGGAAGAAAAGGAACATGCCAAGGTGAAGATGCACCAATCCACAAGCACAAGCATCAAATCCAAGCGATAAAAAAGGCTCTAACCAAGCTATTGTCAACTGTAAAAACCCACATGATTAGAAATAGCATCCACAACACATGCTAATACATCCAACCATTCATACCTCTAAGGTATCAATACATCAGTAAACTGATGCCAAGAACATATGCAACATGCAAACTGCAATCACAAGCTCCTTGTATAAAACTTGTCAATGAAGAACATACATATCCAGGAACTCCTACTACATAGGTAATATCAAAGCATATCAAGTCTACCAATCAACACTGTATCAAGGTGTGATAAATAAATCAAAGCATGAAGTACCAATAACAATAACAATGATCCACACATACAACCAAATAGTTGCATAATCTCTCACAACATGTTGCCACCATCCTCCCCAAAAGCACATGAACATCAAGGGAGGAACCACGAAGAGAGAAACCATGATGTAAACCATAATGTGTCCTCTTACCAACACCTCAAAAGTGTGTTGTTGTGTCAAGTATGATATCCTAACAACCCCAAATGAAAAGCCTCAACAACATCCATAACACTCAATCTCATAGATCAAGTATAACATATGAATCAATTGTTAAGGGCTAAGAAGAAAGGGTGTAAACTCTTTCCAGTCAAGATGGAAAAACTTGAAGAAAATCTTGATAACTTGGAATCACATAGCTTCCAAGAGATGGAAGATGGTGAAATGGAAGAAACCAAAATGTCAAATATGGAGAGGTATCCTATACTAAGAAAGTTTTTGGATGTGTTTCTAGATGAATTACTTGGGTCGCCACCAAAAAGGATATTTGACTTCTCTATAGATATAGTTCTAGGATCTGAACATGTTTCCAAGGTACCTTATAGAATGACGACAACTAAACTAATGGAGCTTGAGGCACAATTGGATGAATTATTGTCTAAAGGGTTGATAAGACCAAGCGTATCACCTTTGCGAGCACCAGTAATATTTGTGAAAAATAAGGATGGTACTTTGCGTTTGTGTATAGATTGTCGTAGGCTTAACAAAGCTATGGTAAAGAACAAGTATCCATTACCACACATTGATGATCTATTTGATCAAATGAGGGGAGCTGCCATATCCTCTAACATAGATATGAGATTTGGATACCGCCAGTTGAGAATTAAGGATGAAGATATCTTTAAAACTGCATTCAAAACCAGATGTGGACACTATGAGTTTACAGTTCTACCCTTTGGGTTAACAAATGCACCTTCAACATTTATGAATCTTATGAATAGTGTATTTAGGGATTGCCTAGATAAATTTGACTTAGATTTCCTAGATGACATTTTGATTTACTCAAAGAATGAGGAGGATCATTGTAGACATTTAAAGATAGTTCTACAACGACTTAGAGAACATAAGTTGTATGGAAAACTCTCTAAGTGTACCTTCTTCTAGAAGAGAAGTACATTATATTGGTCATATGATCTTATTATATTGAATTTCAATAGGTCAACTAAGATCAAGGCAGTTTAAGAATTTCCGATTTACCCAGAATGTCACCGAGAAAGTAAAGAGATTTACAATAAGGATTGGCGGGGATACTATAGAAGTTTGCTGCAAAATTTCTCCCGGATAACCTTTGATCCTTATTTCTGCGGAAAAGGAAGAAGTTTGATAGATGGAAAAGTTTCAATTAGCCTTTACCTACTCAAAGAGAATTAACTACCACCAATCTTGAAAGTACCATATCTAAGGTGGCTTACTATTATCACGGATGCATCAAGAGGGTGATCCCTGGTGGTTTACAATTTAAAGGAGATTTTGATTTTGCTAAAATCACCTTATTTTTAGATTTTATAATGATTTAAGCCTTAAAGTTCCATTTAAAACATTCCATTGAATAGAGTTTTATCAAACTACCTTAGATCAAACCCCTTGGATAGAACCACGCAGAGTTTTAAACCATGCCTATAATGGAGTCTCCTTTACTCCTATCAAAATGCTGATAAAAACCACTTTTGATTTACCTTTTGGGGGATCAAATGAATTCATTTAAAATTTATATTTTGTAAGTATGTAGTCCTTATTATAAGCTTCCCAAAAGTATAATTTTAAATATATTTAATTTGATTATTATATTTATTTTTTATTTCTTATTGAATGGGTTTTTCACCAAAAATCAAGCTCTTTGTTCTACACATGTGGAAAAATAGAAGATTATCAAAATAAAATTTTAAAAATATGAGTTCACGAGATATTGAAGTCCTTGATCCAATAAAATAGAAATAAAATTAGTTACGATACATACAAAAAGGATTCGTGTTATATAGTGCGCCTATGTTTGGTGTAATTGGTTTGACTTTGAAACTTGATTAAGGAAAAGTATTCAATAAAACACTATCTAACCAAGTGGGCTTACTATATATATGAGTTACAAATCTAAATTTGAAAGAATTAGAATTTTATCCTTCATGGAAAAAATTTATGCATTATACGATGAGCGTCACTCCTTAAAAATGTTGTTTTCTGAAAAAACTAGTTTTCGAGGGAGATGGAAAAAGAGGTGCAATTTGATTCCAAAATTTTTGAAAAAAATATATTTATAATCTATAGACAAAATTTCATGAAACTCTAGTTTGCATCATCTTCAAATTCCTCACGATTTTACCACTATAGGTGCCCGAAAGTGGAGATTTAGTTAAAAAAATATATTTCAATGTCCAGTTTGGCCAAAAATTATAAACCACTATTGTGGGATCACCCAGGGCTTAGGGTGTGTTAATGCAAGATGGGCAAGTAATTGCTTACGAATCAAGGAAGCTAAAACCTTATGAGTAGAATTATGCATCACATGATTTAGAGTTAGCAGCTGTGGTTCACGCATTGCAAATGTGGAGGCATTACTTGTTAGGGAAACCCTTCGTGATGAGAACTGATCATCATGGATTGAAGTATCTACTCACTCAACCTAATTTGAATGCTAGACAAAGAAGATGGTTAGAGTTAATAGAAAACTATGACTTTAATATCAGTTATATTAAAGGGAAAGAAAATTGGGTTACCGATGCCTTGAGTTGAAGATGTCATATTGCTTCAATAGTAACAATTCAAACCGAATTTAAAGGTCAGGTATTGAAAAAGTGCAAAGAGGGTGAGTACTATATGCAAGTTAAGCAAGCACTCATAAGTAATCTGCAAGATGCTAGGTATGAAGGTTTTCATTTTGAACCTAGTGGTATACTTAGGTATAAGAGGAGAATGTATGTACTTGACTCGAAAGAGTTGAGAAATTTGGTATAGAAATAAGTACATGAAGCACCGTACTCTAGACACCCTAGTGTGACAAAAATGATGGCAGATGTTAAGCCATTATATTTTTGGAAGGGGATGAAAGGAGATGTTGCTCGATTTGTGGCTAGGTGTCTTGAATGTCAAAGGGTGAAGGTGGAGCATTATCATCGTGTAGGTTTGTTTTATCCACACGATATATCAAATAGAAAGTGACAAGTCATTAGTATGGACTCTATGCAAGGATTCCTATGTCAAGGAATAAAAACAATACCATTCTTGTGGTTGTGGATAAGCTTACCAAAGTAGCACATTTCATACCTGGGAACCTAACTGATGGAGCACTTGTCATAGCAAGAAAATTTGGGCAAGAAGTGTTTAGGTTGCATGGGTTTCCTAAGAAGATTATCTCGAATAGGTATGCACGAGTCACTTCAGGTTTTGGAAAACCTTGTTTTCTGCACTAAGGACTTAGTTGAATATTAGCTCAACATATCATCCAGAAATGGATGGACAAACAGAAAGGGTAAATCAAGTATTAGAGGACCTACTTTGAATGTATTGCATGGATCAACAATACAAGTGGGAAGACTACTTGCCTTTGGTAGAATTTTCTTACAACAATTCTTATCATTCCGCAATAAAGATGGCCCCTTTTGAATTGTTATACGGTCAAAATTCTCGAACACCTATAAGGGGATAAACTTGAGGATAGAGTGGGTCTTGGGCCTGAATTGTTGGCTGAAATGGAAGAGCAAGTGAGAATTGTTAAGCAAAGATAAGTTGAAGCTAACGATGGATAGAAAAGTTATGTTGATGCTAAGAGAGTGCCCTGAAATTTTGTCATAGGTGACAAGGTGTTGTTGAGAGTGAAACCTCACAAAAGTTCCATTAAATTTGGAAATTCTTCCAAATTAGCCCCGCACTATATAGGACCTTTTGAGATTCTTGAGGAAGTAAATCCAATAGCTTATCGAATTGTGTTGCCACCAGCTCTTGCTAGGATGCATAACGTCTTCCATGTGTCCTACCTAAAGAAGTATATACCAAGTGATAATCATGTGATTGATTGTAATTCTTTACAGGTACAGGACCCAAGAGTGGTAACACTCGAGCCCGTCAAAGTGCTCGAAACGCATAAGCTTTGCTTGAGTAACAGGGAAGTCTTGCAATGAAAAGTCTAGTAGGAGCATTATGTGGAAGACTCTGCCATTTGGGAAGACTATGTTGAGATACAAAAAAAATTTCCTCATGTTTTAGATGCATTTGAGAGTACTTGAACAATATGTTGTTTGTGTGTATGTTTTATGTTGCTACATAAAAATCATCGGGGATGATGATTCACAAGGGGGGAATATGTTACACCCCAATTGTGTATTTACTCTTTACTATTACTATGTAGGGTAAATATGAATGTAATTTGTATTATGAATGAGAATAAAATGTGCTTGCACTTTGTTATTGATGAATTATGAATTAATGTTGTTCATTTAAATGATATGTGAAGAAATGCATATATGTGAAATGAATGGTTATTGAATTGTGTATTCTAACTACAGAGATATATTATGTGTAATGCATATTTGTTGAGTAGATGAATACCATGGGAATGTGTTAGTTGATACAGGTATATGTTCAATCCTGTAGGTGCAAGGGGAGGTATCACTTAGGAGAAGATCTTGGTTCGATAACTAGTAACGTAACCTATTTGAGCTACACACACTCACAGTAGAATGGTTAAGTCAAGTTATTGTGTTGGGAGTTGGTAAGTCATCCTTAGTAAGATGTGTTTGCATTTGTAAGGGTCTTGATTACTTTTGAATGCATGCTTAGGTGATGTTTACCTGTTAGAGCTTATGATTTCTTCCTTATATTACTATGCTTGTATTGATGAGTTGAACACATGTGAAATGTATGTATATGTATACATATGCATGTCGATGATAGTCTATACGTATGAAGGAACACGTACATGAGAGTACATAGGGTACCTATGCATGCTTATGAACTAGTTGCTTGTGAGCATGGAGCTATCGAATGGACAATATGACATGAATGTGTATATGTATAAATACATCATGCATTTGTTCCCTATCAACACAATAGTAATTGTGTATGTGCTTGGTATGCAATCGAATGTGTGTATATATGATATATACATATATCCATATGTATACATGTATTGATACACACGTATGTTTGGCAAACAGACATGCCCATATGAATGCATCAATATATGTAGACATACGTATACATGTACATAAAGGATTATATATATATATACACACAATCAATATAATTATTATTATTATGAGAATGTTAACTTGTTCATGTTCATTTGTATATTGTATGTATACATACTTTATTGACATGGGATATATATATATATATGTATATGTATACATATATATAGATGAGTGATATTATTGATATACATATATATATGTATATGTACATATATGAATATATATTTATATATAAATATAAATATATGTTTGAGATTGATTTACATATGTAATGCTTAGAGGCAGATTTGTATGCAACATATACAAAGCATTCTAAAGGCCGAATATAACTTATATTGGCATTGAATAAAGCTCGAATTAAATGCTTGATATATTGCGTAACAATATGGTCGATATGGATAAAGAACCATAGTCAATACTATGGACAATGCATGTTGGAATTATTAAACAACAATTTACTCAACATTGAATACTTTTAAATAAGCGATGGAATAGTTACCAACTGCAAAATAAAGTGAAATGCATGCGAATAGGAAACACGTACATCAATACAAGGAATTGGTCAAAGTATCATTTATGTGCCAAGCATCTCATCATTCCTCTATTCTCTGCAAAGCTAAGACTTAGTCAACTTTGTATATGTGTTGCATACTAACAATAGACTATTTCAAAGAGTAAGCCGTGCCAAAATAATAGGGAAATGGCTACATACTTGGTGCTAGATTATGAAGTTCAATTTGATGTAGAAGTCCATTTGATACAATTCGATTGTGATCATTTCAACATGAGCACAATTGAATAAGTCTCTTGTTGTTGTCAAGTAAATGAGTCGACCTGTAGCTTCTTATGCTGAGTTTTTGTTTAGTTTTCTACCACCTTTTAAGTTGAGACAAGTGAGTTGACTACATGGATTAAGCTGTCAATTTACATGCCTTTTTTGTAGACTGTGAAATCTCCTTTTTGCTATATAAATGAGAGGTAGAGCTCTCATTTTGGATGCACTTCTCATTCTGCAAACTAATTCTGCTATTTTTTTTCTGTTGCTTTATTCTGTGAGAGCTGAGAATTGTTTCGTGAGAGATGAGAATTATTTGTGAGAGTATTACATTATTTTGAGTTAGAATTTTGCTTTTGGTTGATAAAGTGAAGCTAGGAAGTTGTTGTTGGAAGGCTAAGGATCAAAACGGTCAATTTGATAAGCATATTATAGGCACGAGAATATTCTTCCTTTATATGTCTTTATTTATGAAAGATTAATTCTTGAATGCTTAGTTTGATCTATTGTGATTGCTTGCATTAGAGAATTGTAGCATTTGCTTTGGAATGAAAATATAAGTTGTTATGTTGTTTTATGAAAGTGCTTGTAATTACTCCATAATAGGAGGAATGGTTTGTCATAGGTATTGTTATACTAGATATGATTAAACAAGGGTATCTTAAGGGTTACTTAAAGCTAAGTTATTTGATTATACTAGATAGCTAGTGGCTCACTCCTAGGATTGATTTTCCATTGAAGGGAGGGAACTTGGTCATATAATTTGTGAGTAGAAATACCATAGAGTTTGTAAGAAAAGGGATAGGCTATTTTTGGGGTTAAAGTTTATCCATTGAAGGAAATACCTATGCATAGATTATAGTGGCCTTAAGTCAAGTCGAGCTTAAGTAGTGTAAGTGAATAGAATGACTATCACTTGAAGTATTGAGTGAGAACACTTTGGCCAAAGTAGTGTGATTTCCTTTGGCTCCATTGTCAGTTCACTGTGTCCATGTAGTGCATGCTAGTTCCAGATTGTAGGGTGACAAGTTCTAGTCATGTAGGTCACAACACTAATCTCAGAATGGGTTGCGTACGAGGTTACTCCACCAATCTCTTCATTGAAGGGTAGGGCCTTCTATCTTATGATAGATGTGTGGGGGACCGCATATGAGTCCATGGTTGGTGGAAAAGTGCTTGAGTGATGCTTCTCCTCCTCAATAGGTGACAAATGACCAAGATTTGAAAGGTGGATCGTAGACCATCTATATCTTTTGATTTGAAGCTCGGTTGAGCTATGTATGTACTTGTACACATTCTTGGAATATTGTAATTTGTGAAATTATTATATAGAAATGGAATCCATGTTGATTATTGTTATGTCATCTATGTTCAAGTGTTCTTAAAAAAAAAAGAAAAAAATTATTGCAATGGTTTGCTCATAGTTTATTTACTCGCAAAGTGAAAACTTAGGAAAATTTACTTCAGTGAATGGTTGGCATGTTACATGTGGTATTAGACCTACCAGGTTTAGCTCTGGAACCTATGAGCTCATCATTCTTTGTGTCCAATGTTATCTAATATTTGGAAATCCTTGTGCTAGGATGGTGCGCCTCAGGTTAATGACTAGAAATTCAGTAATAAGAAATGAGCGCTACCTCAAGCCCAAGAAGGAAAGAGAAGCCATCGCTAGAACAATTGAGGGTACTAACTACAACAATGCCATCTAGTTAAGTGACACTGAAACCTTCATTCACGCACTTTCTCAAATCAATGGTGTGAAGAGAAAGATGAAGATGGAAGCCAAGTACAACTATCTACCTTTTGTCTCACCAAGGAAGTCTAATTCATTATTAATATCCAGGGATATGCTCTCAGAAGGAACTGTCAATCTAACATTTATCTTTAGAGATCGTAGAGTTCTTCCAATGGTGGAAGTAATTGTAATTTCCTCAAGTAACAAGTTTGAGGGTTATGCACCTCGTAACTATGTATCGAATGACAAATCCGAAGGCTATTATCCATTTTGGGATGGGTATGAACAAATGAGAGACAAGCAACAATCTCAATCTATAGGGTATACTCCATTAAGTTATGTGTCAGAGAGTTAATCTGAGGGATAATCTCCACTCAACTATCTAAATAGTCACTCCATGTAATCAAAAGGATATTGAGATCCCTGAGAAATGAATAAAATCATGTGTTTATTAGAAGCTTGCACTTAATCTTATGTGGAATACCTTATATGCAATTGAATGTCATTTTAATGTTTTCCATAGGATAGTTGATAACATGATTAAATCTAACATGGATAAACCTTCAAGGATTTTTTTTCTTGCAAAGATGGTCAGAACATGAACCAACCCTGGCAGAAGCCAAGAAGTTAGGCAAGGACCAGTAGGAGTTGAAGCTAGACTGGACCAAATCTTAGCAAGGTTGGAAAACCTAGAGCAAGAAAGAAGGGTAAAGGATAGAGTTGAGAAGGAAGTTCCAAATAATGAGAATGAGGGAGAAAACTCTTCTCATGAACATGATCAACATCATGATCATGAGAGAGAGAGAAATCACCTTCTCCATTTGAGGAAACCAATAGGAAGCATATGGCTTCTGAACTCTCTAGAGATATGAAGAAAACTACCCCACCCAAGTTTGAAGGAAGCGCCAGCAAAGATGAAGCCGAGGCTTGGTTAGTTCAAATGGAGAACTATTTCGAAATTCAAAATTATATTGAGGTCACCAAAGCAGCAGGGGGAGCATACTAGTTAGCAGGAGAAGCCTCTAATTGGTAGATGAATAAAAAGATGGAACTCAATCTTAACTCATGGAAACTGACATGGAGTGAATTTGTTGAAATTTTTCATAAAAGATGGTTACCCCAACTCTATTTTGACCAAAAACTCATGGATTTTTAGAGTCTGAGACAAGGGGATATGACTGTCAATGAGTATTGGGATAATTTTACCCGTCTTCTACGTTATGTTCCTATGTACTAGAAAGATGAACGCTTCTGCATAAGAAAGTTTATCATGGGACTTAATAGTTAGATTAGAGTAGAGGTGGATGTACACGGTCCAACTACTATGGATCTTGTGTATGAGAAAGCAGTTAAACAAGAGCAGAAGCTCAAAGCTATCTCCATCCTCCAGGAAAACAAAAACTATAAGAAGATTGCAGGAGTTCAGGACAAACCAACTCCAAAGAAGATGGAAGTTGTGAAAAATATACCCAAGCAAGGAGACAAAGGATCCTGTAATGGTGGAAAAGAATCAAAAAGGGAATGTAAGAGAAATAGTTCCAGTGATGGGAATACCAACAATGTTGGTTGAAATGCTAATAAATTTGGAGAAGCCACAAGAAAGAGAGGACCAAATGCTATATGTTTTAGATGTGGAGGAGACCACTATGCTAGAGAATGTCCCAATGGGTCTTCCAGGTCATGATCTTATGGTAACCCACTGCCTACCCGACAAGTGATGTTCCAACAAAAGATACATGCAGCTGTAGATGTTCGCCAAACGGAGTATCAAGTGACTCCAATTGAAACTCCATGTATTTTGTTTGGCTTACCCATTTCTATACTTATAGATACTAGTGCAACTGAAAATTTCATTTCACCTAGAGTAGTTGAGTAGATATCTAGAAAATTTGGTTACATGGAAAATTCTTGGGATGTTGAGTATGCAAACTAGACAAGAGAAAAGGTGGAACAATGTTTTTTCGAGGCTAGGATAGAGCTACCTTGTTTTTCTACTAAAGTGAACCTATTTGTTGCATGCTTAGGATCCTGTGATGTTATCTTAGGTATGAACTTGTTATGGAGACATAGGGCTAAGGTAGATTTCCATGTGTATAGTTGTAAAATTGCACCCCTTGCAATTTCACATACATTCTTGCATCTACTTTGGTGTCCACTCCCTTAACACTTGAGTAGGCTCATTTTAGACCCTGCATCAACCTTTTTCCCCTCTCAGGATGCTCTAGCACCCCTTTTCAGCAGCTACCTTCACGCGTCATCTTTGCATCAACCTTGTGCTTTCCTTTTTCTCGTCGTTTTGTAGCGTGATGTGTCTAGAAACTAGCATGCTGCGTGGATGTCCATGCACCGCGCTAGTGTCCTGCGACGTTTCAACATTCAAATGACCGTTTTCATGCATGTTTTCCACTTGTCACCTCCTTTGGTCGGTGGTAATGACTCAAGATTCCTTGTAACCACCCAGGAAGCTTATTTTCCTTCCTTAAATGTTATCTTTTCACTTCATTTGCAACTCTCTTCTACTTCTAGCTCCATTCCTCTGCTTCTAACTTCTCTCCAACTTTTGCTTGCACAACTTCATATAGATTGTTACAATAGCTTCACTTCTAACTTCATTCTAGTTGCTAGCTTCTACAACTCTTTCAAGCTCTCACAACAATCCTTTGCAGCATGCTCTTGGCTCTTATAGCTTTCTTTTTTTCCCTCCTTGGCTTCCTAATCCTTGCATATCTATAGTGCCTTGTACCTTTGAGCATCTTGGGATTTGTCATATCCCCTAAATAATACATCTCTACTTTGTGATATGGGTTCTCCTCCTCAAGCGAGGATTGCTTTTATCACCTACATTTTGTGATATGGGTTCTCCTCCTTGAGCAGGTTTGCTTTATCACATCACATTTGCTTACTTCTCACTCTCTCTATCTTTTTGGCTCTATCTGGAGGTGGGAACACCAAAACAAGGGTTTGACTGAGGTAAACCCCTAAACCCCTATATAGCCCCAACACTTTCTCTAGATATCATGCATGCAGGTTTTGAAGACATTCATGTGCTGGAGGTTTCATCACTTGCATGGTTGTAAGCATTTCCTTTCTTCTCCTTATCTTTATCATTTCTATTTCACTTTATTTCAATTTCAAGTATACTTTCTTCTTTCTCACGCTCTAAGACTTCTTAGCAATTAGGAGTAGAAGTAGCCACTTTCTGTATTTTTTGTGATAAAATCGCTTCGTCCATATGGATCGCTTAGCACACCACGCTGTTGTTGTCCTAGACCCACACTCACTGCCTTTTTGGCCAAGAGCTTGCCAGTTTATCCAGAAAATCTCTGTGACCTACTCTTTCAGATTTTGAAACTCTTGTTGTTGTTCCTTGAGGTAGTTTAGGAAATTTTTCCCTGTCAGGCTCTCTGAATGAAGAGAAATCGTGAGTAGCTTAATCCCCATTCTCTACATTTTGGTGAACATGACGGAAGATGGTATTTTCAAAACTAGGAATTTATTTACCCCACTTCATGGTCATAACTTTTGGCTCGGTGTCAAATTTTAGAACTGCTGGTAACTGCTGGAAAGGTCTCTAGAGAACTAGTTCAATCCTTAAATACTAGTAAGTGCTCTCAATAGTCAAATTTTAGGACCAACGAAGTTTCAACCTCAAATTTGCTCAAGACCTCCTCTAAAATGCAAATTACTAGAACCTAGAAAATAATCTAAAAAAAATAGAAAATCTAAATTTTTGGTTTTTATTTGTTTTAGGACAATTAAAATGAATTTAATATCTCTTTATTAGTTCAAGATTCATAATTTTTTCAAAAATTTTTAATGATGTTCCATTTCATGCATGTGATGGTGACTTAGCTTACCCATGTCACTGATATCTTAGATGCTTCCTCACGGAAGTCCCTCTTTGCTTTGGGAGGATATTTTGTTGCAAGAAGATGAAAATCATTGATACCTTTCTTTAATGTTACTCTACCTTTCTATTCATTCCAATGCACCCTTCTAGAGATGTTGCATCTGTGGAATGATGAATCTTCCCTTCATTGCAATGCACTCTCTTCTAGAGGCATTGCATTTGTGAATGATGAATCTCCTCTCCATCCCAATGTATTCTCTTCTATAGATGTTGCATTGGTGGACAATCAATCTCATCTTTGTTCTGATGCACTCTCCCCTAGAGAGTATGCATTAGCGCATGATGAATCTCCTTCCACATTTGATAATATTTGGATTGATGTTGAGAATATGTATTCAAATAATTATTCCACTAGTTGTGATGATTTTGTAAATGCAATCTATGTCTTTGCTACCCCTTAAAGGCCTAAGAGACCGGTCATTTATGTGACTCTAGCTAATCCTTCTCCTAAAAGGATTTGTTCTATTGATGGTGTTCCATTTGATAGAGATTCTCTTGATCTTTCCATGGCTCCCTCTTGTAGAGCAGTATCCCATACTTAAAGAATAGAATGAATAAACAACCAGGTCTTCTTCAAGCACCTAAACCCATGACTAAAGCACCTAGTGATTACAATCTTCTCGAGCAACTTCGAGTTACTCCGACTAAGATCTCACTATGGGACTTGCTTTAGTCTACTTCGATTTACCAAGGTATGCTTTAGGAATCCTTGCAAAAGATCCTCTTGCCTGCCTCTACTAGGTCGATAGATGTTGATGCATTGATAGCTCATATTTGTGTGGATTTTTTGAATATTACGCTCTATCCAGGGAGTTTCACCTTTGGAAGTACATAAGCTGCTAGATCCTCTAATGATTATAGTTAACATTAATATTATCGAATTAGACATACTCAGTTGACGTTGGTTCGTGTTTCAATATAATGGCCGATCAATCTACGCTTCTAAGATTACTATTGATTTATCTTCCCTTAATGCTTCTTCTATTGTCATTCGTGGGTTCGATAATGTTAATCGACAACCTTTAGGCATGATAGTCTTGCCTTTGAGGTTGGGACCCATTACTGTACCTACCCTTGTATATGTTATGTTGGAAAAGTTACCTTATAACCTTCTTCTTGGTAGGTTGTGGATTCGTGCTATAGGTGCAGTCCCATCTACCTTGCATAAATCTATTAAGTTCATTTGCAATAATCGAGTAGTCACAATTAAGGCTGACCCTGATGTTATGCGCTTATGTGAAATGGAAACTACCGATCAGGTTTTGGTTGTGCCTACTCTTACCCCTTTAGTGTCTTCTAATGTGTCGATGTTTACTCCAACAGTACCTACTACAAAGGATACTCTTGAGATAAATTTCCCTAAAGAAGATCCTTCTGAAGAAAGAAATATTAAATCTGCTCCTCCTACTTCTCAAAATAATGCATGTCTTGGTGATGATTTGGGTTCCTTAGACTTTATAGATTCCTTCATTGGGGAATATAAAGTTGACCCGATTCACTTAGACCTTCTGATAACAACATCTGAAACTGCTACCAAAGATGGTCATTCTTCTGTATTGCAAGATAAGGTGGATGCAAATTGTAATGTCCTTAGTGTCGACCCTCCTTATGAAGAAGAGGATCACACTTCTATTAAAGAGGATAATGTTGATAGTCCTATCAAGAAGGTTAATGGAAATCTCAAAGAAGAGTATGATCCCCCTAGCCATAATAATACTCTCCATGAGGATCCTCCATTGTCTTCCATCTTCGTATCTTCTTCTTGCGAGCAATCAAAATTTTCTCCACAAGAGAAAGGGTTGCTTCCTGCTCCTCATCCTTTATTTGAGCAAGAGCGTATTTTTTTGTGGCTCCTAAAAGCCCACTAAATCACTCTTCCTTCTCCTGCACGCAAGAAATTTCATAAGCAGGATAAAGAAAAACATTATTTTTGTGCATACCATCAAGTGCTTGGCCACTCCACAAGTGAATGTAGGTCCTTGAAGGACAAGATACAACAAATTTGTGATTCGGGTTCCATCACTCATTTTTTTGTTATAGCACCTGCCTCTTCTTTGAATAACAAGTGATATCGAGGTTTAACTCTATCCTGTATGTTCTAATTATCTTGCATGGTTCTCCTCCCCTATATGTTGGAGGTAGTGATAACTTGTTCTCAAGATGTGCATCCTTCTTAAGGACCCCCTCTTTTCTCTCTATTTTTCAAATGAAGCATCCCTTGAGTGGAACCTCTTTCTCTTGAAGGGTTCCCAAGGGACCCCCTTGGAAAGTATTTATCTCAAATGAATTCTTCGCGTCTAGCTTGGGGGAAACCTGACTAGACCTCGCTTTTCAAATAGTGCGTCCCTTGAGTGGACCCCTCTTCTTTTGAATGATTTCCAAGGGACCCCTTTGAAAAGCTCTTCCACTTGATGACAGCCACAATAACTGCTTTACTTGCTTTGTGTGGCCAATTTCTCACTTTGTAGAAGTCAGGAAGCCACTTTCTTTCTCTCACTCCTTTACGAGTCCCCTTCTCTAGGTTTCTCCATGTGAGATCTTGGGGATACCTCCTCAAAAGGTGCTCACGCACCAGAGGGCTTTCTTCTAAGCTTCCTCCATGAGATCTTCTGTGGTCAGCCCCCAGAAGTTCAAGCAGTCTAGAACTTTCTTTTGCTTCTTCATGGAGAGAGATCTTGAGGACACCTTCTGCCTCCGCTGGCCTCAGAAGGTGTTGCCCTCATGTGAGAGATCTTGGAGGGCACTTTTTCTGTGTTTCCTTCATGTGAGAGATCTTGAGGATACCTTCTTGTAGGTCTACGGGCTTGTAAGGCACTTTATTCTCGGGGCTTCCTTCATGTGAGAGATCTTGAGGGTTTCCTCCTTGTAGATCTATGGGCTTGTGAGATGCTTTCATCCTATGGGATATGTCCATTGTCGGTCTATGGGCCTTCAATGCACTTTGTTCAAACTCTCCTTGGGTCTCAGGACCTATGGAGCCCCTCTCTGTTAGCTCTCAAAAACGCAGGTAAAGGGTACCTCAAGAGGCTACCAATCTCTTGATACGTTTTAGGGTAATAAACAAGGCTAATTGACATAAACCTTCTACTCTTCAGGTACTGCTAGACCTAGGCAGGTGTACCTAGATGAATTGAGCAGACTTGACTTTTAATCTTCTCTTCTTGTAATGATTTTTCCATGATGGCAGATAGAAGTAGACAAATAAATCAAATTTGGTATAAATTGTATACCAATATTCAAAACTAAATCCTAATATGCTCAATTAACAGATGTAAAGAAAAATGAATGAATCTTAATGGTGAAATGCAGAGACTAGTGCCTTATTGGGTATGTAGAGTCAAATGAAATCTTAAATGAGTGACTTCTTTCTGGAGGACATTCAAATTGTTTGGCATATTTTTGTTTATAACTAATATAAACATGCAAGATTGTGATTATTAAGTTCTTACTAATCTAGATGAATTTCCTTGATTATTGTGATTAATTAAAAGGATTTAATCATTCCTTGAAAGAACCTATCAACCAGTCACACAGATACAGCTAATATGTACTGATAAACCGAACATAACTTGTTATGTCAATTTAAATAACCAGACAACATTAATCTTAGAGACAACTTAAATAACTCTTTCAATAGGCACAACAAAACAATTGACACTAGAAAATACGCCAACAAATCAAATAATTCTCATTGATATCTCCATGACTTCAAAACATTCACCAGAGTCTTAGACCTACGAAACATTGTGTTCCACCGTATATTTTTCTATTCTCTAATCTATTCTACTTATCCCCTATTTCATTTCCAAAACAGACATTTATACATTGAGAATACGAAAGGACACGTCCTTTCAGAAATTGAAATATCACATTTTACAAAACAAAAAGATAGAGAATAATTAAGCTCTATTAAGCCACATGTGAGTTTTAGCAAGATGATCTAAATAATCCCGATGCTCGTATGTGTCCGCATCTCCAACAACATTCTGGATCATGATTTCCATCCTTATCATCTCCTCATTCTGCTCGCTCACTTCCTCTAATGTTGTATCCTCTGCAGAAGCTAGCTTCAAGACTTCCTTCAGTATTGACTCACATTCACTTTTCCATCTAGTGGCTTCCTTCAATTCTCCTTTATCATCAGAGAATGTGATCACAGTCTTCTTGGCAGCATCAATCAACCCCTGTTCATCCCCCCTGCAACTCAACAGAGAAGTTTCAATGACGATTTACAATATGATCTACAGCATCAAGTGCTGCACTGTTAGAAGCATCTCTTTGGGTTATCTCATGAAACTTCTCCATAATTCGTCCATCCATCCTTGTGTGTTCTTTCAATGTGACAAGAGTATGAGAATATTTTCCCCACAGTTTATTTAACCAAGATGTCAAATTATCCTGCCTCTTCTTGACAATTGTTGCAATTACATCGTGCTTTCCCTGAGAATAAGCACTTGATCCTACCCAATGATCTTTTTCCTGAGAGCTTTCTCCTTCAGTGAGAATTTTGGTTGGCCCCATTGAAATACCATACAATTCTTTCAGTCTATCATTCTCTCTCAACATTCTTTCATTATTTGCCTTGTACATTTCTCTTTCTTTTATCAGCATCTGGATCTGTGCTTTGTTCAATTTTGCAATATTGACCCCAATTTCTACAGTAGCCATACGATCAGCCTCTCTAACTTTTAGGGTCATGACATGGCCAAATTCCTTCTCTGTGTCAATTACTTTTGATTTCTTGTGGGGTGGGTACAAAGCCCATATCATCAATGATCCCTCATTAGTATTGTACTTAGAGCCTGCATACACCTCTGTTACCTTTTATCTGTCGAGCTTGTGTGTAGCATTGCTATCCCTCAAGAAACTATCAAAAACCAATGCAGAGTTTAAGTCAAGGCCAAGAAAAATCATGACACCAGCGTTCTCCAACATTATTCCTTCCCTTTTCAGGAGTCATATTTGTCATTTCATCATCCACACACTTTCTCAATCGGCCCAACAATTGTTCCTCATTTCCTGAAGTGACATCATCAACATTTTCTCTTATCTCCTTCCCCTTTTGCTTATACAAGAATGCCTTGAATTCTGGGGAATTTATAAACTCATCATCAGAAACAAATGATCTATATTCCATATGTCTTGTATCAACATCACCACTTCTATACTCTATTCTCTGGTTGGGCAAACATACTGTTGAGTCCTCAACCTGGATACCTTTTCTGGTTTACCTTGTGGTACATTATCCCTTGGTGTCTCCTCTCCTCCAGGAGTCAATTGCTCTGTTTCCTGCAGCCCTTGGTTATACCTTTCAACCACCATTTCAGCTTCATCTTCATCCAAGTTTCTGATCATATCATCAAAGGGATAGGGTACATGCTGATACCCTCCAAAATTTATCTTCAGCTTAGCAGAATTGATATATCCCTCTGGATCAAAATCCTTTCTGGGTGGTCCTCTCTTCATATTATAATGCAACAATCTATCAAGGATTGAATTGTATCCTTCCTTAGACAACACAGTGAAGTCACCAAAACACAATGTACTAGGCATAAAAGCCTGCTTCCCAAAAGAGCTGAAATGCATCACACTGTTGTAATCCATCTGTTTGATAATTTCCAAATATGCAACTCTGTTTGGAACTGTCCTTGGAAAAATGAAAGGGGCATCTTCAAATCCATATACTCTGATCACTGTAGCTCCCTCCAAAAAATACCAATCTCCCCAGTTATGATCAATTGGCCCATTGAAGTCTTTTGGCAAGAGGAATCTTTTAATCTCATCACTCAATGAAAAATTACAAGGAAATTGATACAGCTTATACAATGTTTTTACAAAATGTTCCTCGAAATGAATGAAACTGGAACTAGCAAACCTGCTGTCCCAAATAGCAATCCACAATTGAACAGGAAATGCTTCACCTTCCCTACCAATTTGAGAAATCCTCAATTCTAGAGGCCACACTCCTAACTCCTGTCCAAATTATAGCACCAAGTGCATCAACAATGAATAGTGTCTGAGATGAACAATAGATGATCCGCCCTTGATAGCCATCAACCCTGAATCAAGCCCCTTAGAAATGTATGAGGCATAGTCAAATGGCCTAGAATTGTGATACTGAATATCTACTGTGATAATCATTAGCACAATTGACATGAATTCTGGGGCATCCATTCCCAACACTTGACACACTGAGAAATATGTGTACCTCATATAGGGATCAAACAAATCCACATGATAAGGAGGCCCCTCACTATCTTGCAGAGGATATGGCTTGCTACCCTGTTTAATCCTGTAAATTGGCAACCTCCAGCCCTTATAAGTAGTATCCATTCTTGAAAATTCTTTCTCCAATTCTTCACAACTAATCTCCTCATTGCAGAACCCTTCTAATTTGAAAACCTCACCTATCGCTTCTTTTGACACATATATCTGTGGTTTCCCAGATGGGTCACATATAGCCTTATGTTTTGGATCATAATGATCTGCAAGCAATTTCACTAGTTCTGCATTCACAAATACATTAGGGCACACCAGTTTCCCTACATTCAGCTTCCAAGGATTACAGACTAGTTCAAAACGGTTTCTCCTATGGTAGTGAAAATTGAATAGTTCATATCCTCTTACAACAGTCTAGACATCACCTATGAACTTGCATTTATCATCTAACTTATCAACTTCTGCCCTAAGTTGTGCGGACCTTCTGGCTTTAGGCCCTGAACCAGGTAATTGGTCAATAAGATCCTGGTTTAACCTTTGTTCAGTGCCCTCATTCTCTATATCAACCTTTTGTTTCTTTCCTTTTGACTGACTACTCTCACCAAGCTTTCTACCCTTAGCTTTTCCAGAACCAGAAGACTCCATTCTTCAAGATTACAGAACTTAAAATTAGAAGGATGAGATGCAATTACTTACAGTATTCAGCTCGAGCTCCTCAGATTGAAAGACGTCCTGGTTCTCTATTCACCTTGTCAATTATTCTGCAATCAATTCGGTAC
The DNA here is from genome assembly GCA_007258455.2 of Sequoia sempervirens. Taxonomy (NCBI): domain Eukaryota; kingdom Viridiplantae; phylum Streptophyta; class Pinopsida; order Cupressales; family Cupressaceae; genus Sequoia; species Sequoia sempervirens. Next base: position 752,429,174 of record VDFB02000003.1, on the reverse strand, counting down.
TGAAAAATTGATTAAACCTTCATTGTTATATCCCATCGTGCCATTAATGAAGCACGAATGAAGGCTCGTTTGAAACTGGCACTGTCGCATCAAATGTCCTGTCGGTGAGAGATTTTCAAATCTGGGGCAAAGTCCTTTTGCAATGTTTATTACACCATTCTCCAAGACATTCTGTGGTCTTACCGACACCTGGAATCAAATTGATGACTACTGCTTTTGTTTTTCATGTCACTGTGACAACTTCAAGTCGAGGAGATGTCTCATAGATATCATTGTGTCTTACCGATATGCATTCTTCAATGTATTCTCCAGTCGCTAAGACAAAGTCACCCCTTTGTCGATGAAAACATACTTCGGCATGACCATTGAGTTTCACACTGACAAAATAAATCTTACCGATGAAAAAATTCCATCGGCAAGACCATGAATCTTCGCGAAGACTCATACCGATACCAAATGTCTCGCTGAACCCATTCCTCCAGATTACTCCATTCGGTGAGACTCACCTCGACATACTCTGTTGGTATAACTTTCAAACCTTGGTGAAACTTATGCCGAAGACTTCTTCTCCTGGCGATGCATATCTCTATCGATGTAAATTTGAGTCGGCAAGACTGCAAGAGCTCACTCCGAAATACGCTAATAGAGTCCCTTTGTATTTGATTCGGCAAGACAAGAGCCACTCTCCAAGACCTTACCCCGATGCATGTAAGTCTTACCGAGATGTTTTCTTGTGAGCCGATCGGTGAGAAAATATGATTTCGTTATGACTTCACGCTGATACCCATCAGTTTGGCCGAAATGACCCTTCTATGTACTAGTCGGTGAGACATATTGAATTCATCGTGACATTACATCGATGCCCCAACCTATGCCGATGTATCTTTTCATACGCTGGTCAGCAAGAGATAATATGTCACTATGACCTCATCCCGAATATGATTCTTATGCTGATATGAATCCTCTCCTTCGCCGAAACAAAAGAAGTATCCTGCCGATAGTTTGCAACAAACATACATTAGTGAAAAATATAGGTCGAGGAGACCTTCACCCTGTCTTGCCGATATGGGTAGTACAATGGAATGTGAAGGACTAGATGGATTTAAATGGATCTCATGACAGAAAATAAGCAAGACAATACGAAGAGGGAATTTTATGCTTATGATGAGGACTCACTTTAGAAACTCATGAATGCAATTGACTGTGAAAAATTCAAAATTTTATAGTTCTAACACTCTCTCTCTTGGAATTATCATTCCTTTCTAGCTTCTCCCTCTTAAATTCTTTTCAATTATCTTCTCTTCTCTTTTGTATATACCAGATCAAAGATCTGCATCTTCTTCATCCTGTGTATATACCCTTCCTCTCTTCATTTTAGATTTCTTCTATTTGTTATAATTTGGGGATGATGCATAGTACTGAGACAACCTTTTACATCGAGGTCTCTTTACTTTGCTGACTCGAATCCTTTAGTTTTTATGCTCTAACATTATTGTCTAGTGCAGGTATTTCTCGTCTAACACATTGGTTTTGCAGATCTTCAGCCTGGGGGAAAGCTTCTGTGGTTTGAAGAGTCATATGCTTCCTCTATAGTATCCTTTTGGCATATGATGTTATTTATGTTTAGTAGATTTCCTTTAGAGTGCATATTAATGTAGATTCATATGTCCACTAAAGTGGGGGCAAAATGTATAGTCATAAAATTGCACCTCTTGCAATTTCACATACATTCTTGCATCCGCTTTGGTGTCCACTCCCTTAGCACTTGAGTAGGCTCATTTTACCCCTTGCATCAACCTTTTTCCCCTCTCAGGATGCTCCAACACCTCTTTTCAACAGCTACCTTCGCGCGTCATATTTGCATCAACCTTGTGCTTTCCCCATTCTCATCGTTTTGTAGCATGATGTTTCTAGACACTAGCATGCCACGCAGACGTTCATGCGCCGTGCTAGCATCCTACAATGTTTCAACATTCAAATAGTCATTTTGTGCATGTTTTTCACTTGTCACCTCCCTTGGTTGGTGGTAATGGCTTGAGATTCCTTGTAACCACCCAGGAAGCTTCTTTTCCTTCCTTAAATGCTATCTTTTCACTACATTTGCAACTCTCTTCTACTTCTAGCTCCATTCCTCTGCTTCTAACTTCTCTCCAGCTTTTGCTTGCACAACTTCATACAACTTGTTACAACAGCTTCACTTCTAGCTTCATTCTAGTTGCTAGCTTCTACAACTCTTTCAAGCTATCACAACAATCCTTTGCAACATGCTCTTGGCTCTTATAACTTTCTTTGTTTCCCTCCCTGGCTTCCTAATCCTTGCATATCTACAATGTGTCTCACACCTTTGAGAATCTTGGGATTTGTCACATCCCCTATTTACTACATCTCTACTTCATAATATGGGTTCTCCTCCTCGAGCAAGGATTGCTTTTATCACCTAAATTTTGTGATACGGGTTCTCCTCCTCAAGCGGGGTTTTCTTTTATCACATTGTGTTTGCTTACTTCTCACTCTCTCTATCTCTTTGGCTATCTATGGAGGTGGGAACACCATAATGGGGGTTTTACTAAGGTAAACCCCTAAACCCCTATACAACCCGAACACTTTCTCTAGATATCATGCATGCAGGTTTTGAAGACCTTCATGTGCTGGAGGTTTCATCACTTTCATAGTTGTAAGCATTTCCTTTCTTCTCCTTATCTTTATCATTTCTATTTCACTTTATTTCAGTTTCATTATACTTTCTTGCTTTCTCACGTTCTAAGATTTCTTAGCAATTAGAGTAGAAGTAGCCACTTTTTAATTTTTTGTGATAAACTCGCTTTCTGGTACGTATGGATGCCATCCCGCTAGAGAGACACCAGCATACCACACTGTCGTCCCAGACCTGTGTTGTCATCTTTTTGCTAAGAACTTGTCAGTTTATCTAGAAAATATCTGTGACCTATTTCAAATTCTGAAACTCTTGTTGTTCCTTGAGGTAGTTTAGGGCAGTTCGCCCCGTGAGTCTCTCTGAATGAAGAGAACTCGTGAGTAGAAAATCCCTAGGCTTCTCTACACCATGCTAAAATAGTAGAATGCCTAGATGATCTTGGTAACCAAGTGAAGTTTCAAGGGATACCTAGACAGGTCAAGATTTGTCAAATCTCAACAATTCAATTGTTAAGGGCTAAGAAGAAAGGGTGTAAACTCTTTGTAGTCAAGATGGAAAAACTTGAAGAAAATCTTGATAACTTGGAATCACACAGCTTCCAAGAGATGGAAGATGGTGAAATGGAAGAATCTAGAATGTCAGATATGGAGAGGTATCCTACACTGAGAAATTTTTCATATGTGTTTCCAGATGAATTACCTAGATTGCCATCGAAAAGGATATTTGACTTCTCTATAGATATAGTTCTAAGATCCAAACCTATTTCCAAGGTACCTTATAGAATGAAAAAAACTGAATTAATGGAGCTTAAGGAACAATTGGATGAATTGTTGTCTAAAGGGTTGATAAGACCAAGTGTATCACCTTGGGGAGCACCAGTAATATTTGTGGAAAAGAAGGATGGTACTTTGCATTTGTGTATAGATTATCGTATGCTTAACAAAGCTATGGTAAAGAACAAGTATGCATTACCACGCATTGATTATTTTTTTGATCAAATGAGGGGAGATTCCATATTCTCTAAGATAGATCTGAGATTTGGATACCACTAGTTGAGAATGAACGATGAAGATATCTTTAAAATTGCATTAAGAACCAAATATGAATACTATGAGTTTACATTTCTACCCTTTGGGTTAACAAATGCACCTGCAACATTTAAGAACCTTATGAATAGTGTATTTAGGGATTGCCTAGATAAAATTTTCTTAGATTTCCTAGATGAAATTTTGATTTACTCAAAGAATGAGGAGGATTGTTGTAGACATTTAGAAATTGATCTACGACTTAGATAACTTAAGTTGTATGGAAAAATCACTAAGTGTACCTTCTTCATGAAGAGAGTTCATTATCTTGGTCATGTGATCTCAACAGATGGAATTTTAGTAGATCCAACTAAGATCAAGGCAGTGTTGGAATGGCCAGTACCCAAGAATGTCTCAAAAGTAAGAATTTTTATGGGATTGACATGATACTATAGAAAGTTTGTTGCAAATTTCTCCTAGATAGCCTTTATGATCACTTCTTTATAGAAGAGAGGGAAGAAGTTTGAGTGGAAAAAAAAGTGCCAAGTAGCCTTTGACCTACTCAAAGAGAAATTAACTACAACACTGATCTTGAAAGTACCAGATCCTGAGGGTGACTTTACTGTTATCATGAATGCATTAGGAGAGGGCTTAGGGGGTGTGTTAATGCAAGATGGTCAAGTAATTTTTTATGAATCAAGGAAGCTAAAACCTTATGAGTAGAATTATGCATCACATGATTTAGAGTTAGCAGTTGTGGTTCATGTATTGCAAATGTGGAGGCATTACTTGTTAAGGAAACCCTTTGAGATGAGAACTGATCATCATGGGTTGAAATATCTTTTCACTCAACCTAATCTGAATGCTAGCTAGAGAAGATGGTTAGAGTTAATAGCAAACTATGAATTTAATATCAAATATATTAAAGGGAAATAAAATCGGGTTTTTAATGCCTTGAGTCAAAGACATCATATTGCTTCGATAGTAACAATTCAAACTGACTTTAAAGGTCAGGTATTGCAAAAGTGCAAAGAGGATGAGTACTATATGCAAGTTAAGCAAGCACTCACAAGCAATCCGAAAGATGCTAGGTATGAAGGTTTTCATTTTGAACCTAGTGAGTATACTTAGTTATAAGAGAAGAATGTATATACCTAACTCAGAAGAGTTAAGAAATCTGGTATGGAAAGAAGTACATGAAGCACCGTACTCTGGACACCCTAGTGTGACAAAAATGATGGTAAATGTTAAGCCATTATATTTTTGGAAGGGGATGAAAGGAGATGCTACTCGATTTGTGGCTAGGTGTCTTGAATGTCAAAGGGTAAAGACGAAGCATCATCATCCTACAGGTTTGTTATATCCACATGATATACCAGAGATAAAGTGGCAAGTGATAAGTATGGACTTTGTGCAAGGATTTCCTATGTCAAGGAATAAGCACAATGCCATTCTTGTGGTTGTAGAAAGCTTACCAAAGTAGCACATTTCATACCCAAGAACCTTACTGATGGATCACCTATCATAGCAAGAATTTTTTTGCAAGAATTGTTTAGGTTGCATGGGATTCCTTCGAAGATTATCTCGAATAGGGATGCATGAGTCACTTCTAGGTTTTGGCAAACCTTGTTTTATGCACGAGGGACTTAGTTGAATATTAGCTCAGTATATCATCCAGAAATAGATGGAAAAACGGAAAGGGTAAATCAAGTATTAGATGACCTACTTAGAATGTATTGCATGGATCATCAATAAAAGTGGGAAGACTACTTTCCTTTGGTAGAATTTGATTACAACAATTCTTACCATTCTGCAATAAATATGGCCCATTTCAAAGTGATATATGGTTGAAAGTGTCAAACTCCTATAAGTTGGGATAAACTTGAGGATAGAGTGAGTCTTGGGCTTGAAATGTTGGCTGAAATGTTGGATGAAATGGAAGAGCAAGTGAGAATTGTTAAGAAAAGATTGGCTGAAGCTAACAATAGATAGAAAAGTTATGTTGATGCTAAGAGAGTGCCCCAAAATTTTTCCATAGGTGACAAGGTGTTGTTGAGAGTGAAACCTCACAAGAGTTCCATTAAATTTGGAAAGTCTTCCAAATTAGCCACACACTATGTAGGACCTTTTGAGATTCTCGAGGAAGTAAATCTGGTAGCTTATCGAATTGTGTTGCCACCAGCTCTTGCCAGGATGCATAACGTCTTCCATGTGTCCTACTTAAAGAAGTATATACCAAGTGATAATCATGTGATTGATTGCAATGATTTATAGGTACAAGACCCAGGAGTGGTAACACTTGAGCCCATCAAAGTGCTCATAACGTGTAAGCTTTGCTTGTGTAATAGGGAGGTCTTGCAATGTAAGTTCCAGTCAAAGCAGTATGCAAAAGACTCTACCACTTGGGAAGACTATGCTGAGATACAACAAAAGTTTCCTCATGTTTTAGATGCATTTGAGAGTACTTGAACAATATATTGTTTGTGTGTATGTTTCCTGTTGCTACATAAAATCATCGGGGACAATGATTCACAAGGGGGAAGTATGTTACACCCCAATTATGTATTTACTATTTACTATTACTATGTAGGATAAATGTGAATGTAATTTGTATTCTGAATGAGAATAAAATGTGCTTTCACTTTGTTATCAATAAATTATGAATGAATGTTGTTCATTTAAATGATATGTGAAGAAATTAATATATGTGAAATGAATGGTTATTGAATTGTGTATTCTAACTATGGAGATATATTATGTGTAATGCATATTTGTTGAACAAATGACTACCATGGGAATGTGTTAGTTGATGCAGGTATATGTTCAATCCTCCAAGGGGAAGTATCGCTCAGGAGAAGATCTTGGTCGAGTAACAAGTAATGTAACCTATCTGAGCTACACACACTCACAGTAGAATGGTTGAGTCAAGTTATTGTGTTTGGTGTTGGTAAGTCATCCTTAGTAAGATGTGTCTGCATTAGTAAGGGTCATGATTACTTTTGAATGCATGCTTGGGTGATGTTTACCTATTAGAGCTTATGAGTTCTTCCTTATAAATTACTATGCGTGTATTGATGAGTTGAACACATGTGGAATGTATGTATATGTATACATATGCATGTCGACGATAGTCCATACTCATGAAGGAACACATACATGAGAGTACATAGGTAGACGTACCTATGCATGCTTATGAACGAGTTGCTTTTGAGCATGGAGCTATCAAATGGACAATATGATAGGAATATGTATATGTATAAATACATCATTCATCTGTTCCTGATCAACACAATAGTAATTGTGTATGTACTTGGTATGCAATCAAATATGTATATATATATGTATATATGATATATACATATATCCATATGTATACATGTATGGATACACATGTACGTTTGGAAAACGAACATTCCCATATGAATGTATCAATATATGTACACATACGTATACATGTACATAGAGGAATATATATATATATATATATGTGTGTGTGTGTGTGTGTGTGTGTGTGTGTGTGTGTGTGTGTGTGTGTGTGTACACAATTGATATAATTATTATTACTATGAGAATTTTAACTTGTTCATGTCCGTTTGTATATTGAATGTATACATACTTTATTGACATGATATATATATACGTATACATATATATAGATGAGTGATATTATTGATATACATATATAGATATATGTATATGTACATTTATGAATATATATTTATATATAAATATAAATATATGTTTGGGATCGATTAACATATGTAATGCTTAGAGGATGATTTGTATGCAACACATACAAAGCATTCTAAAGGCCGAATATAACTTATATTGACATTAGATAAAGATTGAATTACATGCTAGATATATTACGCAGCAATATGGTTGATATGAATAAAGAACCATAGTCAATACCATGGAAAATGCATGTTGGAATTATTAAACAACAATTTACTCAACATTTAATGCTTTTAAATAAGCGATGGAATAGTTACCAACTGCAAAATAAAGTGAAATGCATGAGAATAGGAAACACGTACAACAATACAAGGAATTGGTCAAAGTATCATTTATGTGCCGAGCGACTCATCATTCCTTTATTCTCTGCAAAGCTAAGACTTAGTTGACTTTGTATATGTGTTGCATATTGACAATAGATTGTTTTAAAGAGTAAGCTACACCAAAAAAATAGGGAAATGGTTGCATATTTGGCACTAGATTATGAAGTTCAATTTGTTGTAGAAGTTCATCTTTGATACAATTCGATTGTCATCATGTCAACATGAGCACAATTGAATAAGTCTCTTGCTTCTATCAAGTAAATGAGTTGACCTGTAGCTTCTTATGCTAAGTTTGTGTTTATTTTTCTGCCACCTTTTAAGCTAAGAGAAGTGAGTCGATGGCATGGATTAAGCTGTCAGTTTACATGGATTTTTTGTAGGCTATTAAATCTCCTTTTTGTTGTATAAATAAAGAGGTAGAGCTCTCATTTTGGATGCACTTCTCATTTTGAAAACTTATTTTGCTATTTTTCTTTGCTACTTTATTCTATGAGAGCTCAGAGTTGTTTCATGAGAGTTGAGAATTATTTGTGAGAGTATTACATTATTTTGAGTTACAATCTTGCTTTTGGTTGATAAAGTGAAGCTACGAAGTTGTTGTTGGAAAGCTAAGGATCAAATCAATCAATTTGATAAGCATATTATAGGCATGGGGATATTCTTCCTATATATTTCTTTATTTATGAAAGATTGATTCTTGAATTCTTAGTTCGATCTATTTTTATTACTTGCATTAGGGAATTGTAGCATTTGCTTTGGAATGAAAATAGAAGTTGTTTATGTTGATTTGTGAAAGTTCTTGTAATTAATCCATAATAGGAGGAATGGTTTTTCATAGGTATTTTTATACTAGATATGATTAAACAAGGGTAGCTTAAGGGTTACTCAAAGCTAAGTTATTTGATTATACTAGATAGCTAGTGGCTTACTCCTAGGATTGATTGTCCATTGAAGGGAGGGAACTTATTCATATACTTTATGAGTAGAAATACCATAGAGTTTTTAAGAAAAGGGATAGGCTATTTATGGAGTTAAAGTTTACCCATTGAAGGGAATACCTATGCATAGATTATAGTGGCCTTAAGTCAAGTCGAGCTTAAGTAGTGTAAGTTAATAGAATGCTATCACTCAAAGTACTGAGTCAGAACACTTTGGCCAAAGTAGTGTGATTGCCTTTGGCTCCACTATCAGTTCACTATGTCCATGTAGTGCATGATAGTTCTAGATTGTAGGGTTACAAGTGCTAGTCATGTAGGTCACAACACTAAGCTCAAAATGGTTGTCATACGAGGTTACTCCACCAATCTCTTCATTGAAGAGTAGTGCCATCTATCTTATGATAGATGTGTGGGGGACACATATGAGTCTGTGGTTGGTGGAAAAGCACTTGAGGTGATGCTTCTCCTCAACAGCCGATAGGAGACCAAGATTTGAAAGGCGAATTGTGGACCATCTAAATCTTTTACTTTGAAGCTCAGTTGAGCTATGTATGTACTTGTACACATTCTTGGAATATTGTAATTTGTGAAATTATTATATAGAAATGGAATCCATGTTGATTATTTTTATGACGTATATGTTCATTTGTTCTCAATAAAGAAAATAATTTTTTTATTGTAATGGTTTGTTCATAGTTTATTTACTCGCAAAGTGAACTTAGGAAAATTTACTTCAGTGAATGGTTGGCATGTTACAACAACATAACACCATCATGAAGTAATCAAGAACATGATCAATGTACTCAATACAAAGAGACCGCAGAGTCAAGAACCTATCATGACAATATGATCTAACCATATCCTCCTAGGAGATCAAATGTACCAAAGTAAATATCCTAGTCTCAAGAGAACACATATCATGCCAAAAATCTAGGCTAGCATCAAGAGTAAGCCATGAAATAATATCAAACATTCTCTAAACCAAGAAACCACATCTCCAATCACATGAAGATAACCATCACCAATGATGCATCCATGTCACTGTCAATAACTCCCACTGAATCGTGGTACAAGCTACACATGGAATTGTGACTACCATCCTCTCCATGAAGATCATTTAGGTCTGCACACACTCAACTACAATGTCAGTAACATACAATTGAAACCAAGATCTCCAAGCCAATAAGATACATACAACCACCATCAAAACATCACAAACCAATCAAATTATTGCCAAATCATCACTGTCAAAATCTCCCACTGAAAGTGTATAACCAATGAATGTAACAAGCTATCATGACATCATGATCAAGCCACATGCTACAAGTCCCATCACCTGACTAATCAAATACTCTAATAATTTATCCTCTCAATCTCAAAGCAACATACCAATGTACAAATGACCACAAATAAGGTCAACTAACAAAATATGCATCAACACTGAACCAATCTCGTGGATATAGATAGTCCACATCGAGTCATCCCACTACAAGCAAATGGGTAGCTAATAAAAAAAAATACATAACTCTTGATCAAAACAATGAAGCTTGAAAAATCATCATCACATCAATAACCAACAAACTGAGATATCAAATTAGATAACCATGTAGACCAAATGAATCAAACACCAAATCAAGCTCAGTTTTGATTTTCCAAACATGTCCACAAATGAGTAACCATAGTCAAGGAACCAAATAAGCATCAACAAGATGAGAAAAATCTCCTAACATCAAACCATATCACCACCAAACACCACATACATGATCATGTCGTGCCAATGCATCAAATGTACTTGCATATCCACAACACCATAACTATAGCCATCGATGTACCTACACTCAGCTATATCCCACACAAGACTCCAAATCTCAAACCATGTCCAACCATGTCCTCAAAACCAAAGACAACCTATGTACCTATCACCATCAAAGTCCCAACTCTAAAAAACACCTATAAACCTATACCTGGAAGCACTAAATTGATAATCAATTGTAGAATCATAAATAACATATAAAAACATGTACTCCCTTAAGGTTTCGCCTCTTGAATCATCTGGATGCTCACATAATCACACCCTGAATCTCAAGCTCTTACAAGTGATCAAACAAGTACCAAGCTCATCCTGCTTATCAAACTGATAAAAAATATGAACCACTATGTAGTACATTGCAAATGCTCTCGAACGCCTTTTTGAAATCAAAAATTTGACTTTGTATGTGAAAGTTATGACCAAAACCGTGCAAACAAGAACATCTGACTTCCAAGCCCCAAAAACATGTCAAAATGGAAAAATTAGGGAACCAAACTTGTACCATTGCATAGTTCTCGGAAGTAGCTTCCTAATGACAACAAGAAGTAAAAAAGAAGACATTGTGGGTGAAAGTTATGCAAGTTTGAAAAAAACATTTGATTTTCCCATATAGACAACTTTTGGTGGGCCCCCACTTCAAAAAAAATATTAATTTTTTTCAACTATTAAAAGTGTTGGATTTCTTTCCCTTGTGGCTGCCAAGTGGGTGGTTCTAGGATTGGTGTCATCAAGGGTACGTGGGTAAAACATAAGGCTTGGCTGGTGCGGTGAAGCAAGGTGGCAGCGGAAGGTGATAAATGTAGGGAAGGTGGTGGGAGCTCAAAAGATCTCTGTTCGGCCACATTTAATGCTTGTCTTGTTGTAGGATGGTGTGGGGAGTGTTTTTCAAGTTGATGGGATGCCAACACAAGCTGTGGGTGTTTTATCTACCTTAACTATCTCGGTGCTTCTCATTTTCACCCACCAAAATGATGGATACTCCAGTCTGTCTGCCGTCTGCTAGAAAGCTATGGGCTTTCTATGGAAGAATCTGGCATGGAAGGCTGAAATCAGTGTTTAAGGGCTGGGATGAATTGGTCTTGGGGTGGTGGAATTGCTTCTGGGGGAGGAGTTCATGAATTCAGTGGAGTGTTGGGGAATGAATGTCAAAATAGCGGCTCGTTTCCTTGCTATTCTCCTAGACTTGGAGGTGCCAAAGGAAATGGTGTTGCTTATGGCATGAAAGATAGTTTGGCATAGTTTTCTGGAGGGAGCCATGGGTGTGGTTATTATAGCCAAACTGGGTGTGGGGATTCCTTGGCCTTGTGACTTGCATCGAGCTCTTCTACTTGGTGTGAGGGTCAAGCGCTATCCTTTCATCTTGGACATGAAAGGCGAGGCACTGCGGAGACATCATGACCAGGTGCATTGTGGGTTGATTTTATTGAAGCATCATTTGTTCTTAGAGCCATCATGAGGGGTGGATTGACGTCGACTCTTCAGGGATCTCTTGCTAGTAGAGGGCATGATAATGGAGGAGTAACTGGTACTTTTGGGTTTTGGTGTTATGTTTTGATGTTTAGTCTTATTTTGGTGTCTAAAAGGGGCTCTCTGGGTGTTAGGTTTGAATTACATGTATGGGGTTGCCCGGTAGACTATGGGTTTGGTTTTTGGTATGTTAGTGTTTGATGGTAGCGTCTAGTCTTGGGTAGTTTGTTGGAGGGATCTGGGGTTGGTTTATGGCATTTTGATAGCATATGGATTGAAATGTAAAAAAAAATTGTAATCAATACAAACACATTTACGAATAAAAAAAAAGTGGCAGATTTCTATTTAATATTTAATATTAAGGCTTTAATAAATAGGTGGAGGGGACGATTTAGGTTTTAATTTAAAGCTTCAAATATTATTCAAATATTAAAGTCGTTCCTCTTTTAAAACTTAGTCGGCCTTTTCATATTTAATAAATCAAAGTTTTAGAAACTTAAAAAAAAGCCAACATGAAATGACAGTCATGGTACAGATATGACACGAGGCTGCACAGAGTGGGTACGGGTCTACAGACCCCATAGCCCCCTATATATATATTTTTTTGTTTTGAATTTTTTAATAAGATTTTCAATGCGATTTAAAATTTGATTTTTTCTATTTTGTAGGTAAATAATTTCAACCCGACAACAAAAAAATTTCTGCGAAATTTTTCCAAAGACAGGGTTATACTTTCTTTAATAATATTTTCTACACATGGTGAAATTGGGTTGTGACTAAATTTTTTTTTCCTTTTTTTCAACTTTTCCAAAATACATTGAATTTTATGTCAATCTTCATCTCTTGGCCAACCTAAATCCAACCATGAGGTCCATTTTGTCTCAAGAGGTCATCTATGAAATTTCCCCTACAAAACTCTCATATAAAAATTCAAACCAAGAAACCCTTTTTCACCCAAATTTGGAAAACTTCAAATTTGCAATAAACCCAACAAATCTTGACAACCCAAAAGCCCAAATCTGTAAACGAACACTTGCAACATGTGTTCCATATCTTGTAATTCCTCAAACCCTACATGCATGTCCATGGCTTCAATTTTGCAAAAACTCTCAAACTAGGGTTATAACAAAAATTCTTCAACCACGAAAGCTCTGATACCACTTGTTAGGAAATATTGCATTTAACCCATGATCTTATTCCATTTCCTACATAACCCATGAGAGATAAAAATGCATACAAGTAACTACAATGCATAGATCAAATAAACAAGCCACAAGATAACACAAGATATACCTTGGGATAACCCTCAAGAGGGAAAAAACCCAACCTCCAAAAGCATCCATACTTCATCATATTATTCAACAATAAAGCAATACAAGAGTTACAATGAATACCTCTGAAGCATCAAGCCCTCCAATGAATTTATATGTGTCCAAGCATGAATCCACACATCCCATGTCATGCTTCACAAATGAACTCATTAGAAAGACTCAATAATGACAACCAACCACTTAGCCCAACCTAAACCACTACACATGTGTACCAACACAAAATACAATTAGTGGTAAGGTAAAACCATGTATCACAAAACCACTAACCCCTTATTTAATATTGGGTACTAAGACATCACTTTATTTAATATTTCCCCAATATTAAATTATTATCATGTCTCCCACACATTAAATAATAATACAATGTTACAATACAACATAAGTGGACCCCCAAATAATTACCTAGTGTGATTAACCACACCACCAAGGTGCATCAAAACTAAATAATTATTTAATTACAACAATATAATAAATCATCTTATGTAATGGTGTACAACACCATATCCCAACAATATAAATGTTCTGGTAGTAACCAGGATTCAAGTGAATTTATGTTTCGATAAAGCTGAAGTATGTTAAGTACTAGGTACTGGGTAAAGGATGCATTGGTTCTAAAGTGTTAAAGTTGGTTGTTTAATTTTTCTTGAAAGCCTATATAATTTATGGTAACCCACCTAAAGTGATAATTACATGAGAATGAATTAAAAGTGTGTTATTTATGATTTGCTTTAAAAGATGATTTATTATTAATGATGGTTTTATTTTAATGAGAGTTTTATTAATGTTTTTTAAAAGGGATTCATATATGGAATTTTATGTGCAGGAGAAATAGGTTGTTGGACTATGTTACAATATGGATGGTCAGGAAAATTTGGATTGCAAGCATATTCGATGATGTTACCAAGTTTGGTGGCGCACTTTGAAAGCTCATGTGAGAAAAAAGTTTGTTGTGAAGAAACGCCGACAACTGAGAGACCGGAGACCCGGGTAGTACACATGCGATGAAGGGGGTGCCTAGCTCTAGCGTCATTTACTTCTGGGTGTTTTAGCTCGAAGCCCAAACTTGAATGTAGGAAGAAAAGTGTTGGTGGATTTGAATAACTAGTTCCACCTAATTGATCTGAATATCCGACAAAGGAAGTTCCTACATTTTGTTTGACAAATCTGCTCAATTCAATTTGAGTTCTTGATCAAGTTTTAAAGACATAAGGCTAAAAGTTTCAAACTGTTGAAGAAGGTCAATGTTAGTTGACTTATTCAGAAGTTCTCTTGCCAACTATCATGTGCCATGTAGCACCCCTCCATTTTAGCTCTTTTGATCGAGCAATGTTTTTTTTTGTTATTCTTTGTTCTGCTATTACTTTGACCTTGGTACTTGGTTACTATTTGATCGCAAACTGTTAAGCGATGCGTACGTTATATTTTGATGTGATGGAATTTTACTCTGATGTTATCATTATGGCATGTTTTGAATTAGCTCAGTAGATATTTAATTAATGATGCTTTATGCTTTTGATTATATTATTGATGTTAGACTCGTCAGTTAGAAAGTCTGTATTGGTGAAGGGGATGGGATTGTATCACTCGCTTGCGAGCGCCCTATGATTCTAAGATTTCCTCTTCATAGTGTGTTTTATTATATCATATATATGCATGTTTGATATACTCTTTGCTCGCAGGTTGACAGGTACAGGACATCGACTCTACTTGGTTTCACAGGTTAGAGCGTGTCCATTGACCAACGATAATCGGTTGGGAGATAGTAGCTAGGTTTTTCATGCCAAGTCATCACCCTAGTCATAGTGTGTCATTGGGTTGTAGTCGGGTTTAGTTGTTTTAATGTTGTCCATCTCTCCTTGAGTTATTTAATTTCAAGTTAAAAAAGGTAAATAAATGGCTTTTGTATTTAGTTTGTTTATTAAATAAATCTAGTTGTAGTGTTAGAAATGTTACATAAATTTTTAATTAATTTGATTTAATTAATAAAATAATCTAATTCTAGATTAGAATTATTTTATTGATTATTTAAATTAATTGTGTGGGATTAAGTTAAGTTGTTCATTTTAGATATTATAATGGTTAAATTCTTTTGAATTTTTTTATTTTTTTTAAAAAAGAGTGTTAAAGTTTTAAAAGTTAAATTTTTGGAAATGAAAATGTTTAAAAGCATTCAAATTCATTTGAAATAGAAATTTTAGAAAAAATGAAATAAAGAAATAAAGTCATGTTGAGAGAAAATTGTTTTAAGTTTTAAATTTCAAAAAAAAATAAAATCTCCAAAATAGAAAGAGGAGCAATAACTATGGTGGATAGGATATTTTTAGGGTATTTGACCAAATTTGGGGAAAAATAGAGGAGGCTTTTCATTCTTAAAAAAATTGGCTGTCAGAAAAAAAGGAAGGAGAGTTCTTCATGTTTTGTTGATGCATTTTGGATTTTGTGTGAGGATTTGGAAAAAGCTTTGGTAAATCTTCTTGCATGGAAGGTCAACTATCTTCTTCAAACTCTTCATCAAACTTCAGATCACAGGTTCTTCTTGCTTATTGTTTGGAAATCAACATTTTCAATTTAAAACTTGCTTGTAAATCTTTGTTTTGAAACCCTGTTTAAATCTTGAAGAAAGTTAGAATGTTAGTTGAAAATCAAACTTGCAACAAGAAATCTTCAATTTCAACAATAGAAAATGAAAGAAACAAAATGAAATTTGAAAACCTCTACTTTGGATTTGAAATAGGTCATATCAAATTTGAAATTTAAACCAAGAAATTGTGTTGATAAATTAGTTTTGTTGCAAAATTTATGTAGAAAAGTTGCACAATTTGACTGTAAATGGAAATTTAGGTATATATTTGTAATCATGCTTGTATATATATTTATATTCTGTTATATATATATACAAACATAAATTATAAATATTTTTTTTTTTATCATTTTGGGAATGTTGTTTTAAAAATTAATACACAGAAATTTCCAGTGCAAATGAAATAGGGGAGGGAATTTATTTTTGTTTTAAAAAAAAATTGTGGTTATTGGAGGGGGGGCCACAGCCATGGCTGCACACAGCCGCCCCATGGAGGGGCATTGTGGGCAGCCCCCATGGGAAGCCCGCACACAACTCCTCCACAGGGGAGGCTGGGTGCCCTATGGCTGTCCTTTCTCCCCTTTGGGGGCCCGCGGGGCCAACAAAGGTTTCACTTTTAAAAGAATTTTTAAATTTCATTTTTTTATTATTATTATTTATTAATCTCATTTTATATTATATATATTATATATTATAAATATATAATATGTATAAATTATATATATATATATATAATATATATATTATAATTTAAATAAATAATTTTTTTATTATTATTTAAATATATATATTTTAAATAATAGAGAATTATTTTTATTTAGTTGGAATATATAAAATGATATTGTTGTTTTAGACATATATTTAAATGTTTTTTTTTAAATATTTAAATATATGGATTTTTTTTAAATGATTATTCTAGAATCATAGAGAGAAATAAAATTGACATTATAATAAATGACTTTACTTGAAAAGTTGATTTTGATTATTATGGGTAATTGGAAAATAGGGAGATACATTATTAGTTTTAAATTCCTCAATATTGCAATTGTAATTTTAATTACTTTTGAGTAGTTGCAAACAATTTTTAATTATTTGTATTTGATTACATGCAATACGTCATTGTTTGGCTTGGATTTAGGAAATCCTAAAGTAAGTGATTAAATCGTCAAATTGCCCTTTCATTATGTAATCTCCCTCTTTCGTGATGATGGGAAAATAGAGTTAAATGTTATGTAAGTCTTCCAGATTGGGTTTCCTTTGAGTTTGGGGGTTGTCGTAATGTGTTAGTCAACCTTGTTTTGCCTTGGATAGTGCACCTTGTTGGATCCAGTTAGATACCTAGTTATCATGAACGGGATGTGTGTTGACCTTATGTCGTGGATAGGGAGTCATTCTCCTTAGGTCGCACTTGTGTACCCTTGGGTGTGGAGCTATTCCACGTGTTGTCTTAGAGAAGTGGCTTGCAATGAGTGCTGACACACAAAGTGGTGTCAGGGAAACTCTTTGTAAGTTAGTTAATTCAGTGATAACGTAAATAAACTTATTAGAGGCTTAGGTTGCATCAAACACTTAACAAGATTAATTTTGCCTCGCTCATGGACACAAGGGCTTGTATAGACTTGGGATGAGACGAGAAGGCTTGGAATGGAAAGATCGTTATCTCATCTTTACGAGAGATAACTGATTCCGCATTGGTTTGCATGAGGGGCCGGGAGTCGTTAGAGGTTTCCAAGATATCCCAAGATGGGGGCCGAGACCTAGGTAGACTTACCAAGATATCCCATGTGACATTGTGATGACACTTCTCCTAAGTCAGCAGTATGTTTGTATCAGTGATGCAATTGATTATTTAACTCTGGAAGCATTGTAACCCTTGTGTTATGTGATGTTGTACTTGTATTTAATTCAGTTCAGTTTTGTGTAGCCTGTGTCTAGAGGTAGATGGTTATTTTTAGGAATCCTGGTTACTATCTCCTAGCATGGGGGTGAGCCTTCGGGTATCACATGGTTGGGTGGAACATGCACATTAAATCCATTGGGTCACCTTTTTGTTTGTGTGGACGAGATTTCCAGTTGGAGAGCTTGTGGGATCCAGTTTCTTTTCATGCTTTATTCTTTTCAGTCTTTATTGTAATTTTATTACCCCTCATTTGTATCAAGGTGGAAGATGTAATTTGTAACCATGTTTATTGGATTTACCTCATTCGGGGAATGAGAGCTATAATCGTATTGTAAATTATTGTTATTGGATCATGTGGTATCTCTTATACTTGATGTAATTTCATCATGAATAGAATTTATGTGTATTTAATTTATTAAGTAATTAAATGTTTGGTTTCTATTCATGTTTCTTGTTTGGGTTTAAGTAAAATCAGTCTCGTATCCTTAGGGGTTGTTGGAAATGGGTAGTGAACTTTCATGTTATGTGTACTTAAACAAACAAAAAAAAATTGTATGTTTGAGTAGTAAATTGCAACTTCCCCTAGGGTTGCGTGGTGGGGTGTTACATGCCACGTGCCTTGCTACGATTCATCCCTTGTATTCCCTCTCATATTTTGATTGAATTCCCAAGTGTCTTGTTCTTATAAAAGGTCAGGAGGTGCTTTATTTTATTTTTAAATTTAGATTTTGTGGATGTTGAAGAATGAAAACATTTTCCAAGTTTTATTCTTTTTCCTATTTTCTATTAGATTCCAAACTAAAAACTTGTATGATTCATTAAAAGTTAATTAATATCAGAGCTAATTTCAAAGCTATTTATTTCTATGAAATCTTACATAGTTGATTGTTTGTTCCTATCGAACAAGACTGTGTTGCGTTGTTTAAGGGTGCATACTGACACTATTTGATGTCAAATAATCCCCCTTTCTTTAAACTCTTGCATCATTGTGCCTAGCTGTGAAGCAATCTGGTGATGTATGGAATAGTTTTCTCTGGTTTGATTATTTCTTGATGCATGCATGGATAATAACTAGGAGAAATTTTACTTTTTAGTAATTTTTTATGCTCTATTTTAGAATAGATATTTTATATTCTAGAAAATGTTCCAAAATGATAAATGCATGGAGTTTTATTATAAATCTTTTGATTTCATGAAATTATTGAATGCCTAATGTTAAATGTACTTGGATGTATGCAATTTATTTGAGTTTCATGAAATATTGTTGCAAATATTTTGATTTTATGAAGTTATTGAATGACTAGACTAAGATTATGTTTCTATCTTTCGAATACCAACCAATCCTTAGCAACCGTTTATCCCTCATGTTTAACAGCAATATCACAATGAACCCTTAGGTAAACCTATTGCGTCAAGACTTGATATAAATGAGCCTTGGGATCAAGCTGAGTTTTCCTTAGATTTAGGTTTCTTGGTGGAGTCTTTCAAGAAAGGTAGGTTCCCACAGTACTCTGTGATAATTTTATCTGTCTGTTGGTGTGTGTGTGTGTGTAACATCTGCGTAAACAATTTCTAGTATCAAAATTCTTCTAATGTAAATATATATTTTATTTACATCAAATCATTAAAACTTGAAAGAATGAAAAATAAATTTACAAAATAAAATATAGATACCACTGAAGAAGTATGACACACCAAATCTAATATCCTTGTCATGAAACCATCCTGCAAGTGCAAATCTGGAAAACCAAAAGTATGCTGCTCATCTAAAGTCTTGCTCAAATCTGAAGAAGTAGGAGGAGATGCAACCTCATTATATGGTTGATGAATAGCAAGGTTCAACCATCCACCGAAACCTTCATGTGAATTACTACCCACATTGGAGCTAGGAGAGTGATCCCTTGAACATTCACCATCATGAATAAAATGAGAAAAGTAATAGATATTTTCTTGATGATTGGCCCTACCTACTGCAACAATTTGTCGGGTATTCAAATCTTGAATGAAGATTGAATCTAGAGTGAACTCAATTGATTTACCAGTTTATGATATCTGATGTACTAAAAGAATATTGTGCTTAATATCAAGAATACAAAGCACATTATTAAAACTACCATGTGGCACATCAATAACCCATTTTCCAAATACATCAAGATAAACACCATTAGCCATCAAGATTCCCATGAGAGAAGTATCCTTCAAAGATGAAAACCTATTAGGTTGGCTTGATAAATGATATGAGGCTCTAGAGTCAATAAATCCAATTTTTAGACTCCTCAACATGTGTTACAACAAGTGCATGTCCTTTCATTTTTGAATCATTGATCATCACTCCCATTAGTAATGCCTATAATACCAATGTATGTAGTAGATGTTGATTGATAAGAAGAAATGATGGAATTTTAGAATTGGAAGGAAAAGTAATGTCATGTTCCTTTAAGAGTTGCCTCATTTCATCTAACTCTTTCTTGTAACAAGTTTGTTCACCATGCTCTGGATTTTTACAATAACCACATTTAGTCTTCTCCTTCTTAGGTTTTTCCTCTTTATAAGAGGTGGGAGGTTATTTTGATTCTACCTTATGTTTAAAACTTTTTTTTCCTTTATCCTTAGATGATGATGAAATCAAAGCATGATTCTTAGCATAAATGTATCAACTTGACTAAGTTTTGCTTGTTCTCTAGCCAACTTATCATAAAATGTCTTAGAAGAGGGCATTACAAAAAAATCACCTAAACCATCCACTATAGCATAAAAGAAAGTAGAAAAGTATGCAAATGAACCTTTCAACTTAGAAAAAATAAAAAAGATGCACTCTTTATTAGTTTTATCTTTGCCACATCCTGCCAATTGAGATCTTAGTGATTTGAATTTTACCAAGTAGTCTTCAATTTTGGGAAATGCATTTGTAGAAAGTGAAGCCAATTCAACCTCCAATTGCATGACGCGTACCTCACTAACTACACCAAAGAGATCCTTGTAATTACCCAATACCTGCTTAGGAGTTGTACATTCCTCAATATGAAAAAGTAAACTATCTGAAACATGCATTGCAATTAAGCCCATAGCTTCATCACATTTATTCCTATGAGAAAATATTTCATATTCTTTGGTAAAATTAGGTTGGTGATCACTCAATGTGGACTAAAAACCCTTTGACCAAAGTAATCTCTATATTTTTACCTTCCATGTGTGATAGTTATGAGGAGTCAACACTTGAAATCCTCATTTAGCCATTAGTTCAACAAGTACCAAGAGTGCAAAAAGGGAAAATATCTAATACAAACTGATATGAAACCTCCCAAATTTGATAATACAACTAAAAACAAAGTCCCCCACAAACAAAACTTCTCTAGGAGTCAGGATGTCCAACTTATGAACCAGAAAGAAAATATGAAAAAATCTAAATATCTCATACTTGGGGTTGAATATGAAAAAATTACATGAACCAAATGAAAGAGCTACACAATACCTTCAAAATGCAACTTGAATCACCAAAATCAGAGAAACTGGTAGAAAGTTATGAGATTGCAGGTCCAAAGGGGAGATTTAACTTCAGTGGTGAATAATTTGTACCTACAAAAAAATATGGAAAAAATACCTACACCACTGCAAAGTACTTAGAAAGAAATTTTCGTTGATATCTCGTTTGCATAATTTCAATATCGTGGTGAAAAGTTATGAAAATTTGAAAAAAAGGCCTATTTTAGGCACTGGGGGGAAAAATCAGGACCTCATAAGACTAACTCGGTGCAACAATCTAGCTCTCGAGGTTGAAATCATGGTCACCCATGTGACCATGTGGTTGGGTGAGGCAAAATTAAAAATGTTGCTCAACGACTGTGTCAGCCAACAAAAAAATTTACCAAGGGCTAAAAAACCCGTCAGCCAAAATAGAATTTTTAAAGCAAAGTTTTTATATGTTTTAAAAAATGTTTAATTAAAACCCTATCGAGCATAGAATGGTCGGCTTGCAAAAAATTTAGTATATAAAAAACCTTGACTTGGGCTATGGGAATGTGATATGATAGGCCAACCTTTGGAATATATAGTGGGCGACCAAAATATATGCCAGCCTAAACAAGTTTGAAATAAAGTTTTTAATAATTTATAAATATTTTTTTTCCAATAAACAAAGATAGTACCTGATGATGTGACAACCTGTAGAGTAATGAATGCAAAGTATGGGGCAAGGAAAATATGCAGAGTACAATCCGACAAATAGGTGTCGACAAAGTGAAAAGAGTTGACAACTTTTAAAGGCCGACAATTTCTGGAGGCACTAGATAGGTAAGGACAAAGCCAATAGGATTAAATGGGTTGACGTACAACCCTTAATAGGCTGACATAAGGAATGCTAATAGTCACTTGCAGAGGACATAAGGACGTTGCATAGAAAGAAATGCTTCTATAGAAGATCTTGTCCGCAAATTATTTGTATAAAACCCCCAACAAGAATGTAATCTGCTAATAAAATAATATGCAAAATTTAATAAAATTTGCCCAAATTTTTTTAGATAGCTCAATACAATTGAATAGTGTAGAACATAAAAAAGATTTATTTATTTATTCTTTGAATATGGAATATCATACCCTATACCCGGGGGGTCGTACGACCTTGTAGGTAAATTTATTTTTCCTCATGAACAACTAAAGCCAAAATAGGGCATGTTTTATATCGATTTCCATCTCTTGGTCCCTATGAAGATGGTGGTGAGGTTGGATCAAACTTAAAATGCACCAGAAGTTCCGCTACTCCCAGTTCTTGCAAATCTTTAAACCCTCAATAACTTTGGCAATAAATGTTAGATTTAGGAAAAATAAAAGTTGATATTGACTTTCTCAGTTGCCCTGAACTTGAATCTGAGCTCAAATTTCCTCCAACATGAGCCAAAAGTGACTTTCCATGAAATCCCACATATAGAGACAACCTCAAATCTAGTATTTTTTTCAAGTTTTTCTGATCCCCAGGTTCACCATATGGTGCAAGGGAAGAGCATACTCAACCTTACTAAAAATAACCTAGATCTCTCACTAGCAATAGCTCAACCCTTAAATCTGAGAAGGGTTTTGCAAGGCTTGGCTCTGATACCATGTAAGAGATGAAGATTAGCTCAACACTCAAGTCCACTCACAAAAACAATGAAAACCTTCTACAAGAGAGTATGCAAGAATATGAGCTTTGCTTGATATTAAGACCTATCAAAACGATGATGAGGTATGAATTATATTACAAAGTGTACAATGAGCTTCCTTATATAAGCAAGGTTGAGAATAGGATTGAACATGATTGTGACATGTGCCTTAATCTTATGACATGAGATGGCTAACAAACTAACTACCTAGGGGATGATGCATAAGCTAGATAAGATAAGTTCTAGAAAAGCCAACTAAGACTTCTAGAAATAATCTTATATCCCAAGTAAACTTAATCATGTAAATAAGTCCCTTAATAACCTAGTGAGATAAATTACTAGGTATAAGACTTTATATTCACACCAACACAAAGAAGGATTGGGAGGAACACCTTGCAAAATTGAAGGTGTCATATTAGGGTATTTTACCCTTATCAACTTAAGGTTACATTTTTGCTTGGTATACACAGTTTTTTGATTTTAATGTACATATGCAGAGTTAGTAGATGGTTTTGTATTTTTGGTGATGGATAGTATAGAAAGGGAGAGTAAAGTAGATAGGGGGAGCTATTATCATGTAAATATATCAGTAAGAGGTAATGAAGAAGAGAAGTATCTTTTTGGTTCCTTTTGCCCTTGATGTCAAAGGGGGAGTCTTTTTGGAAGAGTATGTTGCCATCAATGACAAAGGGGGAGATTGTTGGTAACACAAGCATGATGCTGACATGATGGTGTATGGTGTTGTCATTGATGGAAACCCATTTTTGAAGTGATGGTCCGCCTGTATGTACATGGCTAGGAGAAGTCCAGAGAAGACCAAGTGTTTTGGTGAAAATTTCCTAAGTACCACACTGGAAGAGGATCGTATTGCATGTTGGAATTGACTAATTCAACCCACAACTCCCATGAAACACCTACAAGCAATTACCTATCACAATAGAGAATATATGAAAGCAAGATTGTGCTCAATAACCTAAAAATTGTATTGATGCAAATGACCTAGATGCATATTACAAATGAATGTGCATGCTTATATAAGCAATGCACACACAAACCCTACATGCGAATTTGACAAGATAGAGACAAGTGTACAAATCTCATGCAATGACCCAACTTGTCCTAAATTTAGTCAAATCTAATAATAAGAAAAAAACTAAAGATTAAGAAGCAACTCCTAAGTTTAGCTTAAGTGAACTAAAGTAAAAAAGCCTCTAATAATTAATTGATGATTACTTAATTATCAAATAATGACTTATTTACTCCAATACCCCCCCTTAAGAAAAAATTAGGGAGAAACTAAACAACTGATAAAGGAAGCTAAATAAATGCAGAATGGGTCCTGACTACAAGGCCTGATGAGGTACCCATGAACACACAACAAAAATATCTCATAACTGGAGAAAAAGAGAAAACCACATGGGAAAAACTCCTCTACAAAAGAGAGAAAAATAAATGACTACACTAGTGAAAGAAGGTTAGGAGGACTCAATGTGACCCCCAAAGGACTACTTCTCTCATGCAAGTACAATAGATGTCCCCTGATAGGAGAGAGAAAATGAAGATATGAATCCCACCCATAATGAAAGAGCTCTCATGCTAATGATGAATGCTTGAAGACTGAATATGATCCATTGCCTACAAATAACATTTCACCCCTTAGGAAGAAAAGGTTCCACTGGTGATTGAAGAAGCCAATCCAAAAGAATGGGTGAGTTTGGAATCCAAATCCAGATAATGTGTGCCTTTGAAATTTGCTCACGTATCCACATGTCAGAAAGTGATGATGTTGATCCAAAATCCTGTGAAGACTAATATAGAACAAGCTTCAAAGGCAATGAAGATGGTGGGCCAATGACTATGATGTGGTTGTCAACAAAGAAGAGATGAATTTCCTCATAGTAATCCTCTAGATCTGCAATATAGGACTCTACAAACAAGGATGAAATGTCTACAAGATATGAATCCCAAGTAGCTATGTCTAGAAGATGTATGATGTCCTTTTACACTGAATCAATAGGGACCATGGATGTGGTGATGTCAAACTGATAAGGAACAACAGAAGGTGTTGACGTAGTCTTAATTTGAAGAGTGGGAACATGAAGACAAGTCTCTGAAGCATCGGAACATGCAAGACCTATGATATACTTAAGCTCCTTTGAAGTATCATCATTAAAGGGTATGGAATCTGCATCTACAAGAGGGATGAGACAATTTGTAGTAGGATCCGCTGGGTATGGAGATATATGAAGGTCTCCATGGATCTCCCAAAGTCATGTCCAAAGTATGTGGGGACATTCAATGTTCGATACAACATACATAGTGTCAAGATCAACACTAGAACATATAACCCCTACAATATGAACTCTGATGATGCCCCATGCTGATAAACTACCTGGTGTGTTAGGTGTAGGTATGAGTCCATACAAATAAGGCAAAGTATCAAGCCACCTAAGATGTGTCAGGATGCCATATCACCAAGACTCATAGTTATCCTTATCCAAGTTGATCATAGAAGGATGACCAAAAAAACCCATGATACTCACTCAAATAAAAAAATCAGAGACTAAAAAACTTCAGTACTGATAAAGTAGATCAAATGATGTTATCTCACGCAAACAGATCCTTTCCAGGTGCCAAGATGTTCAAGTAATTAAGCAATGTGTGAAAACAAAAAATACTAAATAGAATGTACCTAGGGAAGATTCTAGAAAAAGTGCATGAATAGATATGAAGAGCTCTGAAATACCTTTCCAACGTTGCTTGAATCACAAAAATTGGACATACAGGCAAAAAGTTACGAGCTCAAAAGCGCAAAATGAAGATCTTAATTTGACTAAGAATAACATGAACCATTGGAAAAATCTAATGTTGAGACCTACACCACTATAAAGTTTGTATAACCAGCTTTCTGAAAATATCTCATTTGCCCAATTTCAACACTGTATTCCTAAGTTACGCCAAAAAGAAAAAAAATTGCTTCTTTAGGGCAAACTGGGGCTAGGAGGGGGGCAAAGAGGCCGAGTGTACGATGACGTTACATTGATGTCTGTAGACACTAAAAAATGTCCTAATCAAGATCATACACTTAAATACACATTTACTAACATCATTTCCTCTTTAATCCATCCTCTTTTTGCTTAGTTGATTTAATTAGCCTAGCCAATTAATTAATTGCATCATTTTCATCTATTAGTCTAATTAATTTAATCGGGTTAATTTCTCTTTTCACACTAACACTTCATCTCATTAAATTAAATACATCAAAATATTTAATTTAATCTCCTAAGTCATCTTATTTAATTAAATAACCCTAAGTTATTTAATTAAATATCATTTCATCCCTCCCCTATTTATTAAATCATCTAATTTAATAAATATCTCTTAATTGTTCTAATTCCCTAATTGCATAAATTAAACCTGGTTTAATTAGCAATTAAACCTGGTTTAATTAGCAATTAAACCTGGTTTAATTAGCAATTAAACCTGGTTTAATTAGCAATTAAACCTGGTTTAATTAGCAATTAAACCTGGTTTAATTAGCAATTAAACCTGGTTTAATTAGTAATTAAACTAATTTTCCTCTAAGCAAAGGGAATATTCCCATGGAATATTCTTTATCCCTTTTTGCACAATTAAAACTTTATTTTAATTTGTAAATTAGCTTTTTCCTCATCCAAAAGGAATATTCTAGGGAATATTCCCTCTCCTCCAATCAACTCACTTGGCTTCTTGAACAAGCTAAACCTTCAACTTCTTGAGCAAGTTACCTTTGACCTGTGTGAGTAGGTCAAAAGTGTGTTTGTTTGAGGCAAGTGTGAGCCCTTGATTAACTTTCATCATGCATTCTCATCTGTTGATGAGAATCCATGATTCATGCCTCTTATCCCCTTCATCTTGAACTATTGATTAATCTTTTTGATCTCAACCATCCATTCCTCATTTGCTCTCCTATAAATAGATTACTATTTGGAGACAAATGGATCCATCTTTTTTAGAGCAAACTTATGTTGTTGACTTCACTCACATACAAACTCATCTTTTACTCACTATTTATCTTGTTTTAGTTCATTTTAATTGCATAAATAGCTTAGAGCATCCATTAATGGTTTCCATGCATCCATCTTAGTTTGTAAATAAATTAGGGTTTTCATCTTTTAGCATAATTTTAGCTTAGATTAGCTTAGCAATTTCATAATTAGATCATTTTTAGCATAAAATCATGGTAACTTAGCTTGCATCATGTTCATTTTAGCATAATCTAGGTTTTCACACATCGATCACTATGGTTTCATTGATTCTCTTCCATAGAATCTATTGAAACATGCTCACTCATCACGGGATTCGGAAAGGGTCGTCGTTCCACATCAACACGACACCAATTCCACAACAAGATAAGTTTTAGATGGATTAGAGTAGATGTTTTGAAAGCTTTCATGATTTAGCATGTTAGGTTTTGATAAAATGTTTAGTTTCAATTTTGTTTGATTGATCTTGTTGAGATTTGAGTTTTGGTGGCTCCGTTATGCTTCGATTCTTCATGGATCAAGTGTAATTCGGCCCATACTAGTATTTTCACATCACATTCTGGTGCTAGGAGGAGGGAAAACCGATCATTTAACTATTTTTTAGCTCGAATTCCATGTTCATGTTGTTTTGCAGGTTACAATGATGCTTAAATCACAAACAATGACGCTATTTGAATAACGTCGCCATATAGCAACACTCGAGCAATTTGAAACAACAATGCGTATTTAATCTATCGACATCGATTTAAATATAGTGCACATATTTAATTTGAAGATATCATGAAATACAAACGACGACACTCAAACTCACTAGTCCGATGCTTTCAAATTCCAAACAACGATGCCATCATTAGAAGCCACTCCCATCAAAATAGCGATGCAATCGTGCTCACTAGTCTTGCTGTAGAGTGATGCCCATTTTCACCAGAGCAACTCCCAAATCTCAAACTGTGACGCTATCGTGTTCAGTAACGCTTAACTAGGGTAAGAAATTTTACGTTTGTTTTTTCGACATGTGACTTAATTTCTTTGATTTATCTGATCACTGATGAATGTCTAACTGTGTTTTGGTTGTTAGACTAATAGGGTTTTGTAGGGTTTAAAGGCATGGCGTGAAAGTGAAGAAATTCTCTTCTATCTTAAAATTCTATAATTGTAACAAGCGTTCAACGCTTTGGGGAAATTATGACCCAATTTCATGCTTTCTACTTTCAGTTTTAGGAAACACACTAGAGTTCAATTGGGTTTAAAAAGAACATTCAAAGTTGGATAAAATTGAACCCTCACATCATCATTTCATTTTGGGCTTAAAATTGAACAAGGAAAACTCATGTTTCAATGGGTGCTTAAAATGAATTCATCATTGCTTTGAAAGGTTAAAATTGACAATTGTTTGCTATGTTTTTTTATTTTCAATTTTGTTGGTGAATGCATATGAAATTCTCTCACATCATTTGGCGATCTTGAGAAACAAAAAAATTTCCTAAACACTTTGCAAAATCACCCACATCTTTCAATTTGGGTTTAAAATTGAACAACCATGCGAGTGTGAGGAAAAGGCATAGCATGTGTTCTCTCTTTGTTCATGCAAGAAAAGATGATTGAACTAAAATGTACTTCCTCGCTATTGTTCACCTTTAGAGGGCCTGCCTTGGTGGGAGAAAGTACTCACCCCAAGGGAACAACCCAAGTGGTAATGAGCTAACGCCAAGCTCTTCCAAACCGCTATATAAATTTGTGGTTGCGATTAAAATCGTAATCAATGGGAAGCGGTACATGATAGCTCTCCCCCAATATCTTTATGATGTGTAAAGCCCTTGTTCTAAGGGTTGGGAGACCTCTCACAAGGAGTTTATCATTGCACCCCCTAAAATGGATGCCCTTATTATGAACCTTTGTGTAGAAGCCAAAAATACTTAATATTTGTTGATGTCAGGAACGATCATTCTGAAGCCACCCCACATCTGTACTATTCAATTGTAGAAACAAAAAAAATCCTTTTAATCTCTATATTTTAAGGATGTTAAGATTTGGTGGTCCCAAGAAGTGTGTGTCATGGAAGGGAGCCAGTGTCGCCAAATCTCTAACTGTTCGCATTGTCTAGTGTTTGGAGCAATTCGAGTGGGGACTCAACAAATATGGCCATTTCTATCCTAGGGTTTTAAATGATTGTGAGTCAGTTTGACACTTTGCTTGGTTTCAAAATGATCCAAAAACAGACATTCACTATTCAAATTTCAAACACTTTGGCTCAAATATGGACTTCTTGAGTTAGCCTTGATATTACTGCTTGTCCTAAGGAATTATCCTTAGCGATTTCTAAATATCTTGACATTAATCTCAAACCCATATTTCTCCCAAAAACAACATAGGCAATTATGGCTTCAACCTCATGATTTTCACGAAATGGACATTGTGAAAGCTATGATGTTTTTGACATAAACATCTAGTTTGGAAACATAACCAAGACAAGTGTATGTGGTAAAAATAAATTCATTAATCAAAGTTTAAATCAAATAAATACCCCACATTGATGTATGTTCAAATCATTGACTCACCCAAAACAAGCAAATTGAGACAAGAAAAACATTGGAAAAATCATTGAGTTCCATTATCCAAAGTCATTGAGTTTTATGGTCAAAATAATTGGGTCCTATTTCCAAAATCATGTGTCCTATTTTACCAAAATCATTGAGTTCTTAGGGTTTCATCAATTTAGAGGTATAGCATTTTTCTCACTACCTTGGTCTTGGAAAACAAAGGTTCACTCTAGGTCAATATTGGGTCAAAATTTCATCCACCCCTTCATCAAATTCCATCCTTCACTTCACCAAACTTTGCAAAAATTTCAAGTACACCAACACTTTGTGACTTAAATATCAACATCAATCAAAACAACTGCTAACTTAGCCACTTTGTATGTGAAATGTATCATTTTCCATGCACATAGATAAGTTAGTTATCATACTTGAACTAGTTTATCTTGAAGGTCACATGTCTACCCTAAAGATTACTAAGTTCATTAGCATCCTTTATCCCAACATCAAACATCAAACTCTTAAGTCAAAAGTGTTGTCACAAAATGTTTGCAAAGGTCACTTCCCAAATCATCCATGTTTTCATCCCCCACTATCACAATTGCTCCCAAAAGACTTAGATCATCTCTTCTACCTATATTTGAGTCAACTAGAGAGTTCAAACATTACAAATCTCAACACACCTCTCCCATCGTTGACCCACAATCTATGGTTACAACAAGATCAAAACACAAGAGAATCATGGAGAAAACCAAAGTATCATCCATCCTCAGTGATCCCAATCCTCAAGAATTTGATCCAAGGAGTTATTCTACCCCCTCACAACAACCATCATCTCTATCAGGGCCATATGAGATAGAAGATATCACAGACAACCCATTTGTACTTACTAGAAAATAAATCATGGAACATCAAGCCTTAAAAAATGTGGCTCCAATTTCCCGATATTTCGTTGCACAATCATTGAAAGAAGGCTTGAACTCATCTACGATTAAACCAACTCCATCCCTAGTACCAAGTCAATCCTTAACATCTAGTCTTGCAACTAGTCTAGGAACCAACCTTGGTCTCACTTCATTTCTAGGAACAAACAAAACTTTGGGTATTCACAAAACAACCATTCCATTAACCACCAACCTTCCCTAAGACACAAGTTGGATACCAACCTTTGGACAACAACTTACATTCCATGATGTCACAACAATCTCAAAATTTTAAGTGCAACCATCTTATTCCATCATCACAAATACCTCGAGTATGCCTAATGTTATGCAAGGTAATGTGAACCAAGTGCCTCAAATGGAACAACAAGGGAAAGTTAACACTCTCACACAAATTCAACCCTTGTCAAGTGGTGCCAACAACCCTATTGACACATCAAACAAGTGATTACCCAAGCTACTGAAATCAATCCACCATCCACATCAAACCCATCCATCATTGATCCAAATCAAAACAACACCTTGGTTACAAATCGCATCAACCAAGGTAATACCTTGATCGCACCTCAAATACAACAGGGGAACCCCCTATCCATCGGTCAAGGAAACCCTTTCAATCAGTTACAAGGTATGAATGTGCCATTACCATCGCAATATCCAATGGCATCATCATCTTTCCCCACGGTCCCTCTCACCATGCAAAATCAAATGGAACCTCAAACTTACATTCCTCCATCTCAATCCACCATCTTGCAAGGAATGTTGAACCAAGGGAACCCCCAACCTCTCATCAATAATTTGCTACCTGCTCAAAACATAAACACCCAAAACCCATCACAAATGTTTGAACAATCAAATGATCCTACATTACAAGCACATGCTTTGGCTTTATAGCAAGCCATCCAACAAAAAAAACAAGATCATCAAGAAGCCTTAGTAGCACAACAACAACAACAAGAAGAAGAAGCAGCCTTAGTAGCACAACAACACAACAAGTAGCCTTAGCAGTGCAACAACAACAACAAGCTCATCAAACAGCCCTAGCAGCACAACAACAACATGCTTATCAACAAGCCATCCAACAACAACAAAAACAAGCAGCCTTAGTAACACAACAACAATAAGAAGAAGCTCAACAACAAGCCTTACTAGCTCAACAATATGCCCAAAAACAACAACAAGGTTCCTATTATCCTCATTTGAACATCGTCAATCCAAACACATAGGGAACATATCCACCACTTTCACAAAATCTCACACCATCATACACCCCATATAATTCATTTGTCATCCCACCATATGTTCCTCCACCCAACCCGCAAAATGATCTAGCATCACAATTGAAAGCACTCTCACAAGAAATGCAGGATCTTCACATGGGCAAGACAAGAAACCTCATACATAGAACTTGTTTCCTTATCCATTTGATCGAAACATCACAATGGTACCATTTCCTCTCGGCTTTGAAATCCCCAAATTTGAAAAATACAAAGGGAGGGGAAATTCTGTAGACCACATCAAAAAATTTAATGTCATGTGCATGGAGGTGGGCTATAATGATTCTTACTTAATGCGCCTCTTCCCATGAAGTTTAATAGGTCCAACCATGGACTGGTTTTCTCAATTGCCTCTTGGTATCAAAATTTTTCAAGAAATCATTGAAAAATTCATAGATCACTTCTCCTTCAATCTTGACATGGACGTAAGTCTAGAAGAACTGTACACTCTTAGACAAAACAAGGTAGAATCTTTTGCCAATTTCTTACAATGATGGAAGCAAAAAGCTAGTAAAATCAAGTGGTCACTTCCTGACAATCAACAAGTGGGAATTATCATAGCAAATATAGATCCAGATCTATCCTTCCACTTAAAAATGCAATGCATTACATCTTATGACGAGCTTGTCCCTAGAGCCCTTACCATCGAGAGAGCCCTAATCTCATAGGGAAACACACAAGTGTATAAAGAAAACCACCCATCCACTAGTTTTAACGACAAACCCCACTATTGGGCCAAGAACAAGAATGTTACTAGTGATGGTGTTGTTGATGCAAAGGTGGTCTTAACTGCTCCTCAAGAAGAAAACACCCAACTCATGAACACACAACAACTATACATGCAACCGTCAAACAATCAAATAATCAATACTACAAACACTCAATGCAAACAACATAGAAAAAATAATGCTCCTAAACGACAATTCACTCCCTTAGGGGAACCTATGGAAGACATGTTGAAGAGATTGATACAGTCTAACCTTATCACACTCCCAAATTTCTCAAACTATCAAGAGCCACAAATCAAACCTCGAAGCTATAGAGAAGATCACTTTTGTGAATTTCACCAGTGTAAAGGTCATAGCACACAAAATTGTTTTAGGCTCAAACATCTAACATAGGATCTTATTGAACAAAGAGACATTGAGGTCGATCAAAAATCTAGGAATGAACATCTAAAAGTTTACACAAACCCTATGCCTAATCATGGAAAAATAAAAGATTCGACAAAGGCATCAACTTCAAACAATTCCCAGGATACCACATTGGGATATGTTTACGCTGTTTATGAGGAATCAAACATGTGTCAAGACACTATTTTAAAACAAAGTCCAAAACCATCAACAATGCTTGGCACTATTTTATACTGTAATGACATCAAGTGGATATCAGATTGTGATATCCCTCCCACATATGACTCAATGATTGGGCATGTTGAAGAAGTTTCAAATGAGCTAGAAATATCCCTTATTGCACCCATACCCACAAAATGTTGTGAAGAGTCTTTTACTGATGATGTATCAACCACCCAAGGATCATTTCAAGAGGAAGCTCTTGAGGATAACGAAAGATATTCCAAATCAATTCAAGATCAAGAACCCGTATCGCCAAAGTTTCACAAAGAACTAAGGGACATCTTCCAAACCATTTTAAACTCCAAAGATGTCCCCGATATCACTCTTGAGATGTTTCTTTTGGAGGGACATATAGACGTTCTTCATCAAAAACATGAGTCTCCCACTCTTGATATTCCTACACAAGAGCAAGCAACAGTCAAGATTGTTGATTCTTACAGTGATTGTGCATCATCAACATCTTTTGAATCAATACCAACATCTTTTGAAACAATATCAACAAATAATGATGTCATAAAATCAAATGATATAGTTCATGAGCAAGCAACAGTCAATATTATTGATTCTTACAGGGATTGTGCATCATCGACATCTTTTGAATCAGCAACATCTTTTGAAATAGTATCAACAAAGAATGATGTCATGGAACAAGAGCAAACAATTCATATTCCTAAACAACAGGAACCCATAGCAATATCATGTGTTCATGACAAGTCCTATTCAGTGGCTATGGATTAGAGGATACATTATCAAGGAAAAGGATTAGGTATTGATAATACCTTCAGAACGCTGGGGGAAATCTTGTCTACAACAAACATAAAAAAATGGGGCACACAAAATCCTTATGATGAAAATGTTGTCAATGCTACAAATAGCCGTATCATGAGTTGGCATTCACCCATATCTCATACACAAATCGGGACCAACGTAAAAAGAATAATTCCTATCAAAGCAAGGCAAATATCATCAAAACAAATGAAGCCGTCAAGAAAAAAGGACAAAGCAAATACAAATGGATACCAAAGAAAAATAAAGAAAATCATCCCTCCAAAACTCCATTAGTTAAAGAAACTATGGGGAAAAATCAAAAGGAGAAATGTATCCATCAAAAGAGTCCTCAAATACAAAAGCAAGCTTCTCAATCAAGGAAAAAAGTATATCCAATGGTTGGTCCTAAGTCCAAAAAACCTCCATTCCCATCCATCACCACTCATCTTCCAAGTTTGGAGAGTCAAAGGTTCAAAACCATCAACCAATCCATCTCATATTCCTTCATACATGACACCATACACTCCATTCACAATATCCAATTCTCTCATTGACCGTGTGTTGGTAGCTACTCTTCATCATAAGGATTCTAAAGGCACTTTATCACGATGTGCACACATAGACAAGGTTAATCCTGGTATCCACAAGGCGGATCAGAGTTCTTCAAGGTTGCATTCAAGTGCTCGTATCTTAGCAAAGCAACTTCTTCAGGTAGGATATCACTGACACATTATGACAATGGCCTCTACATCAATACCACCAAGTGGTTCAACATGAGGTTACAATCTCAAAAAATCAAAAAAATCAAAAAATCAAGAAAATAGTAAAAATAAAAATTGTCCTCCAGTGAAAACCACTATGGTGGCACTTTGGGCAAGTACTATGATGAAAACCTGGAAAACAAGCGTCATGAGTAGAATCGAGCATCTATATGATCCTTCTCAGATAGAAGCATCTCATTATTGTCATGATACATCCAATGTTCCCTCCATCCATCCAATCCAACTTTATCCATATATTCCATTTTATCTTGATCTTGACAAAGATTCGGCGTATACTTCAACTCTACTCATGGAAAAATTTTGATAGGATCTTTACCATTTTATCTCGTGAAGTCCCATGGCCCATATCTAGTATGATAAAACTCTTTAAAACTCTTCACATATACATTACCTATCTTGGTTATCCATTGCATTATGAAGAATTGTTAGACACTGGGGGCAGGTTATTGCACTCTTGTTTTTGAATAACTCTTGATCCAGGTCTTATATCTCACAAACGTAACATCAACATCATGATGTAGGTATAATTTGCCTTGGAAATATTATTAGAAAACACCAAAAACATTCATAAAATATTTATCAGAAAATCAAAAAACATTTGCAAAATCCTGTACAGCGAAAATAAAAAACATTCATAAAATTGTAAAGGAAAAATTTAAAACATCTAGAAAACATCAAAAACCCTAAAAAGGTCAAACATTGAAAATTCAAAAAACAATGTCCTCTTTTTGAACTATGTCATCTTTGAGCTTGAACGTAGGAAATTCCATCTTTGATGTTCCCATGAGACACCCTAGGTTAGTCCTTTAGCAGTCCATTGTAATTAACTGTCATCTCTTATCTGTTCATATCTTTGTTTTGTAAATGAGTCGAGTTAGTCAAACTACGTGGTCTCTATGTGTATAACGTAGGCAAGGTTAATCTTTGATCAACTCTCGAGGCCCCTAGGATAGGTCTTTAGGTTAGATTCTTGATTGAAACTTGGAAACATCTCAAAAACCCTTAAACATTTGAAAACTCTTAGAAAATCCAAAAAATCCAAATATTTAGAAAACACAAAAAAATTAGAAAAATGGAAAATCCAAAAACAACAAAATTTTTTCAAAAGACCTAAAAAGCCTCAAATATTCAGAAAACCCTAAACAACCTCAAAAAATCCAAAAAAACCTAAACATCCATATAAACATTCAAAAAGACAAAAAACAACCTCAAAACATTTCAAAATACCAAAAACATTGAAATATTCCAGAAAAATCTAAAACCCATCCATCCCATCTCGCTTTCACTTGTAATAAACTTTCACCCATAATAAACAATCGTCACCTTCACCCTTTAACGAAACAAGTAGAAAAGAAACATAGAAATTCGTAAAGTGCGAGCTCAATAGTCTAAATCTAAAGTCTAAATCATAGGTAAATGCATCAGTGAAATTTGTAGCAACAACTTATTTTAGCATCATAATCCTAACATAAAAACAACCCTCTAATCAACATGTCCTAGGATGTATCCTTCCTGTGATGGAAAAAAGTATCAGATATCACCTTAGCTAAACTTGAACTAGGCAAGAGCTATAGATAACACTGACTATTTGTCTTTGATATTTTCTTATGATTTATCTTAATGACCCATTCTGAGGACTTCTCGATGATGTCTATCTAAAATTATTTAGAGAGAAAGGAATGGGGCATCGATCATTATATTTCATTTTTTGTGCTTGTGGATACTCTTGTAAAATAATCTTGGTGCATACTTGCTTAGTTGTGTGTAGGAAGGTCGTTTGGGGTATGTTGACTATTGTGTATGCTTTGGTCCAATATATTTTAAACTTCTAACTTGCATTCCAATGAAATTTCCATATGTCAAGGTGTGAACAAGAACTATCCTATCTATTTGTCGATTCAAAGTCCATTACACTAGATACAATGTTGTCCTGGTTATCAATACCTTGATGCATCATGTCTATGTGTTATACCAAACAATAAGGAATGATGAAAAATCCCAATCCCAAAGTGTGAGCATCTCATCCTACATTTTTCATTGTCTCATCACCATCTCTAATAAAGTCTCAATGGATCAAGGACTTGTTGGATCTTTTGAAGCAATCATCATCAGCAACGGTTATTCATTCTTTATTCTTATATCTTCTCTCCGTGCTAACCTGGTGTCATGATAGTCATAAAAAAATATATCATCAATGCATCCACCCTACATCCAAAAACCATTAACATACATGCATCTCATAATCATTTGCATCCATACAACCATCAACATACATATATCTCATAATCATATCATAACCATAGCATCCATCATCATAATCATTGCATATCACATCATACATTTTGCATTATCATTTGAGTTGTGATGACTAATATAGATTTGTTATTCTAAGCATCTTAAATTGTTGCATATCATAAGCATTTGCATCTATACATCCATATGCATACATCATCATCAAAACATGCATAGAAAATATACAAAAAGAAATGCATCCACATCATGTGCATCCATAACATTTGCATATCATAATCATTCATCCATATCATATCATGAAAAGATAATGAATAATAATATAACATTGCATCCATCCATATCATGATCATCGCATATTGCATAGACATAAAATAAAATGCATCCATACATGATCATAAATAAGCATCCATACATCATCCATACATGAAATAAAGTCAACACATCATAGCATGAATCATTCGTATTCGTATTATATATATATCAAAAAATGTGTCATGGTACAAAATCTAGATCAATGTATGTACATCAATGATAAGTACAATATCCATGAGGCTATAAAAAAGGATCCCATGAATGTATATCAGTGATAAAGAATGAGGTAAAATCAAAAAGTGTCTGTACATCAAAAAGCTAGCTCTGGTGGCTGCTCCCTCTCTAGTTTGCCTCTCAGGCTGATCCTCTACACAGGGATGTGCATCACTACGCTGTGAAAAATCTAGTTGACAAAGAGCCGCTAGAACATCTCGATGGTAATGCTTCCTATAGTATGCAGCCTCTATGACAACCTCTCTATATAACCGTGCAGAAACAATCTAACCATGTGTGGCTGCCACCATAACCTCGATTTGCTGTCGTCTCACCACCTCTTGATCTCTCTCTTCGGTGACAACCTGTACTCTCTATAGTGCCACATCTCTCTCTACTACCATCGTGATCACTTGCTACCAAGCTTGGTCTCCCTTAGTAGTAAGAGCCAAAACCTACTAGCGGGCCTGGTCTCGCTCACCAATCAATGCCTGCAATGCTGCTGTAGTTGCTGAATTTGTAAGTCTCACGCATCTAGTGGTGGTGGTGGTGGTCCTGTCTGCAGTTGTATCTATAGCTACATTTGTGGTTGCATATGTGGTTGTGGTTGTACTGGATGCTATTTTCCAATCGGAGGAGTCCCTAGAACTTATTTGTCCTTGCTATCTTGGCCTCCCTATCCCCTACCTCTAGCTCCCCTACCTCACCGTCTCCCTCTGGGAGGAGCACCTACTGGATCTGTAAGTTGATGTAGTGGGATGAACCATGCATCGTATGTTGGAGTGGTTTGTGCTATGGGATGACCCTGATCATATTCCCAAGGCTAGGAAACCAACTGTTAGAAGTTGTCAACGGCCTTTGGAGCCGGAATCGTCAGTCCCCATGTGGGAACCTCTCTAGCCGATCTAGCAAAAATGGCTCTATAGGCATCATCGAGCCTATCCTGTACATCACCAAACTGTCTAGCTACCTTGTTGGGGAGATACCACCCAATCATGGTGTGCTCTCGACCTTGCATGTAATGGGTCTGTCTGGTGAAATAAAGCTATTGAATATCATCGAACCATGGTGACATTTGTAGCCATGGGCGCCAGCGGAAAATAATCATATCATCAATCACCCGTCTCTAGTACGGGAGCCCAATCTGTCTAGTGTGCTTGAGTGTGATGGCACCTCAATATCTCCATATGACATGATCATCTGGCTCTATGTCTTTCATTTGTATAATTGGCCGAAGAATGACAATATGCTCCCATGCCTAGATATGAAGAAGAGTAACACCTACACTGAGGGCTCTCCCATCGCAGTAAAAAAAATCATGCAAATCATGATATAGGGATGCTAGCATCACAAGTCCCCATGCAAAAAGAGTCCTCCTATATAG
>VDFB02000003.1:752304862-752390329 GCA_007258455.2 Sequoia sempervirens | reverse complement strand
AGAAGCATTCAAGGAAGCTCGACAAGGAGATTCGAAGATGGACACAAGGACCAAAAGTTAATGCTGCAAAAGATCTTAAGGCTTCCCCTGAGGGAAATCTGTCACCAAGATGGACACGAGGATGCAATCGGATGCAAAATTAATTTCATTTAAAGATCTAAGGGCAGATCTTTATGAACGGATATTTTTTGTAAGCCTAGAGGGGCCAATATCTTTTTGTATATATGGCATTTTTTCCTTCTTGTAAAAGGGGGTTATCCTAATGCTTTTCAAAAGTCTGTGACTTCTATAGTCCTTTCTCAGATTAGCAAACTTGTGTAACTCATTTTGGAGCATGATATATAAAATTTACCTTGGTTACCATTGATGGTTCAATTTTCCTTCTAGTTCTTTGCAAAATATTGTGCATTTTCAGATGATTGATCAAGCTACTTCATGAAATATTTCTTTTCCTTATAGCTTTGTCTCATGTTAGCATGCCTTTCTTTGAAAAAGTAGTATTATGTAGGTTACAAACTGTGTTTACTTAATTGCACATGAGCTTTTAATTTGTGAAAATCTACTTTTCCTTCTTGAAAGTGTGTGCATGTCAAACCTGTTTGTGAAATACTTATGCATAATCTACAGAAACTTGTTGTGTAGTCCCATATCCATCATCAGTATTCAAGTGTAACCTGAGTGTCTCATTGCTCTTTTCAATTTGGTGTATCGCCATAGGTTTTAATTTTCATTTTTGTCCGTTCTCCTTCTCCTTTTCCCTACAAGATCAATAGTTAGGTGGCACCATAGGAAGTCATCCTTCTCCGGAGGTTGACCTCTATCTCTAAGTGACCCACAGCTTTAGAGGTCTTCCCATGTTACACCGAGGTGTTGAACATCAAGTTCAACAAAGGTGCAATTCGAGGTGATATGAGATAGAAGATATCACAGACAACCCATTTGTACTTACTAGAACAACATTTGTACTTACTAGAAAATAAATCATGGAACATCAAGCCTTAA
Organism: Sequoia sempervirens; assembly: GCA_007258455.2. Taxonomy (NCBI): domain Eukaryota; kingdom Viridiplantae; phylum Streptophyta; class Pinopsida; order Cupressales; family Cupressaceae; genus Sequoia; species Sequoia sempervirens. Next base: position 752,389,327 of record VDFB02000003.1, on the reverse strand, counting down.
AAAATGTGGCTCCAATTTCCCGATATTTCGTTGCACAATCATTGAAAGAAGGCTTGAACTCATCTACGATTAAACCAACTCCATCCCTAGTACCAAGTCAATCCTTAACATCTAGTCTTGCAACTAGTCTAGGAACCAACCTTGGTCTCACTTCATTTCTAGGAACAAACAAAACTTTGGGTATTCACAAAACAACCATTCCATTAACCACCAACCTTCCCTAAGACACAAGTTGGATACCAACCTTTGGACAACAACTTACATTCCATGATGTCACAACAATCTCAAAATTTTAAGTGCAACCATCTTATTCCATCATCACAAATACCTCGAGTATGCCTAATGTTATGCAAGGTAATGTGAACCAAGTGCCTCAAATGGAACAACAAGGGAAAGTTAACACTCTCACACAAATTCAACCCTTGTCAAGTGGTGCCAACAACCCTATTGACACATCAAACAAGTGATTACCCAAGCTACTGAAATCAATCCACCATCCACATCAAACCCATCCATCATTGATCCAAATCAAAACAACACCTTGGTTACAAATCGCATCAACCAAGGTAATACCTTGATCGCACCTCAAATACAACAGGGGAACCCCCTATCCATCGGTCAAGGAAACCCTTTCAATCAGTTACAAGGTATGAATGTGCCATTACCATCGCAATATCCAATGGCATCATCATCTTTCCCCACGGTCCCTCTCACCATGCAAAATCAAATGGAACCTCAAACTTACATTCCTCCATCTCAATCCACCATCTTGCAAGGAATGTTGAACCAAGGGAACCCCCAACCTCTCATCAATAATTTGCTACCTGCTCAAAACATAAACACCCAAAACCCATCACAAATGTTTGAACAATCAAATGATCCTACATTACAAGCACATGCTTTGGCTTTATAGCAAGCCATCCAACAAAAAAAACAAGATCATCAAGAAGCCTTAGTAGCACAACAACAACAACAAGAAGAAGAAGCAGCCTTAGTAGCACAACAACACAACAAGTAGCCTTAGCAGTGCAACAACAACAACAAGCTCATCAAACAGCCCTAGCAGCACAACAACAACATGCTTATCAACAAGCCATCCAACAACAACAAAAACAAGCAGCCTTAGTAACACAACAACAATAAGAAGAAGCTCAACAACAAGCCTTACTAGCTCAACAATATGCCCAAAAACAACAACAAGGTTCCTATTATCCTCATTTGAACATCGTCAATCCAAACACATAGGGAACATATCCACCACTTTCACAAAATCTCACACCATCATACACCCCATATAATTCATTTGTCATCCCACCATATGTTCCTCCACCCAACCCGCAAAATGATCTAGCATCACAATTGAAAGCACTCTCACAAGAAATGCAGGATCTTCACATGGGCAAGACAAGAAACCTCATACATAGAACTTGTTTCCTTATCCATTTGATCGAAACATCACAATGGTACCATTTCCTCTCGGCTTTGAAATCCCCAAATTTGAAAAATACAAAGGGAGGGGAAATTCTGTAGACCACATCAAAAAATTTAATGTCATGTGCATGGAGGTGGGCTATAATGATTCTTACTTAATGCGCCTCTTCCCATGAAGTTTAATAGGTCCAACCATGGACTGGTTTTCTCAATTGCCTCTTGGTATCAAAATTTTTCAAGAAATCATTGAAAAATTCATAGATCACTTCTCCTTCAATCTTGACATGGACGTAAGTCTAGAAGAACTGTACACTCTTAGACAAAACAAGGTAGAATCTTTTGCCAATTTCTTACAATGATGGAAGCAAAAAGCTAGTAAAATCAAGTGGTCACTTCCTGACAATCAACAAGTGGGAATTATCATAGCAAATATAGATCCAGATCTATCCTTCCACTTAAAAATGCAATGCATTACATCTTATGACGAGCTTGTCCCTAGAGCCCTTACCATCGAGAGAGCCCTAATCTCATAGGGAAACACACAAGTGTATAAAGAAAACCACCCATCCACTAGTTTTAACGACAAACCCCACTATTGGGCCAAGAACAAGAATGTTACTAGTGATGGTGTTGTTGATGCAAAGGTGGTCTTAACTGCTCCTCAAGAAGAAAACACCCAACTCATGAACACACAACAACTATACATGCAACCGTCAAACAATCAAATAATCAATACTACAAACACTCAATGCAAACAACATAGAAAAAATAATGCTCCTAAACGACAATTCACTCCCTTAGGGGAACCTATGGAAGACATGTTGAAGAGATTGATACAGTCTAACCTTATCACACTCCCAAATTTCTCAAACTATCAAGAGCCACAAATCAAACCTCGAAGCTATAGAGAAGATCACTTTTGTGAATTTCACCAGTGTAAAGGTCATAGCACACAAAATTGTTTTAGGCTCAAACATCTAACATAGGATCTTATTGAACAAAGAGACATTGAGGTCGATCAAAAATCTAGGAATGAACATCTAAAAGTTTACACAAACCCTATGCCTAATCATGGAAAAATAAAAGATTCGACAAAGGCATCAACTTCAAACAATTCCCAGGATACCACATTGGGATATGTTTACGCTGTTTATGAGGAATCAAACATGTGTCAAGACACTATTTTAAAACAAAGTCCAAAACCATCAACAATGCTTGGCACTATTTTATACTGTAATGACATCAAGTGGATATCAGATTGTGATATCCCTCCCACATATGACTCAATGATTGGGCATGTTGAAGAAGTTTCAAATGAGCTAGAAATATCCCTTATTGCACCCATACCCACAAAATGTTGTGAAGAGTCTTTTACTGATGATGTATCAACCACCCAAGGATCATTTCAAGAGGAAGCTCTTGAGGATAACGAAAGATATTCCAAATCAATTCAAGATCAAGAACCCGTATCGCCAAAGTTTCACAAAGAACTAAGGGACATCTTCCAAACCATTTTAAACTCCAAAGATGTCCCCGATATCACTCTTGAGATGTTTCTTTTGGAGGGACATATAGACGTTCTTCATCAAAAACATGAGTCTCCCACTCTTGATATTCCTACACAAGAGCAAGCAACAGTCAAGATTGTTGATTCTTACAGTGATTGTGCATCATCAACATCTTTTGAATCAATACCAACATCTTTTGAAACAATATCAACAAATAATGATGTCATAAAATCAAATGATATAGTTCATGAGCAAGCAACAGTCAATATTATTGATTCTTACAGGGATTGTGCATCATCGACATCTTTTGAATCAGCAACATCTTTTGAAATAGTATCAACAAAGAATGATGTCATGGAACAAGAGCAAACAATTCATATTCCTAAACAACAGGAACCCATAGCAATATCATGTGTTCATGACAAGTCCTATTCAGTGGCTATGGATTAGAGGATACATTATCAAGGAAAAGGATTAGGTATTGATAATACCTTCAGAACGCTGGGGGAAATCTTGTCTACAACAAACATAAAAAAATGGGGCACACAAAATCCTTATGATGAAAATGTTGTCAATGCTACAAATAGCCGTATCATGAGTTGGCATTCACCCATATCTCATACACAAATCGGGACCAACGTAAAAAGAATAATTCCTATCAAAGCAAGGCAAATATCATCAAAACAAATGAAGCCGTCAAGAAAAAAGGACAAAGCAAATACAAATGGATACCAAAGAAAAATAAAGAAAATCATCCCTCCAAAACTCCATTAGTTAAAGAAACTATGGGGAAAAATCAAAAGGAGAAATGTATCCATCAAAAGAGTCCTCAAATACAAAAGCAAGCTTCTCAATCAAGGAAAAAAGTATATCCAATGGTTGGTCCTAAGTCCAAAAAACCTCCATTCCCATCCATCACCACTCATCTTCCAAGTTTGGAGAGTCAAAGGTTCAAAACCATCAACCAATCCATCTCATATTCCTTCATACATGACACCATACACTCCATTCACAATATCCAATTCTCTCATTGACCGTGTGTTGGTAGCTACTCTTCATCATAAGGATTCTAAAGGCACTTTATCACGATGTGCACACATAGACAAGGTTAATCCTGGTATCCACAAGGCGGATCAGAGTTCTTCAAGGTTGCATTCAAGTGCTCGTATCTTAGCAAAGCAACTTCTTCAGGTAGGATATCACTGACACATTATGACAATGGCCTCTACATCAATACCACCAAGTGGTTCAACATGAGGTTACAATCTCAAAAAATCAAAAAAATCAAAAAATCAAGAAAATAGTAAAAATAAAAATTGTCCTCCAGTGAAAACCACTATGGTGGCACTTTGGGCAAGTACTATGATGAAAACCTGGAAAACAAGCGTCATGAGTAGAATCGAGCATCTATATGATCCTTCTCAGATAGAAGCATCTCATTATTGTCATGATACATCCAATGTTCCCTCCATCCATCCAATCCAACTTTATCCATATATTCCATTTTATCTTGATCTTGACAAAGATTCGGCGTATACTTCAACTCTACTCATGGAAAAATTTTGATAGGATCTTTACCATTTTATCTCGTGAAGTCCCATGGCCCATATCTAGTATGATAAAACTCTTTAAAACTCTTCACATATACATTACCTATCTTGGTTATCCATTGCATTATGAAGAATTGTTAGACACTGGGGGCAGGTTATTGCACTCTTGTTTTTGAATAACTCTTGATCCAGGTCTTATATCTCACAAACGTAACATCAACATCATGATGTAGGTATAATTTGCCTTGGAAATATTATTAGAAAACACCAAAAACATTCATAAAATATTTATCAGAAAATCAAAAAACATTTGCAAAATCCTGTACAGCGAAAATAAAAAACATTCATAAAATTGTAAAGGAAAAATTTAAAACATCTAGAAAACATCAAAAACCCTAAAAAGGTCAAACATTGAAAATTCAAAAAACAATGTCCTCTTTTTGAACTATGTCATCTTTGAGCTTGAACGTAGGAAATTCCATCTTTGATGTTCCCATGAGACACCCTAGGTTAGTCCTTTAGCAGTCCATTGTAATTAACTGTCATCTCTTATCTGTTCATATCTTTGTTTTGTAAATGAGTCGAGTTAGTCAAACTACGTGGTCTCTATGTGTATAACGTAGGCAAGGTTAATCTTTGATCAACTCTCGAGGCCCCTAGGATAGGTCTTTAGGTTAGATTCTTGATTGAAACTTGGAAACATCTCAAAAACCCTTAAACATTTGAAAACTCTTAGAAAATCCAAAAAATCCAAATATTTAGAAAACACAAAAAAATTAGAAAAATGGAAAATCCAAAAACAACAAAATTTTTCAAAAGACCTAAAAAGCCTCAAATATTCAGAAAACCCTAAACAACCTCAAAAAATCCAAAAAAACCTAAACATCCATATAAACATTCAAAAAGACAAAAAACAACCTCAAAACATTTCAAAATACCAAAAACATTGAAATATTCCAGAAAAATCTAAAACCCATCCATCCCATCTCGCTTTCACTTGTAATAAACTTTCACCCATAATAAACAATCGTCACCTTCACCCTTTAACGAAACAAGTAGAAAAGAAACATAGAAATTCGTAAAGTGCGAGCTCAATAGTCTAAATCTAAAGTCTAAATCATAGGTAAATGCATCAGTGAAATTTGTAGCAACAACTTATTTTAGCATCATAATCCTAACATAAAAACAACCCTCTAATCAACATGTCCTAGGATGTATCCTTCCTGTGATGGAAAAAAGTATCAGATATCACCTTAGCTAAACTTGAACTAGGCAAGAGCTATAGATAACACTGACTATTTGTCTTTGATATTTTCTTATGATTTATCTTAATGACCCATTCTGAGGACTTCTCGATGATGTCTATCTAAAATTATTTAGAGAGAAAGGAATGGGGCATCGATCATTATATTTCATTTTTTGTGCTTGTGGATACTCTTGTAAAATAATCTTGGTGCATACTTGCTTAGTTGTGTGTAGGAAGGTCGTTTGGGGTATGTTGACTATTGTGTATGCTTTGGTCCAATATATTTTAAACTTCTAACTTGCATTCCAATGAAATTTCCATATGTCAAGGTGTGAACAAGAACTATCCTATCTATTTGTCGATTCAAAGTCCATTACACTAGATACAATGTTGTCCTGGTTATCAATACCTTGATGCATCATGTCTATGTGTTATACCAAACAATAAGGAATGATGAAAAATCCCAATCCCAAAGTGTGAGCATCTCATCCTACATTTTTCATTGTCTCATCACCATCTCTAATAAAGTCTCAATGGATCAAGGACTTGTTGGATCTTTTGAAGCAATCATCATCAGCAACGGTTATTCATTCTTTATTCTTATATCTTCTCTCCGTGCTAACCTGGTGTCATGATAGTCATAAAAAAATATATCATCAATGCATCCACCCTACATCCAAAAACCATTAACATACATGCATCTCATAATCATTTGCATCCATACAACCATCAACATACATATATCTCATAATCATATCATAACCATAGCATCCATCATCATAATCATTGCATATCACATCATACATTTTGCATTATCATTTGAGTTGTGATGACTAATATAGATTTGTTATTCTAAGCATCTTAAATTGTTGCATATCATAAGCATTTGCATCTATACATCCATATGCATACATCATCATCAAAACATGCATAGAAAATATACAAAAAGAAATGCATCCACATCATGTGCATCCATAACATTTGCATATCATAATCATTCATCCATATCATATCATGAAAAGATAATGAATAATAATATAACATTGCATCCATCCATATCATGATCATCGCATATTGCATAGACATAAAATAAAATGCATCCATACATGATCATAAATAAGCATCCATACATCATCCATACATGAAATAAAGTCAACACATCATAGCATGAATCATTCGTATTCGTATTATATATATATCAAAAAATGTGTCATGGTACAAAATCTAGATCAATGTATGTACATCAATGATAAGTACAATATCCATGAGGCTATAAAAAAGGATCCCATGAATGTATATCAGTGATAAAGAATGAGGTAAAATCAAAAAGTGTCTGTACATCAAAAAGCTAGCTCTGGTGGCTGCTCCCTCTCTAGTTTGCCTCTCAGGCTGATCCTCTACACAGGGATGTGCATCACTACGCTGTGAAAAATCTAGTTGACAAAGAGCCGCTAGAACATCTCGATGGTAATGCTTCCTATAGTATGCAGCCTCTATGACAACCTCTCTATATAACCGTGCAGAAACAATCTAACCATGTGTGGCTGCCACCATAACCTCGATTTGCTGTCGTCTCACCACCTCTTGATCTCTCTCTTCGGTGACAACCTGTACTCTCTATAGTGCCACATCTCTCTCTACTACCATCGTGATCACTTGCTACCAAGCTTGGTCTCCCTTAGTAGTAAGAGCCAAAACCTACTAGCGGGCCTGGTCTCGCTCACCAATCAATGCCTGCAATGCTGCTGTAGTTGCTGAATTTGTAAGTCTCACGCATCTAGTGGTGGTGGTGGTGGTCCTGTCTGCAGTTGTATCTATAGCTACATTTGTGGTTGCATATGTGGTTGTACTGGATGCTATTTTCCAATCGGAGGAGTCCCTAGAACTTATTTGTCCTTGCTATCTTGGCCTCCCTATCCCCTACCTCTAGCTCCCCTACCTCACCGTCTCCCTCTGGGAGGAGCACCTACTGGATCTGTAAGTTGATGTAGTGGGATGAACCATGCATCGTATGTTGGAGTGGTTTGTGCTATGGGATGACCCTGATCATATTCCCAAGGCTAGGAAACCAACTGTTAGAAGTTGTCAACGGCCTTTGGAGCCGGAATCGTCAGTCCCCATGTGGGAACCTCTCTAGCCGATCTAGCAAAAATGGCTCTATAGGCATCATCGAGCCTATCCTGTACATCACCAAACTGTCTAGCTACCTTGTTGGGGAGATACCACCCAATCATGGTGTGCTCTCGACCTTGCATGTAATGGGTCTGTCTGGTGAAATAAAGCTATTGAATATCATCGAACCATGGTGACATTTGTAGCCATGGGCGCCAGCGGAAAATAATCATATCATCAATCACCCGTCTCTAGTACGGGAGCCCAATCTGTCTAGTGTGCTTGAGTGTGATGGCACCTCAATATCTCCATATGACATGATCATCTGGCTCTATGTCTTTCATTTGTATAATTGGCCGAAGAATGACAATATGCTCCCATGCCTAGATATGAAGAAGAGTAACACCTACACTGAGGGCTCTCCCATCGCAGTAAAAAAAATCATGCAAATCATGATATAGGGATGCTAGCATCACAAGTCCCCATGCAAAAAGAGTCCTCCTATATAGCATCTGCTGCCATGCCAAGCCCCATCCTAGGATGAAGAATCTATCATGTCTTTCTGGAGCCACCAAACCCAAAATGATAGTTGCGATGATCAATCTAAAGGTCGGCATCTGACCTCTGTATGTCTCTAAATCAATCTGCGAGGTGACCAATACAATCTAGTCCATCTCCATCACCTCGAGGTATGCATCAAACCCGACATCAGTGTTGTAAATCACGCGATTCTCATGGATATGAAAACACAATATTTGCCACACATCCTCCAAGGTAACTGTTGCCTCCCCCATCGGAAGATGGAAGGACGAGGTCTCACTATGCCATCTCTCACACAGAGGTGTCATCATCACCAAATGAGTCCTAATAACGGGTGTGTATGCAATGTACCACAATCCAGTCTCTCCTAGGTGCTCCTGGCACAACTATGAAAGATCACCTAATCTCTCCAGAACTATGGGCTTGTGCTCCCTCAACATCAATGGTGGGAAGACCTCCTGCACCCACGAAGCGTACGTCGTCAGGAAATCACCAAAATTTGAAGTTGTTTGGAATTTATGACTTAGAAATCACAATAGTGTTGCTATATTCAAAATTCAAAAATTGATGCCTGGTGCATTTAAATTTTAAAATTTGAAAATGTGTTTCCAAACAAGCTGGCGTCATGATCTATCTTCTAGCCTGACCTAACCCTAATTTCTAAATAGGCAAGTGTGTTGCCAAATAAGTCTGCGTCGCCATTTAAAATTAGAAACCCTAATTTTAAATCAAAAGAAGCATCGCCATATACATATGCGTCGCTATAAATCATTTGGGCATCGCCAATTTAAGTTTAGTGATGCCGCCAAAATCTAAATTCTAACGCCTAATAAATGGATCAAAATTTCAAATTTCAAATTAGGTTTCAAATCACATACTGATGGTCCTGCACCTGGAAGCCGCTGGAACTCTCGAACTTGATCAGAGATGTGTCGGGGAAGCTCTCGATGCGCCATTTCATTAAAGGGTCAAAGCTCAAATTGCAAGAATTCCTTAAGTGTGAATGCACAAATGAATTCAAAATGAACCCTCTTGGCCTATTTAAGCTAGAAAATTAGGGATTTTTGCCCTAATTTAACCTTAATAATGGGGTTTATTATTATTCTCACCAATTTTGCCAATCTGGACCTAATTTTGCATCATTTTTTGCTTTTTTGGCATTATTCTTGCATCCCGGAACCTTTCTGAACCCTTGGGACAACTTTTGAACCTTTATCGAGAAATCAACCCAAAATTCAAAATTTTTACCTGATTTCTTGAGGGGGCAGGGAGTTAGCTTTATCCTTCCATTAGGGCATCTAAAAAATCATTTTTTTTTTTTTGATTTAAGCAGTAGTTTTGATCTGAAAAGCATTATTCTTTGAACCGAAGCAGCAGGTACATCACTTCAAAGAGGGGCAAAATGTAGACACTGAAAAATATCCTAATCAAGATCATACACTTAAAACAGATTTACTGACATCATTTCCTCTTTAATCCATCCTATTTTCACTTAGTTGATTTAATTAGCCTAGCTAATTAATTAATTGCATCATTTTCATCTATTAGCCTAATTAATTTAATCGGGTTAATTTATCTCTTTTCGCACTAACACTTTATCTCATTAAATTAAATACATCAAAATATTTAATTTAATCTCCTACGTCATCTTATTTAATTAAATAACCCTAAGTTATTTAATTAAATATCATTTCACCCCTCCCCTATTTATTAAATCATCTAATTTAATAAATATCTTTTAATTCTTTTAATTCCCTAATTTCATAAATTAAACCTTGTTTAATTAGTATTTAAAATAATTTTCCTCTAAGCAAAGGGAATATTCTTTATCCCTTTTTGCACAATTAAAACTTTGTTTTAATTTGTAAATTAGCTTTTTCCTCATCCAAAAGGAATATTCTAAGGAATATTCCCTCTCCTCCAATCAACTCACTTGGCTTCTTGAACAAGCTAAACCTTCAACCTCTTGAGCAAGTTACCTTTGACCTGTGTGAGTAGGTCAAAAGAGTGTTTGTTTGAGGCAAGTGTGAGCCCTTGATTAAAGCGGCTTTGGAAAGGTATTTTAGAGCTCTTTAGATCTATTCATGCACATTTTCCAAAATTTTCCCCAAGTTTATTTTATTTAGTATTTTGTGTTTTCACACTTTGCTTAATTACTTGGATGTCTTGGCACTTGGAGAGGATCTGTTTGCGTGAGATGACATCATTTGATCTACTTTATCAGTACTGAGGAATCTTAGAATATTTCTAGGAATCTTCAAAGATTCCATTGATGATGTCAACATCATATTTGTTTTGGAAGGCAATTTTGATTTTGTCACTAGTAAATAGATTCCACCAAAATCTTTAATATTTCATCTGCTTTTCTTGAGGGTTGCTGAGTTTTATAGGGAGCCATCAGATATTGTGGAGGGCGGATGAAATGAGGCCACCAGCTGAGATAAGCGTCAGTCAGTCGAATAATGGTTGGGTGACCAAACAAAAAAAACTATTGATATCTATAGCGCAGGTAGGGTTGCAAGGTACAACTCTACATAGGCAGGGTCGACCCTGCGACCTGCCCTTTTTTTTTTTTTTTTTTGAATTCGGTTTATGAATTTGATTTTTTGAAAAACTAATGTATTTTTTATTATGCAGGGAAAAATAATTGAAAAACCCTTGAATATATATTTTTTTGAATTTTTGGAAAAAATTAAAAAATAAAAAAACCTTTTAAAATCTTGTCGTACCTTGAAACAAAAATGGTGGCAGGGTTGCATGCAGGGCCATACAATGGTATGACCATATGGATTCATGTGCATTGACCTCTGGCTACTAATTTTTTTTTCTTTTTTTACAACTACTCCAAAATTGACGAAACAATAGGCGTTCTTTATGTTTTCAACCACTCTAGACATGATGGTGAGGCCCGTTTTGCTCTAGGATGCACCAATTTTTTTCTCAAGGTTAGATCCCTGCAAAAAATGAATAGGGGGTTGCAGATCTAGGCTTTGATACCATGTTAGAATTGATGATTCAACCCACAGCTCCCATGAAACACCTGTAAGTGATTACCTATCACAATAGAGGATCATAAAGCAAGATTGTGCTCAATAACTTGAGAATTGTATTGATACAAATAACCTAGATGAATATTACAAATGAACGTGCATGTTTATATAAGCAATACACAAGCAAACCCTACATGCAGATTAACAAGATAACGACAAGTGTACAAATCTCATGCAATGAGACAACTTGTCCTAAATTTAGTCCAATCTAATAATAACAATCAAACTAAAGATTAAGAAGCAACTCCTAAGCTTAGCTTAAGTGAAGTAAAGAAAAAAAGCCTCTAATAATTAATTGATGATTAATTAATTATTAGATAATGACTTATTTACTCCAACATGCTATAAAGGAAAAGTTTTGTGGTCCGCATTGCTCCGCTTTACATCATCTTGTCATATGGTTTTGAGGTAATCATAGTACATGTGGAGGAAGTCTATATCTAGAGTTTCAAGGTTGTATGTCTTCTGCAGTTGAAGATATTGATGACAAGTATCAAGCTTAGTAGAAGTAGAGTTGTAGTTGCAAAGTGCATGTTGGAATGCTTTGCATTCCACCATATAGATGATTATTAAGCTGTGCAATTTTGAGGAAGTGTTTGAGGATGTTAGAAGTGTATACAATCCAAATGGCAAGTGATTTGGTGGTCCGCATGTCGAGTTGTGGATGAACAGTTGGTTCATTTAGTTGTTGCTTCACCAGTTTTGTTATGTAGTGTCGACCTAAGGGGTTTGTGGTCATGTGGAGTTGAATTATGTAAGGATTGGATTCATGGGAGTGATTATAGGTCATGTCAACCTATTTTGGTGAAGAACACATTTTGGTTTCTTCCGCAAGGTATGTATGTTGGAGTTTTGAGTCGACAGGTTTTGGTGTTACATGGTTCATGCAATTAGACTGGCCTAATTGATGTTATAAGTGCTTGCAAAAGATGTATGTATATATAGAAGGTTGATTTAGTGTGTGAAGAATGTTTGTCAACATTGTATGCGAGATGTAAGATTTAGTGTGAAGTGCAAGGTGCAATAGTGGTGAAGTATGAAGTGTGTAAAGTTAGTATTTTGAGCCTAATTGGAACTATATCTTCAACATGTTGTAGATACATTATTAGCAATTAAAAAATATAGAAGTTATCCATTCTTCTATTCTCTTTTCTATTCTGGACAGTGAGTCCTCTGGGAAATGAGCCTCTTGTAGTCAGTCATTCTTTCTGGATAGTGAATCCTTGGACAGTGAGTCCTCCATTCTATAATCCATTATAATGGGTTATAATATATTGTGAGCTAATCCTCATCATGGTTTTTCCCTTCCTAGGGCTTTCCATGTAAATATGATTTTCTTGTGCTTATTGATGTGATACATGCTTTAATTGTTCTTTTCCATTTCTATAAGTTTGATGAGATTCTTCTCATGCATGTTTAAGTTGATGAATTTAAGTGAATATTGATTCACTCCACCTCTCAATATTTTGGGTGTGCAACATACATAGAGTAAGCATAACATTTGGGTGAATGTTGAAAGTTGTGTCCCACTTTAAGTCAATTTATTAGTATAAATGACTTTAAGCATTTTCAATTGAAAGTCAATTTTACTAAAATATATGTTATACTATATTCATTCTAGTTAAATTAGATCTAGGCCATAACTTTTGCAACTCAAAGGGTCCGCTAAATACATATGTAGCATCACATTGAGGCCAATTTATAAAAAAATATTTTAAAAAATAATGTTCTCACAGTTCTCCATCACTTAAATAACATTTAATTTTTTCTAAAAATACCTTTTTTAAGATCTATTTGTGTAGTTTTTATAAATATAATTTTAAAAATATTTTAATTAATGTTTATATATTATTATTTATTTTCATTGAAAATAGGTCATTAACATCAAAATATAAGGTTGATTGTCTTCTCAAGAAAAAATATTAAAGTTTATTAAAAAAATTGACAAAAATATAATGCACTAAACAAGGGATTACATGTCGAGACAAAATATATTTTTTAGTTTTGTATAAATAGGTAGAGAAAAAGGTTTAATCTAGTCAAAATAATTATGTTTTTAGTACATGCAACTTTCAAGATTTATTGAAAATAATATATTCATAAAGATAGGGAAAAAAATCCATGCACTAAAGTTTTAAGTTATAAAAAAAAAAGGAAAAAAAAAAGAATTTTATTATAAAAAAATTGTCCTACTTAACCTCATTGTCAACATTTTATTAGCAACTAAATTTCAATGTTGATTTTATAAAAGAAAAAAACAATTTAAGATTTTTAAAGAATATAAACATAAAATACACTAAATAATCTACATGTCATTAGTTTACATCAAATATATACCACTTTCTAATGACTCAAGTTAAAAATTAGATCAATGTTGGTATTTTTTTTATAAAAGTGCAACCCAACTTTGAAATTTCACTTATTTGTGTCTTTCATTACACACTCAACATAAATTGAGTTCAATCTTCAAATAAAATTTAAGTAGCAAAAATTTGGCATCCACTCCCCTTACAATTTATATGTAAATGATGCATATTTAGAGTTTTTCTAGTTTAAGCTACTTGAAGTTTTAAAAATAATAAAATAATAATGTTAAAGCTATTCAATCTCCATCCCTTAAAAAATAACATAAAAATGAGTTTCCAACATATTCTTTCCATCTTATCCTTCTTTCCTTAGGTGTCATTTTAAAAGGAGAGCTCCAATTCATCAATTTTTCACCTCTATTTCACTTTATTTACCTTTCATCCTTGACTTAGACGCATAGGCTAGATTATGCACCACTTTTGCTTTATTTTTTAAAATGTGTAATGGGTTTAGTGGAAAATCAATTAAAAGCAAAATCAAAGCAATTAGGGTTAGAATCTCAAACACACACATGGAAAATATTGATAAAAACCCACTAACTAATGAAATTGAATGCTCCAACATACAAAATGACAATTAACATGAAAATTAACACTCAAATTCAAAATCAAAGAAATGCAAACATTACATTCCATTTTGAATTGTGATGGATTGATGTTGGATTGCTCAAACCTTAGCACCCATGATCACAAAATCTTGAATTAACCTAAAAGATGCTCAAAATGACATGATTATGATATGATTCAATGCTTCAAATGACATGATTTCACTACGATGCTTCTAGGTGATTTGAAATGGAGGAAGATGACTTATTTTATAGATTTTCAAAAATTAGATCAAGGGTGGAGATTAGATCTTGAGATCAATAGTTTAGATTGAATCTTGAAGATCAAGGGTTGAGATTAATTGAGAGGTTTAGCTAACTCAAAATATCTCCTCAATTTTAGGGAATTGGTTGAGATATTTTTGAAAAAAATATTCCTTAGAATATGCTTTTGAGAGGAAAAATTAGATAATTAAATAATTCAAATTATTTAATTATGTGAGGTCTTAAGAAAATATTCCTTTTAAAAAAAGAATATTCCCTATGCAAGTGGAGGGAACAAAATTAGATATTATGGGATATAGAGGAAAATTATTTAATTAAGGGGATGGATGAAAATTAGTAAAAAAATATGTATTAATTAAATAATTCAAAATAATTTAATTAATAGAGGAAATAAGGTGAATAAAAAAAATGATGAAAAATGATGAAAAATGGTGAGTAGTGACGAAAATGACGAAAATGATGAGAAAGTGATGAAAATGCATGGTTAGTAATGAAAGTGAGTAAAATGATGAGAAACAAGGAATTAGTGATGAAAATGATGAAAATGCAGTATTAATGAATGTGTGATATGGTTTAGGTATTTTGCATGTCTACATTTTACCCCTCTTTGACACAATGTACTCGTTACATTATTTCAAAGAAAATTGTTGCTTGAAGAATAAATTGTGATGCCCTATTGTGCCCCAATGGATGGTGGAAGAATGGTAGGATGCTAAGTTGCCCCCTTGGAAGGTCAGCCAGAAAAGAAAGAGATTTGGGTTAGGCTCACGATAAGACTTGAAAATTGGTTCTAGTGAGAAGAGGATGAAAAATCAAGCCTTGGAGGTCATAAAAATTGACCATGATTGATAGCCAACTTTGATAAGTGATGTAGCAAGGAAGTTGAGGGAAAAACCATAGGTTTTGGGGGTCATAATATGCATTTGGGTCGATTTTAACTTCATTTGCACACTTTGCGTTTAGAAAATTTGAGCTTTGAGCCTCCTAGCCTTCTAGACATCTTTGTACGACCTTGAGGCTATGACACACATAGTTCAAGCACCACATCGTGTAGATCAAGCCCGTCAGTTCCAACGGTCCACGAGAGCATGTGCACCAGTATGTGACTAACCCTTGCTTCCTTTCATGTAGTTCTAGATAGCTAAATGTAGGCTAGAAATTAGGGCAACAAATGTGTCACTTCTAGAGTTGCACTTGTGTAACATGATATCGTGCGTTTGTTCATCGACACGATGCTTTTGATAAAAGTGTTAGGATTTTACATGTGTTGGGATTTGAAGCATTTGCAATGTGTTTGACTGTTAGGGTGTGACGCATTTGAAAAATCTCTCACATTTGTTTTAGGGAAGTGACTCTTTTGAAATAAGCCTCGCTTTTGATTGGCATCAAGTGACACTTTTGCAGAAAATCTCGCTTTTGTTTTAAGGTCAACTAAACTTAGGCATTTTTTGAAAATCTTAAGAAAATTGATGTTGTATGTTGTGAGTGTTATGATTGTAGGCTATTCTAGACCCTATTCTCTGTCGAGAGTGATGACTACATGTCTTGGACCAGATGAGTGGTTTTGGGGAGATTGATGTGGAGTTTCTTAGTCCCACAAGATTGTACTATATTGCATACATGCCAGAGATCAAGGATCATCTAGCCTTGATGAAAACACTGGTTGAGAGATGGAATTCTAAGACATTTTCATTTCATTTTCCAACTAGAGAGGTCACCGTCACATTTGAGGACGTGTGACTAATCTTGAGAGCACCTATCCACAGGGAGAGGGTCATCTATGATAGGGATCGAGGCAAGGAGGCCCTGGAGAAGGTTCTTAGAGATGATGAACTTGAGGTAGATGATGAACAAATTGATCTGTGTGAGTATATCAAATTTGTTAGTGATACCATCATTGTTGTGGTTGGTATGATTTACAAGAAACTCATGCTAGATAGGAGATCCAAAGATTCAATGTCGGATGGGGCTGGGTATTAGAGATTATTATGGAGGATGCTTGTGTGTTTGCATGGGGTCCCTATATTATTGCTCATTTGTGTCACGATATGTACTAGGTTGTATATTGATCTGCTACCATTTTGTCAGCTGAAGTCATGTTATTACATATTTGGGCTTGGGAGCATGTTGTCATGCTCAAACCTCTTGGATATTTGGATAGAGATGCAGGTTATCTACTCATGTATAGGTATGAGGGAATGTTCACACAATGACACCTGAGAGACACTATTGGAAGTGCCAAATTGATGATATTGGTCAAGTTCACATGGTGACCCTGGTTATAGGTAGAGGTATGGGATGATGATGACAATAATCTACCATATTATCAGTAGAGGGGATGGCTTATTGGGTGAACATCACACATTCTTGAGAGATATCTTCCATATTGGGCCCAATGATAGTTTGGAGAGTAGCAGGGTGTATCTGTTGATTACTATATGGCTATATTTGCTTAGAATTTCTACAAGATCATGGATTGGGGACCTGTACCCTCTCCTCAAATAACCCTTACAAATTTTTCTCAATTGGGACAACTTTAGTGGATTTGGGATGATGGCCAGGATGATCTAGGTGCTACACCAGATTATGACACATGGTGGGTTCCTCGTTGACCATTGAGGTTCACATACCTAGATGAGGGTGTTGTAGGAGGCAAGAGGTGGAGAGAGGCTGAGACCAGGAGAGCCTGATGCCAAAATAAGAAGGTTGAGGTAGAGGTACTTATTGGATAGGTTTCAACACAGGGCCAAAGACCAGCACAGGGACAAGGTCCAACAAAGGGGCCACCAGTAGTTGCAGTAGTACCTGTAGGAGGGCATGGAGTCGGGGGACTAGATGGTGGTCTTGATGACCAAATATTGAGAGTCTCTTCAAGAGCATGACTAGGCCAGGAGGGAGCGATAGGGATATCGAAAGGAGTGAGATGGACTTGCAGTGTAGCTCACTTAGTGTACCGTGGAGAGGGACATAGAGATCACACATAAAAATTAGCTAGAGCCGCAACTTGCATAGGTCACAACCGAGAGAGATTAGGAGAGAGGTCGTCGACAATAGATGGAGGCCTAGATAACTCAAATTGTTGTGGGCTATGGATAGACCGTCCCATTTTCTTAGTATACTCAAGAGATTAGGGCCATTGAAAGTGAGGCCACATACTACAAGACCCTATATGATGTTGTCATCCTAGTATATAGGCAACAAACTAGATTCCATAGCAGAGTGCAACAAGATCATCCAACTTAGATAGAGGATCAATGGGTAGTTCATATTAGGGCCATTCACAAGGTCATGTTCCACAGTAGCCCTAGGGGTCACAACGCTATCAACAGTAGATGGGTCCAACCTTCTCTTAAGCTTCCTCTTGATCAATAGGAGAGGGGGAGTTTTGGACAGAGTATATTGTATATGTTGATGTATATATTTGTAGACAATTTTTTTATATACATACATTCATCGAATTTTGAGAGCCTTGTATACATGTATTTTTGTTGTATAGATTATATCACAAATTTGATGAGATGATGATGCATCATGACATTCATTTTTTGATGATATATGAGATCCTTTTTATGTAGCCATGATATGTGTTATGTGATACATGCTATTGATCTATGATTTCTTATGATGTCTATGATATATGCTTTTATTATGGATGCATTGATGTATGGATGATTCAAGCTACAATGATGATGATGTATGATTATACTTACGCTAATGATTTGTGGATGCAAGATGCATGTTATGAATGATGATATGTTCATGATTCTTCTTTTTGTATTTTTATGTGATATATATGTGATGATCATGCAAGATGGATGATATGATATATGTTATTGACAATTTGTGGATGCAAGATAGGGTACATTGATTTAGATGATATATAATATGATGTATGATTGATGGATACATGGATAATGATTTGTGGATGTAGGATGCACGTGGTGCTAATGATGTTATGGATGTATGATGCATGTGATAGTAATGATATTATGGATGCAGGATATGATTGATATTTTTTTGGTGTATGCCATGATACTTGGATAGAAATATTAGTAGGATAAATGGACGGATAGGTAGAGATTAGATGGTAGAAGAATAGATGATGTTGATTTGATTTATATAAAATTCATTTATTATGATTGGGGATATGGATGATGATTGATGATGTTGAAAAATTGATGAGTATGTTTTTGCTTGTAGGTATACTAAGTAATTTCATCATAGCAATCCTTATTAATATAGAAAATAGACACAATGCACCAAGGTATGAAGAAATAGGGTGGCTTTGTATCTATTGCCTGGAATTTGACTATACAAACAAGAGTATTCCTACTCATATCAGACATACAAAAACCTTGTTGTGAGTGTATGGATTAGAAGTTCAAAGAATGTGATGAGCCTAGTTTTTAGTCCAATTTTGGGTAGAATCTATAGTTTATTTTCTGGATTTTTTCATGGAATTTGATGTTAAATGTTGATATTTTCATAATGTTTCCCTCAAACCTTAGACATTGGGCATAATCCTATCTCTGCAAGTTTTAATGACATTGGCATATTATGTGGATTATCTATATTGATTTTGCATGTGGTTAATGAATTTTCCTTAAGGTGGTTATAGATGTGTAGTTATTGTGCATACTAACATTGCCATGCAGATTCAATTTAAAGATGCTAAGTTAAGGAAGAAACCGCTAGCTAGGCATGCACCATAACGTCCAACAAAGGAATCGCTCAAAGTCAAGGAGGTCGACAACAAAAGATTCGTCATGCAACTGAATATAACTGCCTTGTTGTGGAATTTAATGATTGAGCATGTGTGGGCGTTACTGCTATGCTAAATCTGTGTTTGGACTTACATGTCAGACCAGATTTCATGTATGTGTAACCACCATTGCTCCATTTTATCTGTTTTCCCTAAATGGCATCCTCCTAGTCTTGGAGTTGACTACCTTGTTTAGCTGATAGTATAAATAAAGATCTAATGCTCCTTCCTCATTAGGTTGCACGAATTGATATCGTATTCTCAAGTTTTCAGTAATACAGATACATTACTCTTTTGTACTCATGATTTACAAATAATAAAATAAAGTTCTGAGTTCGAGCATTTGAGTTCTCATTAGTCTTAGGGGATACTTATCCAAGGGGGCCCACTTGGTGAGTAATCTATCTTCTTAGTTTAGTATTAGTTTAGTATTGCTTGCTATTTAGTGATTAGTTAGAAATCTGGCATCGGCTGTTCCTGCAGCCACTAGAATTCCATTTTGTGATTGTTCCTGTAGCCAAAGCAAACAGAGTAGTGCCCTGTTTGTTGTTCAGATTTTCATTCTTGTTATGCATTTTAGTTTGATGTAGTTGTTGATTGATGATTGGCATTTATGGTATTCCCTTCTAAGCAATTTACTTTTAGTATTGTGTGTTCCTTAGCTGTAGAATGAAGTGGCTACTTTGAGTTCCTAGTGCACATACAATGCTGACCCATTTCAAGTTCACGTCCCTAGGTTGACAAGTTAAATGCACCTTCATGATGATTGAAATAGCTATTCAGGTTAGATGTCCAATCTCTGAATCATGGCTGTAAGGGATTAGTTATTAAATCATTGTAGGAGGCCAACATTTTTGGCACCGTTGCTGAGGATGGTGTCAAACTAGGGAATCTTTTGGAGTCATTGGTATTTTTTCTTGCTGTAATGCTTCTGGAAGTTGTTCTTAGTATATTCTCATTTAGGAAGTAATGACCTCCTTATTCTTTACCAATTCTTTGTGTGAGCTGACTGATAGTGAGTAATACCACATGCATAGAGGAAGAAGGGATGCTTATGGAGATTCCTTCCTAACAATCCTAATCCATTCCATCTAGTTGAATATCAGAACCTACCAAGAGAAGAAGAAGAAGAAGATTCACGCCCCTTTGTTGATGCATTTCCTGATCTGACTAGCTCTGAAGTCTCCTATGAAGATCAAAATCAGCTTGAGAACCCCTTTGCTTTGGAACTACATCAAGTAGGCATGGGTGATGTAAATGGGAACAAACCTAATCCACCAACTTTTCCTTTCCCCATTGCCCATCAAAATGAAGTTGACAACATCAAGAACATCCCTACCTCAACGCTCCCCAAGTTTTATGGACTTGTCACAGAAGATCCTACTACCTTTTTATTTGAGTTTGACATACTCTGCAGGAGTTATGATTATACTATTGATGCCCATAGGCTTAAGTTGTTCCCTACCACTCTGAAAGAGATTGCTTTAAGATGGTTCATGAGCCTAGGCAGAGATACTGTGGAAAATTGGGAAGACATGAAGACAAAATTCCTTGAGAAATACAAGGAATATTGCAGGGGCAGTGACATGAGAGGAGGTGACATTTTTAGGATGCAGTAAAAGGAAGATGAGAGCCTGAAAGATTACATTGCAAGGTTTTTTTTTTCCTACAAAAATATCCACACCATACACTTAATGAAGACTCACAAAAGTTGCTTTTCTTGAGAGGAATCAATTATAGTTCCACTGATGCCTTGGACCTCATGGGAGGAGGAGATATCTCCCAAGTTCCTTAGGAGGATATCAAGAAAATATGCCAGAACTACTCTAGGGTAGCTTCAAAGAAGGGGAGATCTTACCAACTTTCCATGGGTAAGTCAACTACTTGGAGTGGAGTTTCAAGAATGGAGATTACTCATTTGCTGGAAGACTTCAAGCAAGACATTATAAATAATCTAGCTACTCAACTAGATACACTTCAGGCCAAGAAGAAGCAAGAGGAGGCAGAGGCAATGTTGATAGAGTATTTCCCCCACTGCAGACAAAAGAAGAAGGACTGCAGATGCAAGATGGTATCTAATCTTGAAAGCAAGCAGATTCCACTTGAGTTCAAGCCAATCCAGATTGAAGAAGACCAAGTTTACTATGTTGCACAAAGGAAGCCTTGGGCTCCAAGACAAGGTATGCCACTGGATCCACTATCCTATGTTGGGCCATATTTTAATTCTTATTCATTTGGTAACCAATGGCATCCCCCATATCCATCCAGTTATGGAGGATATTCACCACAAACTTGGAGTAACCATCCAAATGATTGGCCCAGTCATTAGAGTTCTTCACCCTAGTGGTAGCAACCTCAGGGGAATTGGCAGCCACCTCCAAGAAAGTGGCAGCAAACAAATCAATGGAGAGGAGGACAACAATGGCCTACCCAAACAATAATTACATGCAGCCACCTTCTCAGCCCCAAAAAATTGCTATAATGCCTCTACTTGCTAATCCAAGCTCAAATGCACCTAAACCTACTAAGCCCACACCCAATCCAAATAACAAACCACAACAGTAGCCTGCATACTCTGCTGATTCAAATCAATTCCTTGCATATGCTGTGAGTTTAAGTGAAATCCACTTGCATTCAAGAACTACTCTACCAGCCCCTTCCAAGCCCATTATCACTGAACTTCTTGTGGAAGAGGAAGAGGAACCTCTGAATGATCCCATTCAGCCAAGTGTACCTAAAAATCCTAAACCAGTCCAAGTCAAGCAGACTGAACAATAACCACCATTTCCTTAGAGATTGGAAGTTGCCAAGAAGAAGGAAGAAAAGGAGGATACAACTTTTGATATCTTGGATCAGCTAAAGCATATGTGTCTAGATACCTCTATTTTAGGCCATAAAGGATGTTCCAATCTACGAAAAAGCAATCAAGGAAGCATGCCTCAAGAAGCCAAGTAGGAAAAAGAAGGACCCAACTATAGTTCATGTGGTGGGACAACTAGTTGACATAATGCTAGGAAAAGTGACTATTCCCAAGTATAATGACTCAGGTAGTCCCGTGGTAGCAGTTGTTATAAATAGAGTTCTCGTAAAGAATGCTCTGATTGATATAGGGGCAGCAATAAATGTAATGACCAAAGACATCCTGCAACAACTAAATGTTGCAAGCATGAGATCTACTCCTACTATTTTGCAGCTTGCGGATAGCTCTACTGTTAAGCCTGATGGTGTAGTGGAGGATCTTGTGGTAGTTTTAGACTCCTGGGAGTACCCAGTAGACTTTATGACTCTTTCTCCTAAAGCTACACTAGGCGGGTATCCCATCATTCTTGGAAGACCTTGGTTGGAAAATGCAAATGCATACATTGGATTTTAGTTAGGTGACATGACCATTTCAGATGGGAGGAGCACTAAATTTTTTTTTCTTTATCCGCTTGCTCAACCATCTCATGATGAAGATAATCCCGTATGGCTACATGTTGGTGAAGAGGCCGAGGAAGTTAATTATGTGGCACAACTTATGATGCTAGGCAGAAGCTCTTTCATGCAACTCAAAGACAAGGATGAAGTATTGGCTAACATCATTCAGAACCATTGTGAAGTGGAGGAAGCATCATCTTCTCATTCTGCTACTCCAGTCAAGACACTTCTACCTATTCTTCCTACAACCATTGTTCCTGCAGATGTTCTTCCTACAACCACTCTTCCTGTAGCCACTGTTCCTATAGAAAAAATTCCTATAGCAATAGGTATGTCCCATACATTGCTTCCATATGAACTAAAGGTACCATGTGTTAATGAAGCAACCATGATAGAGTTAACTACACAAGTACAAGTGTCAGAGGGAAAACATCTGAATGTTAATAGTAAATTAAGTGGGGAACAACAATTGCTATTGGAAAACTTATTAAGGACCCATCAACATGCATTTGCATGGGATTATCATGATATGAAGGGATTGAATCCTGAACTTCGTACACACAAAATTTACATCAGAGATGATTGCACCCCAGTAAGACAACCACAAAGAAGAATTAACCCTGCACTAAGAGAAATTGTGAAAAGAAAACTGGATAAATTACTAGATGTAGGATTTATCTACCCCATTTCAGATAGTTAGTGGGTGTCTCCATTAGTGATTGTGCCCAAGAAATGAGGGAAATGGCGAGTTTGTGTTGATTATAGGAAACTTAATGCTACCACCAAGGAGGACCACTTTCCCTTGCCCTTCATTGATCAAGTTTTGGACACACTTGTAGGAAAGCAATACTTCTCTTTTCTAGATGGATTCAACGGCTACAACTAGATCCAAATTGCACCTGAGGACCAGGAGAAGACCACATTTACCTATCCATGGGGGACCTATGCCTCTTTGCTACTCCCATTTGGCTTATGCAATGCACTTGCAACTTTTTAGAGGGCAATCATTAGCATATTATCAGACATTTCTCATGATTGCATGGAAATTTATATGGATGACTTTACCACTTATGGTGTTGATTTTAATCAAGCATTGGAAAATCTCAGGAGAGTCCTACAGAGATGTGAAGATCAAAACTTGTCCTTAGACAGTGAAAGTGCTTCATGATGATGCAAGAAGGTGTAGTTCTTGGACACTACATCTCCCACAAAGGAATTCAAGTAGATCCTACAAAGATTGAGGTAATTCCAAATCTGCCCACACCTGCAAAACATAAGGATGTTAGGAGTTTCTTGGGTCATGCAGGATATTATAGTTGTTTCATCAAGGATTTAAACAAGGTAGCAACACCATTGTATACTCTTCTCACTAAAGATGTTGAATTTCAGTGGACTGAAGCTTGTGATAGGGCATTTTCTGACTTGAAGGCAACTTTGACTCATGCTCCTGTACTCAAAGGACCTAATTGGGAACTTCCTTTCCACATCCATACTGATGCATCAAATTATGCCATACGATCAGTATTATGATAGAAAGAAGGAGTTGTTGAAAATTCCATTTACTTTGTCAGCAAAAATTTACAAGGAGTTGAATTCAATTGTATAGTGACAGAGAAAGAAATACTAGCAGTAATCTATGCACTGAACAAATTCAGACATTATATAATAGGCTACCAAATCTTTGTGCACACTGATCATGCATCCATTAGATATCTCATGAATAAACCTTTGATCATAGGTAGATTGGCAAGATGGCTATTGTTGATGCAGAATTTTGATATAACCATTGTGGATAAGCCAGGGAAAGCCAATGTTGTTGCAGATTTTCTTTCAAGGCTGACTACATCAGAAGACAATCAACACATAGATGACTCTTTTCTTGATGAGCATCTATTCTCCCTTAGTATACAGACACCTTGGTATGCTGACATAGCCAATTATTTGGTCATAGAGTTCCTTCTCACTTCTCTCCAAAAGAGAAAAGGGCACTCATTGAAAAATATTTTCCTTTCTCTTGGATTGTTGGATGTTTGTTTTATATTGGACCAGACCATGTCATGAGGAGATGTGTGAGAGAAGATGAGACATATGAAATTTTGCATGCATGTCACAATGAACCATGTGGAGGACACTTTGCAGCCAAGAGGACAACAATGAAGATTTTGAACACAGTATATTACTGGCCAACACTCCACAAGGATGTAGGAAGGTATACCAGAAAATGTGATAGATGTCAAAGAATGGGCAGACCAACTAGATCTGATGAGATGCCACTTTTCCCTCAGGTAGGAATCACTCCCTTTGAGAAGTGGGGATTGGATTTTGTGGGACCCATTGACCCTCCATCAAATCATAAGTATTATATATTGGTATGCACTGATTATGTGACAAAGTGGGTAGAAGTTAAGGCCATGAAGCATGAAAGAGATAACAAGGTTGCAGAATTTCTTTATGAAGAGATTTTTACAAGATATGGAGTCCCAAGAGAAATAGTGACTAATCAAGGAGCTCAATTCACATCAACCCTTGTTGCAACACTAGTTAATGAGTACAACATAAGGCATAGGAAGTCTACTCCTTATCACCCCTAGCCTAATGGTCAAGTTGAGGTGACAAACAGAGAAATTGAAGCCATTCTAACCAAAATGGTAGCTATTCATAGAAAGGATTGGGAAAATAGATTACCAAAAGTTGTTTGGGCCTATAGGACAACCTGGAAAACAACTACAGGCTTCAATCCATTTGAGTTGTTGTATGGAAAGACAACTACGATGCTCAATGAAATTGAATATAAGACTCTTTGGACTGCAACAAATTTGGGGATGGATATTTCTGAGGCACAAAAAGAAAGAATCATGTTGCTAAATGCTTTGGATGAGATAAGAAGAGCAGCCCTGCAACATACAAAGGTAGTACAAAATCAAAGAATCAAGTGGCATGACAAATTTTTCAAGGACAAGAAATTCCAACCAGGAGATTGGGCACTACTTTATGGCTCAAGATACCAGGACAATGCAGGAAAATTGCAGACAAGGTGGCTAGGACCATATGAAGTCGCTGAGGTCTTTCCTAATGGAGTTGTTCAACTTACTACCATTGAACCTATTAGATTCAAATTACTTGTCAATGGTCATTGCCTCAAATTATATCACAATCCAACTTCCAAAGAAGAGTTCTTGCAACAATTCACCCAACATTCAACACCTAAGCTTCCTGCAACTGAAAGAAGTGGACCTAGTGTCCCTCCTTTTGGATAATTAAGGTACGTACTTCTCATAATAAAAACTTTCACTTATGTGGAAGTCCATTTCTTTTCCCATCCACCCATCCACCCATCCATCACCACCTTTCTCTCTCTTCCATCACTTCATTCCACCTCACCTCATTCCACTTCATTTTCATTAATTGCTCAATTTATTTCCCTAAAAGGCGAGTGGTTCTTTCTCCATAATATTTGCAGAAAATCCTCCACACATTCAGGTATGCGCACATTAATTGCTATCTTTAAATCATCTTTTAAGTGCATTCATTTAATCACTATACGTTAGTATAGACATTCACATAACATGTCATTATTCCCTGCAAATCACCACTCCCATCTTGCATGTGCAGACACATGTCCAAATTTAGGTTGGGGGGAAAGAAAAAGATGCAAATATATTGCCCATGTGTCAATTTATGCTAGGCTCCGTCACAAAATTTAAAGTGAGCTGATTTGAAATCTAAGTGAGAGAACAGCTTGCATGTGTGAAGTGACATTAATTGTAGCCACCATTTCTTCCCATCATAATTCTCCTTTATCACTCCTTTTCTTGCCATTATTGACTCTGTCATAATCTTGAGTTGCGAGCAAAAAGGTGAAACAAAAGAAAAGGAAATTCAGTTGATATTGGTAGGTATTGCAGGAAAGTGAACTTGATTTTCAGACAAAACTGCAAGAAAGAAATTGCAGAGCATTTGTTTGATTGCAGACAATGGGAGGTGGGTTAATTCAAAATGAACCCATGGTGCATGATGTTTTATTGCAGGATGCACAATGCTTGGCTGAATTTAGAAATTGTGGATGGTTAGAATACTTCCTGAAGCTGGATGGCTTTGATGAAAGCATTGCCCTTGAATTCACCTAGACATTTTATGAAGGAAAAGCCACAGTAAAAGGGTTGGAAGTTGTGGCAATTGAGGAAAGAATTGTAGAGGTCACAGGGTTACCTGCTGATGGTGAAAATTACCCTGCTTCCGGAGACGCCAGATTAGCTGGGCCGAATCTATAGAGCCGAACAACCCTCCATTGAGCATAGATAAATAGGGTGCAAAGAGAATGTCTCTACCCGAGCCGTGGAAGCAGATAGCCATTTATGTTATCAAATACATCAACTATGAGGGTTGCCTGTTGAATTTGCATTCCGTGCACTTCAATATTTTGAATCACATGAGGCACAAAAGGAGGATGAATGTTCCTAATGTGGTATGCAATCTTCTCTCAATTATGGCGGCTGAGACCTAAAAAGGTGGGGATAATTCTATTTCCCACCATTGTCTAATTAAATTGCTGGTTGGAAAGTCTTTGCATGATGTATCTGGAATGACTTGGAAAGAATTTATAAATGTTGATCAAATTAGACCTGAGTAGTTGCAACCTAGGGTTTTACCTCAACCCCATAGGTCTAGTAGGAGATTGAGCACGATTGAAGCCACTCTTGGTGCTTCAACCTCTGGTGTTGGCTCTAGTGTGAATCCTTCTATAGCAGAAGAAACCATAGAAATTAGTTCTTCTAGAATAGAGCACTTAGAAAAAGAAAGCTCTTCATTAGATTTTGATGACGACATTCCACTTGGCACCCAGATGAAAACTAGGGCACAAAAGAGAGAAGTAAAAATGAGAAAAGGAAGGGCCAAAACACAGCCTGTAGAAAGAAAGGTTCCAAGTTCTAAGAAGAGGAAGGCTGACACTTTTCATCTTGCAGCCAAAGAAAAATGTGAGAGACCTCCCAGGAAATCAAGACTAGCTGGGCTAGCATTTGGTACGTCTCCATAGGAAATCCCTAAGCCTGGCGAGACATCAAACGAGGAACCTAAAGCTCCAATGGGGCATGAGAATGTCAAAGAAGAATACATATTTGAGAGAGCAACAAATATAACACTGGCCGATCTTGCTAACATTGCAGAAGAGTGAGGAAAATCAAGATTTCCTGCAGCATGAGCAAGAAGCCCTGCAACAATAGCCAAAACTAGAGCAGGAGTTCCTGCAACCACAATAAGAAGTGGGAGAAGAAACAATACCCATGTACCCAAAGACAACTAAATAGCCCGAGTCCATGCAGATAGTGCTATATGAGGAGCCACCATCGACAAAAAGACTGGTAGGAATTCACAACCCTCCTGATTTTACAGTACATACATCAATTTTGAATTTATGGAAAGAAATACAAAGGAGGGAGAAATAATGGAAAAAGGAAAAACAAAAATTGAAGAAGGAAATTCAAAAGAGGGATGAGGAGATTGAGGATAAGGATGTAGAAATTGCCACCTTGAAGAGAGGGTGGATGATATGGCAACCTTGGTACCATAGATTTTAGAATGTAGGACCCCTCCAAGGGTCTATGCTCTACTCCTAAAAGAGAAATATCTCTCTTTTAAGTTGTCAAGGATTGCCTCAAGTTTGAATCCTTCTATTGACATCCCTATTGAATTTTTCAATTCTTATAGGATTGCCTCACCTAAAATGAAGAATTTTCTATGTGAGTTTTATTTGCATAATTATGTTGTAACTCAAGACCATGATTGGAATCTGCTGTTGTATGTTGGGTATGTCCAATTAAGGGAATTTATGTCTTGGGTGCAAAATGAGATTAGTTGGGGACAACAACATGGGGCTTATAAGCAATTGGAGACTAACATCCCTCTGTCCATTATGGTTGAATCAAGCAACACAAGGGATATTTACAGAGAATGACACAAAATGATTCTCAGACCTAGTTATGGCAACAAGATTATGCCTTAGATTGAGGTAGTTTATATTGAGTATGAGGTAAAGGAAACAACAAAGGAGGAAACTATGAGAAGATGTCTATTACAAAGATGGAATAGCCTAGATGATTAGTTGAAGCAGGCTGGGCCTCATTCCATCCACAATTATGCTGCAACACTAAAAAGGATTGATAGGTATATTCAGATTGGGAGAACACAGGGGTGATCATGGTTTCCCCTAACTTCCCAACCACCCATGCTCATGTGGCCCGTGCCAAACTTTAGATTCTACCAGTATGACATTACTGCAAAAAAACAAAGATGGAGCAGATTTGACAGATTAGGAGGATTTTATTGGGATCTTGATTCACACACAACAACCACTGATGTTAGACAACTATCAATTGCAAATTTTAGAGCTTTGACCAAGTAGAAAAACAACCCTTCCCCTGCTGGAGGACCAACAAAATGTTAGGTTGGGGGGAGTGATGAGCCTAGTTTTTGGTCCAATTTTGGGTAGAATCTATAGTTTATTTGCTGGCATTTGTCATGTACTTTGATGTTAAATGATATTTTCATAATGTTTCCCTCAAACCTTAGACATTGGGCTTAATCCTATCTCTACAAGTTTTAATGACATTGGTATTTTATGTGGATCATCTATATTGATTTTGGATGTGTTTAATGAATGTTCCTTAAGGTGGTTATAGATGTGTAGTTATTGTGTGTACTAACATTGCCATGCAGATTCAATTTAAAGATGCTAAGTTAAGGAAGACACCACTAGCTGGGCGTGCACCATAACATCCAGCAAAGGAATCACTCAAAATCAAGGAGGTCGATGACAGAAGATTCCTTATGCAACCAAATGTAACCACCTTGTTGTGGAATTTAATGATTGAGCATGCACAGGCGTTACTGCTGTGCTAAATCTGCATTTGGACTTGCATGTCTGGCTAGATTCCATGCACATGTAACCACCATCACTCCATTTTCTCTGTTTTCCCTAAATGGCGTCCTCCTAGTCGTGGAGTTGACTACCTTGTTTAACTGATAGTATAAATAAAGATCTGATGCTCCTTCCTCAGGAGGTTGCATGATTTGATATTGTACTCTTAAGTTTTCAGTAATACAAATACATTACTCTTTGTACTCATGATTTACAGTTAATAAAATAAAGTTTCGAGTTCGAGCATCTGAGTTCTCATTAGTCTTAGGGGATACTTATCCAAGGGGGCCCACTTGGTGAGTAATCCATCTTCTTAGTTTAGTATTAGTTTAGTATTAATTATTGTTTAGTGATTAGTTAGAAATCTGGCATCGACTATTCCTGCAACCACTAGAATTCCATTATGTGACTATTCCTATAGCCAAAGCAAATATAGTAGTGCCTTGTTTGTTGCTCAGATTTTCATTCCTATTATGCATTTTAGTTTGATGTAGTTGTTGATTGATGATTGGCATTTATGGTATTCCCTTCTAAGGAATTTACTTTCAGTATTGTGTGTTCCTTAGCTGTAGAATGAAATGGCTACTTTGAGTTCCTAGTGCACATACAGTGCTGACCCATTTCAAGTTCACGTCCCTGGGTTGAAAAGTTAAATGCACCTTCATGATGATTGAAATAGCTATTTAGGTTAGATGTCCAATCTCTGAATCATGGCTGTAAGGGCTTAGTTATTAAATCGTTGTAGGAGGCCAACAAAATGTTAGACCAATGCATAGAGAGGTATGAAGAACCTAACATGCAAGGGCCATTTTATGTTGTCTAAGATGACTCCCACACACACAAGGAAAGTATTCACCATGGTCATATTAGAAGAATATCCAACAAACACAACATACAAAAGTATTGACTGTGCCCCATTCCTTTCTCTCTAAACATTTTTTAGACATCATTGAGAGATCATTGGAATAGAACAATAAGATAACTCAAAAGAAAAGACCAAAATAGACGAACAAAGTTGTCATATCACTTGCCAAAGAATTTTGTTTAGAGATGTTATCCATTGATGATGCCTATTGTAGGAACGATATATCCATTAAGGAATATGCTT
Source organism: Sequoia sempervirens (assembly GCA_007258455.2). NCBI lineage: Eukaryota > Viridiplantae > Streptophyta > Pinopsida > Cupressales > Cupressaceae > Sequoia > Sequoia sempervirens. The sequence goes on along the minus strand of VDFB02000003.1, from coordinate 752,358,491 downwards.
GCATGTTGGTGTTGATGATGACAGTAGGCAATTGATATGTATGTATTGTTTTGTTTAGCAATGTTCAATTCTTCATAATTTTTGTATGAATGTTCTAGATTTTGGCAACTACTATGTTTGTTTTGTTTGCTTTGTGAAAGGTGAAGGTGACAATAATTTTATTATGGATGGAGAGTTTATTATGGATGGGTGTTTATGATGATGGTTTGTTAAATTGAAGATTTTTTGAATGTTTTTGTGCTTTTGAAAGTTATTTGAAGTTGTTTTTGGGATTTTTAACATTTTTGCGTTTGTTTTTGGACTTTTTGGAATATTTGGTTATTTTTTGGATTTTGAAATATTTGTAGGTTTTTGGATTTTCTAGAATATTTGGATGTTTTGGATTTTTGGAAATATTTGGATGTTTTGGATTTTGGAAATATTTGGATGTTTTCGAGTTTTTAGAAATATTTGGATGTTTTGGTTTTTGGAAATATTTGGATGTTTTTGGATTTTTGGAAATATTTGGATGTTTTTGGATTTTTAACAATATTTGGATGTTTTTAGTTTTTTGGAAATATTTAGATGTTTTTAGATTTTTTGGAAATATTTGAATGTTTTTTTAGATTTTTGAGATATTTGTGGGACATGAGAGAGGAAAAAAAATCCATTCCGACTACCAGGTTCAGGAGGATTCCCCCAGTTAGGTATGGGATTACTCTATTATGGATAAGTGGAATGATGCGAATGGATAAGAATAATGGTGTGATGAAGGTTAGGCACTTAATAAGTGATCAAGCCATGGTTGGATGCACATTTTATTATGGAGTGGATGGATGGAATGGATGAAAAGATGGTTTCGATTGATGATGGATGAGATGGATGGGTGGAAAAGAGATTTTGATGGATGATGAGGTGGAGCTTTTTCATACATGGTGCATGTTTACCAGGTTTACAAAGTGTCAATGTGGGAGATTCTGCATTAATTCGAGAAAGATAAGTTTCTAGATGATGACCAAATGGGAATCACATATGAGATTGAGTTTTCAATTGCATGTGTTATGTGTTGTGTGTACAAATGAAGATTTTTGTGTTTAGGTCTTATTTGGGACTGACCTAACACATTTAATGCTTTGTGGAGGATAAGTAAACAACTTTATCTTATGTGGGATTTATATTAGGTACATCCTGACCTATATGGAGGTAAATTGAGTTTTGAATTAAGGCACAAGATGTGGATAAAATGTTTGGAGGACGACATACTCAAATTTTGTGTGTTACTTCTAATTAAGCTGACCTAATTGAAGTTACACTTGATATGGATATATATATATATATATATATATATATATATATATATATATATATAGTGGATTTTTTTCTTGATGTTTGAGAGAGAGTGGATGATATGTGAAGAATGAGCGATAGATGAAATGTATGGTGTTCCACCTACATGTGTGTAATGTGAATATAATTAGAGTCATGCAGAGTGTGAGTAGAGAAGAGTATTGATTCAAATAAGTGCGGAGATTATTTTTGTACTTCATTAGAACTATAATCAAGCATATGATAGATGCTAGTATATTAGTTCAAATAGGTTGTGTAGCCACCCCTTCTTTCTCCTTTTTAAAAAAATTTTCTATTGACAGTGAGTTCATTGGACAATGAGTCCACCTATAGTGAGCATTTTTGTAATATACTATATTTGGATATAATATATTGTGAGCTAACCCTCACCGTGGTTTTTCCTATTTTGGGTGTTCCACATAAAAATACTAGTGTTCATGTGTTTTGTGATTTTGTGGATGTTTCATGCTTTCATTCATTATTGCAGTTGGATATGTTTTAGTAATTGGATGAATTTTGTTTAAGTGGTTTATTGGAATAGTGATTCATCCCCCTCTCAATATTCTGGGTGTTCAACAATTGGTATTAGAGCTTGGATCCCTGGAAGGAGCTTGACCACTTTGGAAAGATCTTGGAGTTTTAACACATGGATGATAGAAATTTTCCTATTCCTTCAGAAGAGATTCTTGATATTGAATACACAAAAGAAGATTGCATACTTGATAAAGATGGAGAACTCAAAGTTTCACTTGAAGATCTTAATAAAGTTGAAGATGAAAACAAAGATCTGAAAGAGGTAAATGAGTGCATTAAAAAACTAAGAGATCAGATCAAGAAGTTTAGAGAAAGACATAAGCAAGTTAATGAACAATTGAAGCAAGCAAATAAATATCTCACCGGACTGAAAGTGCAAGTAGAAGAAAAAAAAAGTTGAGAAAAATTTAAATGCAATGGTAAAAAGAAAGACTGATGAATGCACAGGGATTGAACAAGAAGTGGTAAATCTGAGATCAGATCTAGAGAAAGCAAGAATTCATGAGGATAGATTCAAGACAAGCTCTACAATGCTTGATGAGTTAATTGCAAGTCAAAAAGCATCCAAAGACAAAGGTGGTTTGGGACTTGAAAAAAGGAGAAAGCTCAAAATTATATTAGACACCAAATGCAAAGAAGATCAGTGAACCAGTGAAGACTAAAGACAAGAAGGACAATGGCAAGATCTGGAATCAAAGAACCAATGCTAGAAGACTCCCTATTAGACAACCAAATGTTCAAAGGTACTCATCTTTCAATGGTTTTTTCTATTTTTGTAATAATTATGGACATAGAGAAATAGAATGTAGAAGCATAATGAATTAGAATGTCTCATCCTTTACTAGTCAATGCTTTACATGCAAAAAAAATTGGACATAGAGCAAGTGAAAGCATAAGTCAAATGATGAATAGATACAATAATGGTAGAATGATTCAATCCTTCAATGGTTATTGTTATACATGTTATGGATTTAGACACAAAGCTAATCAATGTAGATTTAGAATGAATGGAAGGAATAACGTTCAAAGAAATTCCATATGCAACAACTATAGTAGGCTTGGAAGAGCGATGTCTGGAGAGCATGCGCGCGAAGGGTGTTCAAATTATGTTGCAGGAGAGGAGGACTCAGAGGAGGGCGATGGTGATCTAGGAGGAGGCACTCGTGGCAGAGTTCAGCTCTGGACTAGCCTGGAGTTGCCAGCTATGGCAGTGTTCACTGAGGGGGAGTTAATGATGGTGTTGGGGTTGGTGAACTTGTGGAGGTTGCAGGATTTGATGTGTGTGGCATTTGCTCTTTCCTTTTGTCATGGAGGCAGCCCCTTTGGAAGAACTGCTGGTTGGGGTGTGCCATGGGCTTGGTATGTGCATTTGATGGACCTTCTTTCATGAGGGTTTTGTTTCCTGGTGTTGGTGGCCATGGCCTTTTTTTCTGGGCTATCTTTACTTTGAAGGGGGGATCTTTTCCTATTGTGGGTTTGGCCCTGATTAAGGATATCCTGCTGTTATGGTTTGGCTCTTGTCTGAGAATGCATGCTAGAGTGCTTGTGGTGGCTGGTTCTACCCAGAGAGGCTCCAAATTTTCCTATGCCTGTGGCCATACAAGGTCTGATGATGTTGCATCTTGTTCTTTTGAAGGTTTCATGTTTCCTATGGTAGCTATGAGTAAGTTTTGGTTGGAGGTTTCTCTCCTGTTTTGTTTGTGCAAGGGTTTGAATATTTTTTGGTGCTTCTTTCTTAGCCCCTGCTATTTTTGGTCATGGACCTCCCCTGTATTGTTGGATAAGATATGGCTATGGGAGAATATTTTCAAGATCCCTGTGCATTTCAAAGTTTTTATGTTGATCACAGTTTCTTTAGTCCTTCCTTTACTATTTGGTCTAAAGTCTTCTATAGAGGTGAGGATTCTGACTAGTAGTAAAGAAACCTGTTGCCAGTTGTTCATTTTCTCTCTTGTTAATCTTATGGAGGTGGATGCTTCTTCTATTGAGGTGGAGAAGGTGTGCAGGGGAGAGGCAGTTTGTTGGTGTTGGGGGTGGTTTTCTTTCTATCTTCACTCCTTTTCTTCTAAAGCTCATTCTATTGAGGTGAATACCTCTTCTATTGAGGTGGAGAGGGGTTGCTTGGGAGAAGAGATGTGTTGGTGTAAGAATGCTTCTCTTCTGGAGATGGTGAAGGGCTACAAGGAAGTTGTTGATTGTAACTTTTGGGGGCTGTTTGAAGCTCTGAACTGTTTGGTCCATGGCTGCCTTATGGAGGAGACCTTCATTCTAAGTAGTTACGGGAGTCATGTAAGACCCATGTTTCAGGTAATGGGAGCCTTGTGCATTTGTGGTGACCTTTCCTATAGAGGTGGAAAGGGTGTTTTACTGGGCTCAAAAATTTCTGTTGGTGGAGCTTTGTTCCTGATCTATGGTTTGCTTGTAATTTTTTTGGGTTCAAGGTCCTTGTCAAAACCTGGATGTACGAGATTTTGGATCCCTTCAAAATCCATAGATTTGGGTTTAAGGCCCCGATCAAAACTTTGTTTCAGTGGGTTGGTGGTCCCGTCAAAACCAACAAGTTCAAGATTCATGTAAATCTTGGTTCTTTTCTAGGAAGCCCGCTAGCTTTTGGCTGGTTGTTGGCTTGTTGCTTCCCTGTTGCTGCTGGTTGACTTTGAATCTATCTTTACGGTAGCTTGTTTATCTTTTTGTGGGTTTTGGGTCCCCTTAAAACCTTATGGCTTTGGGTCCATTCAAAACCTGTTGTAAATGGTTTTGGGTCCATTCAAAACCTGTTTACCCCCTAATGAAAAACTATAGTAGGCTTGGACGTATTGCTAAATTTTGCAGAAGTAAAAAAAAAAGGGAAGGATGATCCGATACAAAAGAATGAACCAATCAAAAATATTTTTCTAGTAGAAGTAAAGAAGGAAATGTAAAAAATATAGAGAAAAAAAGAGGAGACTGAGGATAAGGGAGAATTTGTACCACCCTCCAGTGTAGATAATTCCTTTGGGAATTGAACCTAGGCATTGGCTTAGGGGGAGCAATAATAAAAAATCAAATAACCCCTCTTGTCTATTTGAAGTGTCATGACTTGGCCTGACAGTATATCATGAAGAATATAATTCTTGATCTACTAAAGAAAATTGAGGAAAGAAATATGCTAATGCAAAAATTTGTGAAGCTTGAGAAGATGACTATGCATACAATTTTTAGGATTACCAACTTTATGGTTGGTAGCATTTATTGTAGGGTTAGGTCAAATACAAGAGTTAAAAAAAAAGTGCTATGGAAGATTCATTTAATCAAAATCATTTGAAGGAGAATAAAGTAGCAAAAATAAAAATTGAAGAGTTCAAAGCGTCTCCTGGGAATAGTACAATGAAACCCTAGTTTGTTGAGCAAAATATAAGGTATTTTGCAATTACTACATAGTCTAGCTTTTTGGGATTATCATTTGAAAGTATTTTGAATGCAATGGGGCCACTAAAACTTGTAGAAGTCTTACAAAGACCGCAACCTAAGTTCAAAATATATTCCACCATAATCTTACAATAGGATCCTTTAGGTTCATTTTCACACATTCCCTATGGGGTTCTACCAACTAAAAATATTAGGGAATACATTCATGGAAATATGGAAGAATTCTCTCCTAGAAAATTATCTAAAATATGGTTAGATGAGTTAATTGAGGATGATTTAAAGCAAGAACACAAAGTATTGATTGAGAAGATATTGGATGTATGGCAAGAGTTCTCAAAGTTTGACTAAAAGGAGAAGTATATCAGAATGGCCTTAAGTAGAATTCATGATCAATTCATGTGGATTGATGGACCTCACATGATAACCAAGGAAGCAATTAAAGAGGTAACTAGTTTGTGTTCCTCTAAACTAGTTCCAGTCCCAAAATCCATCAAAAACAAGGAATTAATAGAAAGAACATGTGCTACACTTGATCATAAAGCCCTCACATTGGACCTTATTAGAAACCTGACAGTTGGATATGTTACAATGCTCATTGGACAAAAGATTTTCTATACAAATAAAGACAATTCAGTCTCTGCCATTGCAGTTCATGTGACATAGGACATGGTTGAGAACATTGTTGACTATGACCTTTGTGGGCTACTTTGACAACAATTAATGGAGAACTTGAAGAAAATTAAGAAGAAGAAGCACATAATCAGGTATGGCACATTGGTGATTTGTTTACTTTTCTACTTCTTAAGAGAAGTTCCTATAATTGGGAAAGTTAATTGGACAAGAACAAAGCCTATTGCACATCAAATAGCAGACTATATGAGTATTATTGGTGATATGAATGCTCAAGATAATTCCCTTGCAACATTCTTTGTAATATTTCAGAACAAAATGAGTGAAAGACAAAGAATTCCCAAAAGTGTGGTAAAGAGATACATAAAAGACCTTAACTTTCTTGTCTCCACTAATTTTTGCTTTATGGAAGCAATTGAACCTAGAACTATTTGGGTCTCAAAACTAGATTATTAAGTGTCAGAAGTAGAAGCTATTGACTATGTAGAAGTATTACTAAGCAGTCCCAAAGATCCTAGCATAACAAGATTAATGGATTGAGCTAGAGCTTATATGAGTGCAACAAAATCCTCTAACAACTCTAGGAGATGAGGTGTGGAAAGGAGAGTCACAAATAATCCTCCAATAGAAAGGAGAGTCAAGCAAGAAGTCACAAGACAAAAGGAGATTGGTATCAACATTGTTGAGAAAGGAGAAATGCACATGGCTGCTACTCAACATGAGCATGAGATCATTGATAGAACTACTAATGTAGAAGAACATTTTAATTTGGATGAAGCAATAAAAACACTATAGGAGATGACCCCAGGTACAATAATTCATATATCATTACCTGCAATGGAGAATTTCAAATTCTTGATTGATTCCTTCTTGGAATATTCCTTTGAACTAAAAGGAGAAGCTGAAACAGAAGCTGAGGCAAGGATTGCAAAGAAGAAATTATTGGATATCATAGAAAAGTGTGTATCTACACATTACCAAAGTTGTAGAAAGTTTGAAGGATGTACAAGCATGTGAAGAAGAAGAAAAAGCATTACTTCTATATTGTATAAAGTGGTCGGATGACACACAAAGCATAAAAAATGTCATGGATGAAATTGACACACAAATCAACAATGCATCTAAGACCTATGATCCAATGCAAGATAGAGATGAATAGATCTGGACTCCCATAATGAACTTACATGAAAAATTTCTTATTTTGTAGAGTCAGAAAGAAGAGATAATTAGACAGTTTTGGAAGCTAAGGGACTTGGTGAAGATGAAGTATATGCATGTCTTAAGTGCCCTTGCCAGTATAGATAGGATTTCAAAGGAAAATCTTACTCTCAGTACTCTGGAAGAAGGAGAAGAAACCTTAGTGGAACTTGAGTTACATCATAAAACTCTTGTAGCAACAAAGAAACATTGGGCAGAAGGCAATCTATGTGGCAATTTATCTTCCAGAAGCTTCATGGGTCAACATCTTTAGGTTGATCATTTCTACATCTTTTTTTCTAAGTTTTTAGATCCTTTTTGCATATATACGGAAGGTATATAAGTTTTTGGTTAACTTTCTAAGGGGAAGTATACAAAGTCTTTTGATACTAGGATACCCTTTTCCCTTGATGTCAAAGGGGGAGAGATATTTGGAGAAACACTTGGAGAGTTGTGGAGAGATATTGGAGAAATACTTGGGAAAGATAATTAAGGAGAGGGGGAGAAGAAAATATTTTGGAGAGTGTTTTTGGTATGCATGTTGCCATCAATGACAAAGGGGGAGATTGTTGAAGTTAGGGAGAGATTGTTGGAAGCTTGTCATTGTTGATATAGTTTGGCAACATGAGCATGATATGTATATTGTATATGATCCAATGTTGTCATTGATGTAGAAATTGTTGTGGATCATTCTAGCATGGATTGGAAGTATCCTTGAAGAAATTTGTATAGAACAAGTTGGTTCAAAAACTATGGTTATACAAAAACTTGGCTAAGTATTCCCTGTGACAGTATAGTGGTTTAGTGCGTCATTTTTTGAGTTCGCACTCCACTGTAAGTAGAGATATCACTCTACAATTCTAACTATAGCTTTGAAATCATTTGATTCATATACATTCAAGATTTTGTGATGTTTTGTGAAATATCCTAAAAGATATGAATGGAAGAGTTCAAATCTGTATATTACAATCATTTCTTGAATAGAGTGTCAGTGTGGGAGATTCCACATTACTTCACGAATGAATATTTTGTGTTGCGATGTCGAAGATAAGTTTCCAGATGACGGCCAAATGGGAATCATAGATGAGATCAAGTTTTTGAGCTACACGTGTGATGTGTTGTGTGTATAGATGAAGATTTTTATGTTTAGGTCTTATTTGGGGCTGACCTAACACGTTTAATGTTTTGTGGCAGATAAGTAACTTTATCTTATGTGGGATTTATAGTAGGTCCATCCTGACCTATATGGAGGTAAATTTAATTTCAAATTAATGCGTGATATGTGAATAAAATGTTTTGAGGAGAACATGCTCAAATTTTATATGTTACTTCTAATTAGGGCAACCTAATTGAAATTACACTTGAGATGGATATATAGTGGATTGTTTTCTTGATGTTTGAGAGAGAGTGGATGATATACGAAGAATGAGCAACAAATGATATGTATGGTGTTTCACCTACATGTGTGTAATGCGAATATAACCAGAGTTGTGCAGATTGTGAGCAGAGTAGAGTATTGATTTAAATAAATGTGAAGATTATTTTTGTACTTCATTGGAACTACAATCAAGCATATGATAGATGCTACTGTATCAGTTCAAATAGGTTGTGTAGCCACCCCTTCTTTCTTCTTTTTTTTAAAAATTTTCTGTGGATAGTGAGTCCACCTGTACTAAGCATTTCTGTAATATACTATATCTAGATATAATATATTGTGAGCTAACCCTCACCATGGTTTTTCCCATTTTGGAATTTCCACGTAAAAATATTGGTGTTCATGTGTTTTGTGATTGTGTGGATGTTTCATTCTTTCATTCATTATTGCAATTGGATATGTTTTAGTAATTGGATGGATTATGTTTAAGTGGTTTATTGGAATAATGATTCACCCCGCCTCTTAGTATTTTAGTTGCTCAACAAAAGTGGGAACTATCACTTAGGAAAAGAACTTGGTCTAGTAACCCTTAATGAGCCTAATTGAGCATATACACACTCACACCCTAGTTGGTCTAAGTTGAGTCAAGTTAGTTTGGGTAAATGGTAAGTTTATTCAGTTTTGGTTGTGAATGTTTATATTGGGTTATGATCTTGTTCTATGAATGTTTTAATTGATGAATGTGATTAAGTCTTTATGTCAAGTGAAAGTCCTTCCTTGTGTGTTTATATTTATATCAATGAGATATATACATAAAATGTATATATATGTATTTATGTACATGTCTGCAATAAACTCATACATATGAGTTAATACATGTACGAATATACATAGGTAGACGTATCTATGCATGCTCACAGACAGATTACCCATATGCATGGGAATATCAATTGAACGAAGGTGACATATATATATACACTTCGTGTATATATGCCAATCAATGGAAATGAGAGTATATGTGTTTATATAAATATATTAAAACAATGTTACACATAATATATATATATATATATATATATATATTAATATACTTATATATTTGTGTATAAATATTTATGATTGTTATTTAGATATATGTTTATATATTTATTAATTGGAAATTAATGAATTTGATAATCTTGAGAAAATAAATAAATAAATAAATATATATATATATATATATATACATATATATGTATGTATGTATGTATGTATGTATGTATGTATGTATGTATGTATGTATGTATATATATTAAAGATATGTTATATATATACATATATATTAGATATATATATTATATATAATGTTAAGTGTTTGAAATATATATAAAGTGCATTGTAATAACACATAAGTTGATATGAATAAAACACTTTAACTAATGCTTATGTGCATTATAGCACTGCCTCATATGCATTATAACTGCACATAAAACAAACTTGGAATAAGTCACCAAAGACTTACTAGGCCACGCATGATAATAGGCACAAAGTTTATACTTTGGAAAGAAAATGAATGTAGATTTTAAATGATTGGAATAAGTCTTAGAATGCACTATTATTTGGGGTGCTAAAACATGAATTTGTGGTGCCAAACCTCTAGAATGTGGAACCAAATAAGAAGTCTTAAACCACTAGATATGTATAAACCCAATCAATGTAAAGTTGGCAACAATATAAGAGGGTAGCTGACTTGCAAACCAAGTAGGAAACTTGCTGAAAGGAATTGTTGTCCCTTGACTTAGTAAAAGAGTCATGTTGTCACATGAGTCAAGTCAACTCAACCATTGGAAATGTGAGGATTGTCATTTGCTGCAAATATGAGAGTTAATTAGTTGAGTCATTGCATGGGAGTAGAAAGATGATAGAATTATTAGCTTGTTTGTAGCCTTTGGTTGCTCAAATTTTAGTATATATAGAGGTGCTCTCTCTACCATTTCTTATACTTTTCATTTTGATTACTCCATTGTTATTCTATTGTATTTTCTATGTGAGTTGAGAGATTGAGAGTTAGTGAGTTGCTTTGTTATTTTGCATTAGACTTTGTTGAGAGATTTAGTAACAGGCTAGAAGTGGGAATTGGGTTAATCTTAGAGGAAGTAGCAAGTGAGCTTGAGGAATTAAGCTAGGAAGGAAGGATTATCAGTTGGAGCTTTTATATAGGCATGTTGATTTCTATTCCTTTGTTATTTATGTTGGAAAGGTTAATTAATCATGTTTTCCATGTTTGGAAAGGAATGATTTTAAATGTGTGTTATAATGCTTGGATATTCTTGCATGTTTCTTGGTTGATTCTTGTATTTGTGAAACCTTACAATTTAGTTTATACTTATATAGATATATCCTATATTGTAATTTATATGAATGTGTTCTATTTATACTTTACGTAGATTGTCAATACTATACGTAGTTTGTCAATACTATATGTATGTAGCATGGGATAGAGTTGCTTTGAGTTACTTTAGTAGCAATGCCATTTAAACATGGGTTATTAGTTGGGTTATTTCTGGGGTTAGAATAATCCATGGGAAAAGGGGGTGACCTAAGTATAGATGAATGGTCAAAACCAAATCAAGCTAGGAAGGTGGGTGGACAAATTACTCTCACTCAAAGTACTGGGTGATGAATTCTTTGGCCAAAGTAGTGTAAGTAGCCATTATTTATACTATCAGTTCACTGTGACTAGGGTTTACATACTAGAAAAGGATTGCCATACATGTAGGTTGTAGCCATAGTATGGTAGCTCTAGATATGTAGGACACAACACCATGCTCAGAGAAGGCTAGGATTATGAGGTTACAAAACCAATCTCTTTGTCAAAGGGAAGGGCCATCTTACCAAGTTTGGTAGATGTGCGGGGACCACAATAAGTTCGTGGTTGGTGGAAAAGCACTTGAGTGATGCTTCTCCTCATGCAATTGGTGGCCAAGATTTATAGAAGAATATTGTGGACCATTTTTATTTCTATTTCAAGTAAGCTCGTTGAAGCTATGTATGTAATCATGTATCCATATCTATAGAAATTGTAATTGTAAAATGTCATCTTGAAATTATGTAATGTGAAATCGTTGTACTTGTATTAATGAAATGATTCTTTGATTATGCAATGGGAAAGTTTGGAATGCTTTGTTTCAAATGTGCATTAGTTATTCAATTGAAAAGAAAATTTTTATTGCTTGTAATAGTAGTAGCATAAATTGTTCACTTGTGGGTAAAACATAGTAAAATTACTGGGTAGAACAATGGGCATGCTTCAAATTTAGCATGAAAAGAAAATAACATAAACTAAATCAAATCAACACCATGCATAAGAGAACACCAAATTTATGAGGAAAACCCAAGATGGGACAAACCACGATGAGGATTATCTCACAATATAAATTAATATCAACATCAATTACAATAGGGATCACTACCTGGAAGAGAAAGAAAGGCTCACTACTGAAGGCTCACTACCAAAATTGAAAAAAGATAAAGAAGAGCGTTACAATGAGAAATACATCTCAAAGTAATAAAAAAATACCAACACCTTCACAATCTCTTTGAAGAATTGTAGACACCTTTTTCTCATTACATTCAGTAATCTAACACATGAAAGCTTGCATTGCACTTTACAATTTTTCACCCTACAACTCTACAATTCACACCACTCGCATCATACTCATATATCTTCACATCCCTTAATAAATCAACTCATATTTACATATTCAACCTTGAAAACATTCTCTAAAGTTGATTATGTACCTCAACCATGCAAATTCAAATTAGGTTGGTACCAAAACATTCCCACAGTGGAAAGGAATGAAGGCAGACCAAAATACACCTTAGCTAGGACCTAAATCCACTCATACATGACATGCCACACTTCCACAAATTTGTAAAGTAGTGTAAACACCCAAGGTTGGTTGTTACCCATGTAAACATCATTAAAATTTTACGTACACACTTCCTTTGATCCAAAAACAACTCGCAAACAACAAATGTCACCTAAACACAATCTAGAATATTCCTCAAACACCTTGAAATCCAACAAACTCCTTCGCAACAACTTTCACCTAAAGAATATACACACCTAATACACTCAAACGACTCTACAATACACTGTGACTCAAAAAATAACTTTCAAAGCACCAAACCTTGAATAACTTCAACTAAAGAAAGATACCAAAACTATCAGCACGTCTTTAGATTCACAAGACCTGAAACCAAACTGTAGAGAAATGTGGTAGAAAAATATTTAGCTCACACATCTCTGCAATACATAGTTCACACATTGGTGAACACAACTTCCTCTACACAATGATCCAACACATCAAATTCTGAATACAACACTTATAAATACCTTTGATCAACATATTCAAAATACACAAGAAATATTCATCCTAGAAGAATTGCGGAGCAATAGCAAAACACTACTCTTCAACCTAGAACACACTACAACTCACTATTTCCTCTTTTTATCAAATTTTCTCAAAATCACTTGGAAATCAAGCACCAGAGACACATCCTCATCATTTTCAGTACTTCTAGAACCAACTGCAACCTAGCAACTCAATCGTACATCCATAGACATAAGATTATGAAAGCAACACTAGAGGTTGACACTAGTGGCTTAATAATGACAACATAATACAACTAATCAAAACATCAATAATGCAATAATATAGACAACACCAAAAAATACACATACTCTTGCAATAATCTTCTACTCATCAATGAAAAAACCAATATGCACATACTTGCAATTTTTTTTTTTTAATAAAGATAGAAAAGAATAAATTTTATCCATTACTGGAAAAGAATCTGGAAAAGTATTGAGGTTTACAACTGAAGAATTTAGAAACATCCACATTGACCTATGAAATCTTGCTAGTGATTATGAAGCAGTCGATGAAAGGGAGAAAAACACTTTTCTAATTAAAATAGTTCAACATTGTCATAGAAACTTATTGAAAAGTAATTATAAGCCTCCTTATGAGTTTGAAATTTTTAAACTATGGGTTCAGGATACTATTTCCGTTCTAGCATTTTGCCTCAGGTTAGATAGCAATCGGGAAGTGGGTGCAATCCTCCTTGAAATGGTATTTAATATCAATTATCCTAAGAAACCTATCAAATATAACTTTCTTGAGAACATTGTAGAATCCATGTATAAATAATTTTTAATGATTAAATGAGGTTCCACTAAGACATTCAGGTTCACAACCTACTTGTGCTATTTTTTTCTATTTAAATTTAGTAGAATGTTTAAGACCAACAAGCTTTAGATTCAACCCTATATGAATTCTGAGGGAAAAAATGGCTCCAGTATATGATTACCTCTAAGATAAGGATGCATGATTCTTGAAGGAACTGCAATTATTTTGTAGACCACTTTTTGGTTCCATTGTATCAAGCAATTACAAATACTCGTATGCCTAAAGTACTTATGTCTTGTAGAAATTGCATTCAACTACGAAAAGAAATAAAATTTGTTGATTGGTACTTAATGGAAGAATATACCATGCTAAGATTTTATGGATAAGGAGTAGAGACATACAAACTTACAATACATGTGACACAAAGGGTTTTTGCATTGGAATATGTAAGGTAGATGGAGAGTACTGATCAACTATATTTTGTTAGTTAGGAAAAGGAGACCATATTTCTTTCTTTATCTTTTTCATTTGGAGGGTTCACATTCGAGAGAAAAACATTTCGTGTGGTACATGATCTTTTGAAACTTTTTCAATTTGATGTTGTCTGTCACTGGTAGTATGATCCATGTGACACCATTAATTAAGGATTATGGCCAATAAGAATTTTGTAAGTAGAATTCAACATCAAAGTAGACCCTTGCTTGAAAAATTTAGAAACAAGGATTCTTGGGATGAGTTCAAAATAGCAATGGAGAAAATTACTTTTGAGAAAGGTATTTCTTTTGAACAATTGTCAGTAGAAATTATGGCATTGCACCAATAGAGAGATGCAAAGAAAAAAATCAGGAGGTATGACAATTTTTATGAAAAAAGTGATCAACCATCTACTAAAGTAAAAATACCAAAATCTCTAAATATGGCTTGTAGAGAAAAAAATTGGTCACAATAAAAAATTACTACCTTTTGGTCTATGAGGAAGGATCTAGGCGAATCAAAAATAAGTGTAGAGTTTGAAGAGATTGAAGAAGATTACGAGTTTAGTAATTTGTGGAATAAAGAGCATCCCTCTAAACATGAAGAAAGTGATGATGAATCTAACGATGATAGGGAAGAACAAAGTGTACAATATGCAAGCAAAGTTAAATCTAGTTTAAGTGAGAACACAAAATAAACATATACTTTAGGAGCAACCATAACCAAAAAAGTGGGTTATGAAGGTGGTGGTTTGGGGTCCAAAGGATAAGGCATTTGTATGGTAATAGATGTCGACCCTAGAAATTTTTTTGATAAGCGAGGCCTTGGAGTTGATAAAATAGCCCAAGGGCATACAAGTACAACTAAAACAATTCATTTTGTTACAACTTCAAATCCTAATCCTCATGGTCATATACAATCACAACTAGGACATGCCCATGGTGGAGAATCTAGTGAAACTAGCACTACCACTAGTGGTGATGGTATGGGTAGTAGTATTTGTAGTGGTCAACATGTGCTACAACAAAAAATTACACACAAGAGGCCAAAAATACAAGATAATACACAAATAACCAATGATCAAGGCATACTAAAGAGGCCAAGGATTATGACAATCCAAGTCCAACTACCAGTACCAGTACTACTACCTTAATTTCCAATTTTGTACCCCAAAGGAATGATTTCTAAGCACTCCTTCAGTTAGTGTGGTTGCAACAACAATGGCTAATCCTCAACCTCGGGCTCAATCTCAGATAATTGGAGATGTTCCCATCACTGCAAGTACTCGTTCACCATTCAAGTATTCCATTATTTCTATTCCCCTAGGTTTTGATTACAATGATGAGTTTAAAAAGAAATTAGAAATGTATAAAAAATAAAGGAAGCAAATGATAGAGAGTTCCTCTACTATAATTTTAGAGCCTGCAACAACCAGGGTATTACCCATATTTGACCCAAATAAAGAAACCATGGAGTACATGTTTGTTGTTCCCATAGTTCAAAATAAACCAGAGAATCAAATGGATCACTTTGAATTTTAGGTGAGCAATTTCCAATTGGATTTTTTTGGATACAATTTTTTTGAAAAAATTAATGTATCAAAGAAGAACAATGAATTGTTGTATACATCATTGCTAAATAAAGAGAGAAAAAAAGGTTGTAAATTCAAATAGAAAAGTTACAAGAAGAACTAGCAAATGAGAAATCAAAGAGGAAAGTAGTAGATAACAAGAGCAATGAATAAGAAAAAAGAATAAAAAAATCTTCCTCTGCATCTACAAGCAAAGGTGATAAACAAACAGAGGTGGAATTGAATGAACTGAAGCAAAGGCTAGATGAGAGAAAAAAGAAATATGATGAGGAAAAATCCACTTCAGAAAAATTAAAACAAAACCCGACGAAAGCAAAACAACAATGGGAACAAAATTTGGAGGAAGAGAGAAAAAAAGTGAAAGATTGGTGATAGAGCTAAGGGAACCAAAAACATAAATAAACTCTTGTCAAAATAAGTTAATTGGATTTTGTAGAGAAAAATGAGGCATATGAAACAAAATATCTAAGAGGAAATAATGCAGAGGATTGATCATTTGTGTGAATCGTTTCAATTGATTGATGATTTGATAGTACATAATAGGAAGCTCAAGAAATACGAAGGGGAAAACAAAAAAATGATTTCAATAGAGAAAACTATAAATCAAATTTTTTAAAAAATATATAAAGTAAGTGACAATGAATTGAAATCAAAAGGAATTAATAATCAGATTAATGCCTCAATGAAGTTATCATTTATCATTTAAAAGTGTTTGAGAATACATGAAACAAAGGAATTTCTGGATCAGGCTGCAAAAAAGATGAAGCTAGATAAAAAGGTAAAGAACTTGAGAGAGATTGGTTTGCCAAAGGATTTTGAAACAACTGAGTGATTCATTGGAAAGGATTATTTTAGAAATAAGATGGAGGATACAAGGAAGATTGATTTGGACGAATTTCCTCAGAACCTAGATGAGGCAAACTATTTGGATTCCATCAAACCACTGATAACCTTGAATGCAACTTTGACTAAAACATTCAAGTCAATTTCCAATTTCAATCATGAATTGTTAACAAATTTTCAAGTAGAAACTATTAATTAGAACAAATGGAACTTCCATCAGGTGAACATTGGAGCTTGCTACAAAAGCTAATAAAATGATTTGATAATATGAGTTTCAAACTTAGCAGCTTTGTGAAGAGTTGTCTTTGAGCAAGATTTTGCATTGCCTCTATGTATTGCTTTATTTAAAAATCAATAAAAATCTCAAATTCAATAATGTAATCAATTATATATATTATTTATTTTCTTAATTGATGAAAAACTTTGGTTTCTACTACTTGATTAACATTAAAAGATTATTGATGTTCATTGTTGTATATGCTACTATTGTTAATATGTTATTAATAATTGAGTTGAATGATGAACCACTGAGTACATTTAAAAATTATCAATATGAGAAAATTAAAATATAAAATTATTAATAATATGTTAATTTATTCAATTTAATTCATAATTTTAAATTTCATGGAATACAATATAAATATCATCAACTACAGTTTGTGAAATGAAGAAAAATAGGTTGGGGGTGATGCAAGATGGATTAACCAAATGGATGCAACCTATTTTCCTTCTATTTCATTCAATTACGAGGGTTATAATGCATAAATGAGAATCATAAATCAAACCTAACCATTAAAGTAATAAAAAGGTAGGTTTTAAGAAGGTCAAATATTGTGTACCTGTTGCAAAAAGTTCTTTTTTGGGCCTCACTAAGGGCTCATTCACCCTATGGAAAATGGGTCATGGCTAGGGTTTTGGAAAATCAATTTGTGGGTTATGTTCTTCAATGTTTGCACTCTTAGATCCTAGTCGGGGATTGTTGAAAACCCAAAAAATAAATAATGTAGCTTGATTCTTTTGATTTGACAACTTTCTCAGCAACTTTGACAACTTTTGCAATATTTCTTTCCAAATGATCTTCAACCTAAAACCTGCAATGACACATCAAAGAGGAGAAAAATGTTGTTTGTTAGGGAATAGGGGTTTTCCTTGATCAAACTCCATTTTGGTAATTAAACCTTGAAATGAAACAATGCATAAGGAAGGATGAATGAACAAACAATATGTAACAACTCACCAAACCTTAATTGAAACCTTGGAGTACAAATCAACAATCTAGCATAAAGTGGCCTCAGAGAATGTAGATCTTTATCACAACACTTGATATGAAACAATGCTTCAATAGGATCTCCAATGCTACATCAACACATTAGCTCAACAACATGCATGATGCTTTATGCCTTTGACATGATGATAGGACTCCTGATTGCTGCAATAATCTTCTATAATCTGCCCTTGAATGCCTTATAAATTTCTCTTGAATGCTCTTGAATTCTATAGCTTGATCTCATGAAGTTTCACAAAAGTTCTAGGTGAAAACATAGTGAAATAACCTTATATTTATACATAACTTAAGATTAGTTCCCGAAATTCAAATATCACAAGTCGACATCAAATCTAGGATTTGAAATCATTAAAATACCACCAAAAACATATTCCAAGGGGGGGTCCTAGGTCTAAGTGAGGACCCATTCACCATGTGGCGAATGGGTCCTAGCTCACTTAGCTAGGGCACACTTCAGAAAATGTGTAATGCTATGTGAAAATAGGGTCCTAGGAACTAGTGAGGACCCATTCGCCAGGTGGCAAATGGGTCCTAGATCACTATACTAGGAAACACCTTCAAAAATTTAATTGTGTAATATCATTTATGATTGTCGGGCTTTATCCCTTGAAATATGTAACTAATTAAGCTTAGATTATAATTAAAATGGCCAATTAAGGAAAATTAACCTTAATTAATAAATAAAGCCCTAGATTAGTGTGAAAGTGTAAAGATACACTTTACAACACCCTATATAAGGCACCATTAAGTCCATTAAGTTAAATTGGGCCCTGAACTTAATGTGAATGTGTAAAACACATTACAACACTAAATCAAGGCAACATTAAGCTCATTTTAGTATTAATTATTCCCAAATTAAGTGTGAAAAATGGATACTTTTTTTGACACTATAGTTTGGAATACAATTCATGAAATGTAGTATAAATACCTAAAAATGGCTAAATCACTTCTATTCGCCAATTCACATCCTTGTCCTCACTCCGACGATGAGATTGAGGATCGTCTTAACTCTGACTCTGAGGTTTAAACCCTCAATCCCTCTTAAACCCTTGTGTTCTTGTTATATTTTTCTATTGAATGGTTATCCAGGTTTCCTTTTGCTTAAGTGGTGTTGTTATGTTATGACATTGTGTGTTTATCGGTCTCACATTCCTTATTACTTGATAGGTATGATCATTCTGGAATTTTATTTTATAATTCCTTCCCCATACTTTTTCCCTAGATGCTTGCATTGAAAAGATAATTCTACACATGTGATTTTATGGTAATCTAAGTTGCTCGTATAAAATTGGTCCCTACCTCTTTCCACGCTTCCACATTAGGATTTCTGATGAAGAGAAAAAAGCTTGTGGAATTGCGGAAGGTGTAGAAGTGTCACAAATGGAGACTAATTCTGAGGCATGAGAGGACTTCTAGAGAGTGTTGTGTATAGGCTACACAAAATTCTGGCACATGGCGGAAGATTAAAGGATTTTGCAAGTCTGCGAGCCCATAGTGACATGTCCTTTTCTTGGTTGTGGAACTATGGAAGGATACTGTGTGATGATATTCTCACGTGGGAGAGTCCTATTGGAGAGAGGGGATGACTATGTCCTTTTCAAGAAAATCAAGGCTATACTTATCATCGAGATTTGTACTTCCCTTCCAAATGGATGACCCACGTTCAAAATTGATAAACGGGTAGATGAATGAACTATCCTCGTGTGAACAAGAAGTAATGGTGAATGTGATAGATGATGCCTCATATTTTAAGGTAATTGCCTTCATAAATTTTTCATTCAATGTAGCTGGTCGTCTCATTTGTTTGGTCTAAAAAAGTATAAAAATCAGTAGAGGTGCACCTGTTCCATGTCAACTTGAGCTCTGAACAATTAAAAAATAGGTATGCCTTTCTTGGAAAAATTCACGATTGTTAAAGCATTGAAGCTTATAATCAAGTCTACAAAATTTGTTGCCTAAGATTGTAAAGTCCCAACAGGATAGTGTAGAAATCTATTTTAAAATCATTATAGAATTATGAGTTGGTCAAACACCTAACCCTCTACATCTTAAAGATCCTTTGAGGAGGATATTATGGCCTAGTTTTCAGGTTCCTCAAAATAGCTTGTGCATTACCTTAGCCCTAATGCAGTAGGTGGGATGGTATACAAGGCCAAAAATTGTAGAGATGTTAACCTGAAGAACTAGGATAACTCAATCTCTAGGTGGGAATTATTCCTACACTAGTATGGAAAAAAAAATCATCATGTCCCTATCTCCAATGCATGGACCTATGATTTGGGGAAGCTGGTTGTGCTTAATTTCTTCATAAATGTGGAACTTATTAGACACCTTGCTTCTGGATATGATGAAAATTAGAGTAATTAGGGCATTGGATGGAAGTGTCCTAATGGATATAACCATGGAATTTTTTGCCAAATTTTTTTGACTCCATGTGGTTGCAAGTAAGGTTATAGACCTTAGCTCTTTTAGAAAAAAATACTAACAAGATAGAAGTAGCTTTAGGGTGCAATAACTCCCTAGATCAGATAGAAGGGCTACACAGGAAATTCATTGAGAATCCCTAATAATGAATCTGAGCCTTTTGACGTCAAGTCTTTTGAAGACTATTTCAAAAGAACAAATTGGGAATTATGACAAGTATTAGGGGAAGATGCACACTCAAAAATGTAGATACCTCATATATCTGGCTATTGACTTACAACATCCTTTTGTCAATAGTGACTTTGACAATGTCACCTTTATAGCCAAGGTTATTCACAATCAACTGGTGGAAATTAAGAGATGTAGTAAGGAGGTGAGTTTTAGGTGGTATTCTCTCTTACGTCATATGCTTTTGTATAAGGGGAAATGTCATTGGAGTAGAGCTTTATGACTAAGTGTGAAATATAAAGAGGGAAACAATCTCACAATGTAGTGTTGGACCCCTATTTGGGACAAACATTGTAGTGATTCCAACTATGTTATTTTTGAGAACTATTTTGTAAGGGAGGTCTTGCCAAGGTTGGGTTTACTTGGAATCAGATTACATAAGGAAATTTTGGATTTCCTTAAGCCTAAAGATAAGAGGCAAGAGTTAGGAGTATGAAAAAATTAGGGAGACTATTACCTCTATGACAACTCAATTGTTATTAGAATATATGGGTTCTCTGAAGCCTCCCATGTGTTTCCTAGGTATGTGCCACCTAGATTGACATTCATGGAAATTATATGGAAATATGAATGAGGTTGATCAGTTTCACATAAGGAAACTGTTACCTATTTTTCACTCCAAGCTCAAACAGGTAGAGCTGAATGAAGTTCATCATTTATAGGTACAATTTTTTTTCATATTTTGCTGATTGAGTGTTCATTGATCATCATTGAGATCATCTTACATATGAGGCATAGTTTATTGTGCCAACGTTTAAAACATAAAATTGAGAAAATTTGCATAGTGATACTTTTATTCATTTTGTAAAATGCTGAATCTCGCACAAGCCGCGAGAGTAACTGAGTTTGTTTCCGACAATCAAGAGATGAATACAAAATTTGAATGCACAAGCTACACAGCTAAAAATAACATAAGAGTAAAGGAGAGAAGCAATTCATCATTGCATGTAATGATGAATCACTTTCGTTGGTGCTTCTAGCTGTCGTGCCTCCAAGCAGCTGCAGCCTCGCTTCATCGCTCCGTGTACCTGCAAAATCGTTAAGGAAATGGTATTAGAGTTATACTCTAAGCAATGGTGAATTAGTTTCTGCCTTATGCCTATGCTACAGACAGGAATGTAATTTGCATTAAACCGAGCATTCATCAGATAATTGCAAAAAAATCAGAGAAGAGGGAATGTAAATCAATGGAAGCTTTCAACTTCTTATATTTTGCTGACATGTTTGTTTCAATGTGCAGGAACATGTTTATCATGTTCGAGTTCATTTCATCAGATATGTGGAGTAAAACGGGCTCCCACAAGGGTTGAGCTCGGCATATCAAAAGGATACACTCTCAAGTTACATACGAGAGTTCGTTAACATTGTTAAAATAGTCATTAAGAGAGTTGCTGAAGTTAAAGGATAATCATATAAGCAACCTTATTTCAGAGAAATTCAAAAGAATAGTGTGAAGAACTCATCAATTTTGATAATGCTTTGTTCAACTCTGCTTCATATTTTTATGTTCATTTTAATGAAATGAAGAGCCTCTTTACATTTGAAGAGAGACAGAATATTCATGCATTTGAAGTATTCATAGTTTCAAAAGTATGTAGTAGTCATGCATTCGAGTTCAAGAGACAACAGGCAGAAAACAAAAGCTTTCATGTTCATCAACTCAAAATATAATTAAGTGAAGGCAAAGTCATTACTTTGAAAGGTATAGATTTGAGCATAACACAGGAAAATGCTACAGTGGAACAATATCATAGTACTTTTAAAGAAGACCAGTGACAGAAAGTGACACAATTCTCTGATAATGGTAATCATTTGTAGCTAATAGCAAGCAAGGAAAATGCTACAGAAGTACCCAGCTAAACTGGAAACAAGGA
This sequence comes from Sequoia sempervirens, assembly GCA_007258455.2. Classification (NCBI taxonomy): domain Eukaryota; kingdom Viridiplantae; phylum Streptophyta; class Pinopsida; order Cupressales; family Cupressaceae; genus Sequoia; species Sequoia sempervirens. Next base: position 752,336,128 of record VDFB02000003.1, on the reverse strand, counting down.
GAGTGTGAATATTTAATCATTCTCAGCATATGCACATAGGTCTTCAATGACAAGAGTTCAAATACAAATTTTTTATTTTGAGCAAGAATTTGTGAAGATCGTGCGAAGTGTGAAAAAGAAAAATAGAGTTCTGTAATTTTAATAATGGGCAGTGATCTCATAGTGCAGTCAAAATGTTAAAAACAGTTATGAGTAGAATGCTAATATAACTGGTAAAATTAAATGTTTTGAGTTGTCAAAATCCTTCAATGGTAAGTAACAGATGCATATATCTAAAAGGAACATGACATTGACAGTCATCAAGGAGCTTTTTCCGGAAAATAAACAAAAGGATAGTTTGCAGATTAGTATAAATGAACATGACAGTTATGAGACAAGTGCAAATGAAAGGATATTAGCATTAATTCTTATGTATAACTGTTTGGATGAATGCATTTATTTTTTCTATTTGGTACATAATGAGGTGGGCATCAAAGAAGTTACAACATTAATCACTTCAGTCTGGAAACAATGAAACAGTGAAAAGTGTTTCCAGTGTTATGGAGGACAGCAGTAACATCCATTTGGAGCTTCTTTCGTCAAGAACAGTAGTGATAGCATGACATTAGTCTTGAGCTCACAAGGTATGCATATTCATGAAAGTCACAAAGGCACAAAACAAATTTTTGTTTTCATGGATAAAAGCTTCAAATTTTTGAATCCATCATGCCATTAAATCAGAAAATGTAGCCCATGAAATTTAAATACAGTGAGAAAGAATCACACTCAGTAGAACAACTGAAGGGGTTAACAAATCAGATAAAAGTTTGCTGATTTAAAGAAAAAATCATATCTCTATGAAATTTATAAAATACCCAGATTTACATCTACAGATAAAATGAAATATTTTATCTGTTGTAGCTTCAAGCAGCACATTGCTATACATCATAAGATACTCGAAAGATGTCACAAGACAGTGTACAAAATATTTCATCTTCTCCAAAAAATCATATGTTGAAGCATGGTGATAGGTGAACAGCAGTGAAGGGTTAATGAGAAAGGATTGGAGGAGAAAAGAAATGTTTTAAGTTATGTTAAAAATACATGTCTTGAATCATAAGACAATATTTGGACGTCTCAGAACAGTAACACTGCCCATCAAAATTATAATTCACAGACAAGTGATATGAATCTGAATTGACAACAGTTTTTGGCACGCCCAGTGGGACTCTGAATCACTTTTCAGAGCAAAGTTTTACAGTTCAAGCTGCTGTTTGGTATATACAGTAGTTTTTTCCAGCCTTTCAGAGGATTATTTTCATATACCTGGCGACTCCGTTTCTCAGTTTTTAGCAGATCAAGTGCACACAGCTTATGAGAAAAATTCAGACACAAAGTTCTTCTTCGTTTGAGTACTTGCAGCTGTCTTCGCCAAAGAGAATAGGGAGGACAGCCAAGTGAACATCTGGTAAATCTACAAGAAAACAATCAGTTTCTCCGATTCGAAGGGCAGAACCGATAGTTTATACATTGAAAAGAAGAGGCAGATCGTTAACAAGGCAGCCAAGTTCTTTCTCAGCTTCACCAAGTTACAAAGTACTGGTTCAGCCTGTACCGATTATACAAGCAGCAAATTTCAGAACAACAGCAGTTCCGATGGCGGCTAGAGCACATGCTTTTGTTTCGTTTGATGGGGGCAGCTCGTTAGATCTAGCTCTGCATGAGGATATACCAGTAGCAGCACTCAAAAGTCTGTCTTTCTTCACTGGTGAAGATCAGACTACGCCAATTGAGCATATTAGAGATGTAGCCTCATTATGTGGAGTTCACCATGTGACTCAAGAGAACGTGGCCTTAAGATTGTTAGCAGCATCATTCAAGGGTAAAGCATCTCAATGGTTTCGTGGCTTACCAGTTCGTAGCATCCTGACATGGGATGATTTAGGAGACAAGCTGATGAAGCAATTTTCAGATAAGTCTGATCATTTATCTCTAGTTGAACAAATGACGACTATTAAGAGAGCACCACAAGAACAAATGATGGACTTTAATTTCAGATTCCAAAGGACATGGGATCGAATTCCAACAACGGTAAGGCCCACTCCTGACCACGCTTTTCTGTATTTTCTTAGATCGTTGCATAGTGATATTGCCTTAATGATACAGTCAATGGGTGGGTTAACCTTACCAGCAGCATATGACATTGCCATTAGAGCTGAAAATTGCCTCATACAAGCTGGTAAACTTGCCCCAAGACCCCCTATGCCAATTTTCCCTGAGGTACAGCCATATATGCCCATTCATGTACCTCCAATAGCCGCTATAGCTGCTGTTCTAGCCTTAGGTTTCCAAGCAGCAGTACAAAATAGTGTTGTTCCAGTAAATTCTGATTTGCAAGGTCTAAAAGATACCCAACAACAGCTAATGAATGACCAACAGCAAATGGCCAAGTTACTTCAAACTGTGAGTAACAATTTGGTAAGTCTTAAAAACCAGCAAGGTCAAAATTTCAGGCCTAATCAGTCATCCATTCAAGCAAATAGGCCTGCCTATCAAGCTGATTACCAAGGACAGAAGAGAAATTTTAACTTTAGGCCTAATCAACCATTTAACCCAGCTGCTGCTAGCTCCTCAAAAGAGCTGATGCCAATACAGAACAACTTAGTGCAGGATTATGTTTGGTGTTATCCCTGCAATCAGCCTCATAATCAGGCTACTTGCATGAACGGGGTGATTAATCAAGCACTCATGGTGCAAAATAGTTATGCTGCTTCCGAACAAACAAATAAGGAGGATAGTGATCAGCAAAGTGAACAAACGCAGCAAACTGACCTTGATGTTGCCATGATGAACTGGCAAGGAAGTGAGTTTTGCGGATTTAATCACGCGCAAGGTCAAAATTAGTCAACCACTTCTATTGCAGCCAATATGAGGGCCAAAAAGAGAGCATTTGACCTTAGACGGCAAGCTGTCCCTGATAAACAACAAGAAAAAAGAGACAAACAGCCTGCTGTTCACCAGAAAAATCAAGATTTTATAGCCCAATAGGGGCAGGTTCAGCCTTCAACAGCTCAGAATGTTCATGTTTTAACAAGACAACAAGCTAGATCATCAAAGGAGCAGCCCAAAGTTCAATTTCAGCCTCAAGCAGCTCAAGTAGATGCTGCTGTTCAAAAGGTACAGTCAAAGGTTGGTGCTTCTTCTTTCAATATCGTTGAGCATATGAAAAAAACAACTGTTGGCATCACCATGATAGATGCATTACGCTTGCTTGGACAAAAAGAAAGCTTGCAGGAGGCATTGGCTAAAATATCAATTTCTAACGAAGCGAATACAGAATAGCCAAGTGTTCTTATGAACAGTCCAGATCAAAAGCAAGGACAGCCAGCTAAAGAGGTAAAACCACTTCCTTTTTATGTCAGTTTGATAATTGGTGAGAATATAGTACATAACTACATGATCGACAGTGGAGCAAGCAGCTCAATCATGCCCAAGTAGCTGGTAGACAAGTTAGGTCTCGAGTATGAACCTTTGTCAAAAGGGGTAGTTCAATTAGACGGTACAACTATTAAGTCTGTAGGAGTTATCAAAAATCTGCCCCTTACATTGCATGCCTGTCCAAATTTTCAAATACCACAGGACATTTATGTTATTGATCTCCCACCTTACTTTGCCATTTGCTTATCTAGAGATTTCACTGCAAAGTTAGGTGGTTATTTGTCATCAGACTGGTCTCACATGTTTTTCAGAACCAGATACGGTACCAGAGTTACCATTAAATCAGAACCATTAGCTAAAGACCATATTGAACCTTATGTTCTGAACCCCATAAACGCAAACCTAGCTTTCCATGATCAGGAGGATCAATCCGTGACTCTAGACCCCACTATACCTATAGAAGGCATACCAAACATAAATCTAGATGAGTGGGCAGCCGAAAATCATGAGGTTGATCCGTTCAATCTCATAGATGAAGTAGGTTTGGGCGTTTATATGATTCGAGAGCCTGATGCAGTTATTCCAAATTTGGTCAAGGAAGAAAAATAGCAAGTACAACAGTTTGAACAGCTTTGGAAGCTTTATTTTGACGGTTCTAGGAGTAAAATTGGTGCTGGTGGAGGAGCTGTTCTGATTTCACCTGAAGGAGACAGGTATTATTCAGCGTTTAGATTTTCTTTCAGTTGTTCTAACAATGTTGTTGAATATGAAGCATTAATACATGGCTTAGAATGGGCTAGAAAAAGGAAGATTAAGTGCTTGCAGGTGTTTGGTGATTCAGAATTAATAGCAAATCAAGTCAGAAATATGAAATTAACAAAGAATGATTTGCTAAAATTGTACAAACATCGTGTTTGGGACCTAATTGAGAAGTTTGATGCATTTAATCTGCAATCAGTGCCCAGACTTCAGAATAAGCAAGCTGATAAACTTGCTGCTCTAGGGTCACAGTTCGACATTCCAGCTGAAATTCACAATGTGGAGGTACAGTAGTACGTGAAGGTAGTTGTTAGACCTTCAGTACCTGATAATAACATAAGTTGGTAGATTTTTGATAGTGATGAACAAATATGCCATTTTTTGATGGAGGAGGCAGAGTTTTCTGCTGGAAACCAGTGCAAGTTTGATCAGCAATATGGTGATCAAATCATGCAGTTAAAATCTAATAAACTGCTGAAAGGTTTGGTGACTCTTGAGTCAATTTTCAACACTGATGACCAGGTTAGGAAAGACAAATCTGGTATCATAGTAAAGCAAGAACATTACGAACAGATAGAAATATTCAAAGACAAGCTCCTTAAGCTTGCGAAGATCTGCACAAAGGAGGAGTAGCAAGCATTTATCTTACTTTGTCAAGAATTCAACGACATATTCAATTGGCAGTATGGGGATTTGAAGGGTTTTAATCCCAAATTAACTCAGCACACAATTGAGCTCGAACCAAACGCAAAACCGGTAAGATAGAAGCAGAGGCCTCTGAACCCGAAGTTAGAACAACTGATGAAAATAAAATTAAACAAGTTGATCGAAGGTAGCATAATATTTCCAATCAAGCACACTTCTTGGGTGTCAAATTTGGTGTCTGTCAGGAAGAAAAGTGGAGAGATAAGGTTGTGCGTTGATTTCCGTGATCTAAACAGAGCTTCACTCAAAGATCACTACCCGCTGCCTTCAATGGAACAAATATTGCAGGTTGTTTCAGGATCATAAAGGTTTTCATTGCTGGATGGGTATTCAGGTTACAATCAAATTTTGGTTAAGGAAGAAGATTAGTATAAGACAGCCTTTACCACCAAGTGGGGTACGATGGCTTACAGAAAGATGCCATTTGGACTGTCAAACGCAGGAGCCACCTTTCAAAGAGCAATGGATATGGTTCTCCAAGGTTTGATAAACAAATTTGTTCTTGTTTACCTGGATGATGTTACTATTTTTTCACATAATGCTGATGATCATTTCAATCATCTTAGACAGATTTTTGAGAGGTGTAGAGAATATAGAATCTCCTTGAATCTGAAGAAGAGTATTTTTGCTGTACACGAAGGTAAGCTTCTGGGTTATATCGTTTCAAAAAATGGCATTTCTATTGACCCAAAACGTATTGCAGCCATACTGGCCTTACCGCTGCCCGCTCACAAAAAGGGTTTACAAAGCTTCCTGGGCAGAATTAACTTTGTAAGGAGGTTCATTCCTAATGTTGCAACATTGTTGCAGCCATTGACAGCCATGCTGAAGAAAAATATTCAATTCAGCTGGTCAAAAGAGGGAAAGAGCAGTTTTGAACAGATTAAGGAGGCACTTGCAGCAGCCCCTACTCTTATAAATCCTGATTTTGAAAAGGATTTCATATTGTACGCATTCGGAGGAGTGGATACCATCTCCGCAATGCTCTGTCAGCAAAATAATGAAGGTATGGAACAACCCATAGCTTTTTTCAGTCAAGTCTTGCATGACTATGAAACAAGATATTCATTCGTTGAGAGGCATGTACTTGCTGTAGTAAGAAGTCTAAAGAAATTCAGACATATGTTGTCTAATAATAAGATAAATCTGCTGGTAGCTCACCCAACAATCAAAGAATTTCTGCTGAATAAAGATATTAATGACAAGCGAGCAGGCTGGATAACCAAAGTCATGGAGTATGACATCAGCATAAAAGTTACAAAGTTTGTTCGAGGTAAAGGACTGTGCGAACAGCTTGCAGAAAATGAAGAAAACAACAGTAAAGAAGTTGCTGCAGTTCTGAAAAATGAAGATGAACCTGTTGTTTCAGCTGTTTCAGCTAATTGGATTCATCAAATTGTCCATTATTTGTATACTGGCAATTGCCCAGAAGGTATGGATAAATCTAAATGAAGGTATTATAGATTGCAGGCAATTCCTTATGCAATGATAAATGATGTTTTGTATAAAAAGGACTTCAATGGAGTATTCCTCAGATGTATTTACCCAGATCAGATTGAAAGAATTCTGGAGGAATTCCATGATGGACCTGCTGGAGGTCACTTTGCACCTCGTACTATAGCTTTGAAGATTATGAGAGCAGGTTATTATTGGCCAGATCTTTTCAAAGATGCACACACTTATGTCAGAAAACGTGCTAAATGTTCACTTTTTGCAGGAAAACAGAAGTTAGCAGCCCTGCCCCTGAATCCAATTCAGGTTGAGCAGCCATTCGGGAAGTGGGGACTTGACTTTATTGGTCCTATTAACCCACCATCAAGTGCAGGTCACAAGTGGATCTTGACAGCAACAGATTACTTCATGAAATGGACGGAAGTAGTTGCTCTAAAAGATTCAAATGAAACTTCAGTCCTAAATTTTTATCAAGATATTGTTTCCAGGTTTGGTATACCCGAATCCATTATTTCAGATAATGCTTTAGCTTTTGTTGGCTTGAAAGTTTTAGATTGGTCAGTAAAGAATAATGTTTATCTGAACACTTCGTCCAATTATTACCCTCAAGGTAATGGACAAGCTAAATCAACAAATAAAAATCTGATAAAGATCCCTAAGAAGACAATTGAAGATAATCAGAGGTCATGGCATGACAAGCTTAAATTAGCCCTTTGGGCTGATAGAGCTACACCAAAATGGTCAACAAGTTTTTCACCGTATGTTTTGGTTTATGGTAAGGAGGCCAAGCTACCTATATCAATAGAATTCCCAACTCTGAGCTACATAAAGGAACTAGAGTTACTTGAAGAAGAGCCAATGCAAGTTAGGCTTGCTGAGTTAACAGAGTTGGACGAGACAAGGAAAGAAGCTTTCAGAAGGCTTCAAATTCATCACTCTCAAATGAAAAAGACATTCGACAGAAAAGTAGTTGCACGAATCTTCAATGAAGGTGACTTAGTTTTCAAATGGGATGAGTTGAAGAGTAGGCCTGGCAAACATTCTAAATTTGACGCCATGTGGGATGGCCCATACATTATAACAACAAGAAAAGAACATAATGCTTTCCAACTCTCAAAGCTAGATGGTGAGGTATTACCAATCCCTGTCAACGGGATTCATTTGAAGCAGTGTTATTAAGCTTCAGGCTTATTGTTGTACATAGTAGAATAGTTTTCAAGTTTTAGTATGCTTTCAATAAGTTCCTGCTGGCACATTTCATTTCAGCTTTGTCTGGTTTTCAATAAGTGCAGTTGCTGCACCTAGTTTTCAAATTCTGTCATAAACAGAATTTTAGTAGTTTCTTTTAGTTTTTTTGTTTGAGTTGAGTTACAATTTTCAGAAATTTGAAGAGCAGAGAAGGACTCCATGCCCAACGAATATGCTAGGCAACTGGTCTATTGTGTTTAGCAGGCAAACACTCCGCAGAGGTCACCAATTTGTTACCTATTTTTCACTCCAAGCTCAAACAGGTAGAGTTGAATGAAGTTCATCATTTATAGGTACATAAAATTTTCATATTTTGCTGATTGAGTGTTCATTGATCATCATTGAGATCATCTTACATATGAGGCATAGTTTATTGTGCAAACGTTTAAAACAGAAAATTGAGAAAATTTGCATAGTGATACTTTTATTCATTTTGTAAAATGCTAAATCTCGCACAAGCCGCGAGAGTAACTGAGTTTGTTTCTGACAATCAAGAGATGAATACAAAATTTGAATGCACAAGCTACACAGCTGAAAATAACATAAGAGTAAAGGAGAGAAGCAATTCATCATTGCCTGTAATGATGAATCACTTTCATTGGTGCTTCTAGCCATCGTGCCTCCAAGCAGCTGCAGCCTCGCTTCATCGCTCCGTGTACCTGCAAAATCGTTAAGGAAATGGTATTAGAGTTATACTCTAAGCAATGGTGAATTACTTTCTGCCTTACGCCTATGCTACAGACAGGAATGTAATTTGCATTAAACCGAGCATTCATCAGATAATTGCAAAAAAATCAGAGAAGAGGGAATGTAAATCAATGGAAGCTTTTAGCTTCTTATATTTTGCTGACATGTTTGTTTCAATGTGCAGGAACAGGTTTATCATGTTCGAGTTCATTTCATCAGATATGTGGAGTAAAACGGGCTCCCACAAGGGTTGAGCCTGGCATATCAAAAGGATACACTCTCAAGTTACATACGAGAGTTCGTTAACATTGTTAAAATAGTCATTAAGAGAGTTGCTGAAGTTAAAGGATAATCATATAAGCAGCCTTATTTCAGAGAAATTCAAAAGAATAGTGTGAAGAACTCATCAATTTTGATAATGCTTTGTTCAGCTCTGCTTCATATTTTTACGTTCATTTTAATGAAATGAAGAGCCTCTTTACATTTGAAGAGAGACAGAATATTCATGCATTTGAAGTATTCATAGTTTCAAAAGTATGTAGTAGTCATGCATTCGAGTTCAAGAGACAACAGGTAGAAAACAAAAGCTTTCATGTTCATCAACTCAGAATATAATTAAGTGAAGGCAAAGTCATTACTTTGAAAGGTACAGATTTGAGCATAACACAGGAAAATGCTACAGTGGAACAATATCATAGTACTTTTAAAGAAGACCAGTGACAGAAAGTGACACAATTCTCTGATAATGGTAATCATTTGTAGCTAATAGCAAGCAAGGAAAATGCTACAAAAGTACCCAGCTAAACTGGAAACAAGGAGAGTGTGAATATTTAATCATTCTCAGCATATGCACATAGGTCTTCAATGACAAGAGTTCAAATACAAATTTTTTATTTTGAGCAAGAATTTGTGAAGATCATGCGAAGTGTGAAAAAGAAAAATAGAGTTCTGTAATTTTAATAATAGGCAGTGATCTCATAGTGCAGTCAAAATGTTAAAAACAGTTATGAGTAGAATGCTAATATAACTAGTAAAATTAAATGTTTTGAGTTGTCAAAATCCTTCAATGGTAAGTAACAAATGCATATATCTAAAAGGAACATGACATTGACAGTCATCAAGGAGCTTTTTCCGGAAAATAAACAAAAGGATAGTTTGCAGATTAGTATAAATGAACATGACAATTATGAGACAAGTGCAAATGAAAGGATATCAGCATTAATTCTTATGTATAACAGTCTGGATGAATGCATTTATTTTTTCTGTTTGGTACATAATGAGGTGGGCATCAAAGAAGTTACAACATTAATCACTTCAGTATGGAAACAATGAAACAGTGAAAAGTGTTTCCAGTGTTATGGAGGACAACAGTAACAGCCATTTGGAGCTTCTTTCATCAAGAACAGTAGTGATAGCATGACATTAGTCTTGAGCTCACAAGGTATGCATATTCATGAAAGTCACAAAGGCACAAAACAGATTTTTGTTTTCATGGATAAAAGCTTTAGATTTTTGAATCCATCATGCCATTAAATCAGAAAATGCAGCCCATGAAATTTAAATACAGTGAGAAAGAATCACACTCAGTAGAACAACTGAAGGGGTTAACAAATCAGATAAAAGTTTGTTGATTTAAAGCAAAAATCATATCTCTATGAAATTTATAAAATACCCAGATTTACATTTACAGATAAAATGAAATATTTTATCTGTTGTAGCTTCAAGCAGCACATTGCTATACATCATAAGATCTCAAGAAGATGTTCATGGCGCAGCGTGAAAGTGAAGTGTTTGCAGATTTAAAACAAAAATCAGATTTCTATGAAAGGAAAATGCCCAGATTTGAAAAATGTGGCTGTATTTTCATGATAAAATGAAGTTTTTCATCTATTATGAGTTCAAAATGTTATATTTTGCATATCCAAAAGAAAAGAGCAAGTTTATTCTTTTTTTAAAAAGAAAATACTTCAAAAGATGTCAAGTTCGAGCTTGCAAAGTGAAGTTATTGCAGAAAAATGAAGAAAGACACAGATTCGAGTTCTTTTTAAGCAAGCTTATTCTTTGTTTCCAGAAAATACTTACAGATATTCAATGGCGGCTTCAAGAAATAACCAGACTTTCAAAAATTCACATAAAAGCATCAATACCTGTTAAGATCTTCATTTTTTTGAATTTAGAAGAGTCTCCAGCAAGTTTGAAGCTAAAGAATGATCATGGCGGCCAGGAAAAGAAGCAAATCCGTCGAAAATTCGCAGCAATACATAGAAAAACGAAAATGCATCACTCAGATTAGGAAAAACGTGCCCCATGTGCCTTCCAACGTTTTTCTAAAAACGTCATTCTCTAAAAACGACCAAGAAAATGAAGATTCGTGCCCAGATTTGTAGGAAAAGCTCAAAAAAATGAAAGAAAATCATTTAGAACAGTAAATCGCGCCCCATTCTCTCCACGTTTTTGAGAAAAAATGTTATATATTGCAGGTTCGGCCCAAAAACGACCAGATTCGAAGTTCATCAATGGCAAAAATACCAGAAAAGCAAGTTCGTGGCTAGGGTTTGAGCAGTGGCGGCCGACTTCCTCCAGAAGCTTCTCAAAAGTCAAGAGACATAATGATTTTAGGGTTCATGTTTTACCTTATTCATTCGCCCTAAATTCTTTTTGATATTTTTGCAAATGATTTTCAATAAATCATTTTGTTTTTAATTGTCTCCATGGTCACGTTTTTGAAGTCAACTCACCTAACAAGTGGTCGGCCTTATCAATGATGGAATTTTTGTGCTGAATATTTTGGTAAAACATTTAATCATTACCAAAAATATGGTGATCTTCAATAATGTTTATAAAACAATGCATATCTTTAATATATGCTGAGTGAAGTGTATGAAGCTTTAAGAGGAAATTCAATTTTTGCTAAAGGAATTATTTTCATTTGTTTATTTGCATTAAATCTTGTAGCTAATTAATTAAATGATATTTTATAAATCATTTAATTAATTTAGTATTTTAAAATGCAAATAAATAAATGTTATATAAAGCTGAGTTATAACTATTTGCTTAAACTAAAGATTGAATATTTTGAGGTGGAATTTACAGTTGCATGGGCAGATTGGTAAAAACGAGGCAGTTTTGCATGCTTTAAGCCACTTTTTCAGGGAGTTGCAGTTCAGTTGGAATAGTGCATGTATCAGTTATGACTTGGCAGTGAGTTTGAGCTTGATTGGACTTATTTTTGCATGGTTTTGGGCCTCCTTTTCAGAGATATTTTCTTCTGCTTGGATTTGGCTTTGGAATTATCACCCTTTCTTGGAGTTGGAATTTCAGTTCTTTTTGCATGCCTTTTGGAAAGGTTTTTTGTATATATTGAAAAACTTAACTGTTTTTCATGCTAGTTCTTGTTTTTCAGCCTTTGCACTCTGCAAAGCGAATCATCTTGTAACTCAGCATTTATTTACAGATTAATATAGCAGTGTTTTTTACAGGTTCAAAGTGTGTAATTGTAGAAAATTCCTTAAAGTTTCAGTATTTTAGAATTCGCCTTCTAGTTTCAAGCATCTTTGTCATGTGGGATTGATCAAAGTGATTATTGTGTTTGCAATTTATGAAACCTTTAAATATTTCTGTCTCCTTAATGAATTTTGTATGCATCCAAGTTTAAGTCCATTGGTTAAACATTGTGCTGATCAATAATTGAACAGTCTAGTTGTGGGAATCATATTTTCCTTCTATGATTGTTTCTTTTAAAAGCCTTTGTTTAAAATATTCAAGTGTTTAAGCTTCCAGATCTAGTTGTGCGAATGAAAATAGTGAGTAATTGTTCTGTGAGTTAAGTTTGCATTTTGAATTCTTCGATGCATCACCATAGTTAGAATTTCATAGTTCAAATATTAAACTTAGTCTTTCTCCCTTTTCCAACAAATCACTCAATTATTAACTAGAAAATTAAATAGGAACCAGCCTAGAATTTGGAGGTCTAATTCCTTATAGGATACCCACAGCCTGGAATTAGTTCCAATGTTTCAACAGATTGCTGAATTAATTATTCAAGCATACGGGTGCAATCTAAATTGACAACAGAAACAAAAGAAGGGGTCCTTTTTCCCTTATGTTATTACCTTTATAGATTTCACTTCAACCAGAGATGACTTATGGAGGCTAAAAGAAATTCTTGGGGAATACAAGTTATATCAAGTAAAGGCCAAGGATTTTTACCCTAAAGGTTTCATACACTAGGTCAGGATGAGTATCAAAAGCTCCACTTTTTCCCATTACATTTATGAGTGTGAATATGTCATAAGAAAATCTAAGGATGATTATGAGGCAACCAAGAGGAAAGTGAAATGGATTGCATTCATCAAGGCAAAGGATGGCAGGAAAAAGAAGGATAAGGAATATCCTAGGGAATTTTTTGATATTGGTATCCCAATTGCCAGGATTGAAGTAGTTTTGAAGAATTTTGACAGAGTTGTAGGTAGGGCCCCCACCCTAGAAGAGAAACTAGTAAAGTCGCCTAGACCTGACCTTTCTACCAAAAGGCCCCAGGGGCCTATTATTAGAGAAAATGTGCAAGCATACCCACCACAAATCACTCCCTCTCCTTCCCCTCAAATAATCAGTGTGGATTATCCCCCAAGGAAGCAACCATAGAAGAGGATGAAAATTTATCAACCACCATTATTGGTTGACTATCCTATCAGTCAGGATGAAAGTGAAGATGTTTATATTACTAGGGATGAAATTCAATAGTATATGCCATCCCCCCCAATACCAAATATTGCTAGCCTCCAACAAAGATTTGGATTGGATGTGGCCATGGGGAGAGATAGCCTCAATGATGTGAGAGAAGTGGCATGTTCAAAATTCATTTTTGATGATGAATTTGTAAAGTCCCAAGAGTTTAAATATTTTGTTATAATATAAAAGAGGGAGGAGTACCATAGAAGAGTTCAATCAACACAAGTAGATGTGCCTATAGAAAAGTATGATTAAGTAGCCACAAAGGTGAGGAAAAAAATTAATTTTAAGACTACGAACATTACTCGTGAAAAAGGGAGAAGAATGGTGTAGCATAGTGGCTTGTTACTACTCCATGTGAAAATTATTTTTGATACTATTAGGAAACAAGGAGAAGTTTTCTCTATAGAAGAGGAAGCATAAATGTCATTGTCAGGATCAACCCACATTGGGAAGCCCTTGCAATCTGGGTCCTATCCCCAAATATGAATAAACCTATGGCTGATAAAGAACCAAAGGATATTAAAGGAAGCTTAATTGTAAAGATGGTGTCTGACACCCCTACCCCTGAAGTTGCTACATTAATGGTAGATGTTTCCAAGTTTAATGAAGCTACTATCAAAGGTTGCAAGACAAACTTAATGCATTGTTGAAGGAACATATTGATCTCAAAAAAGCTTACAACTAGCAATAGGTATTTTTGGCTCAAAAACATCCCTTCTTGCAAGTATGCAAGAAGCAAGCTCATCCTCTGCTAGAAACTTCCTATGTGTCATATGTGAATTTGAGAGGTGTCATTTCTAGAGTAAATGGGGATCAATATTAGCTCAAGTGTTATTTGATCAATGGAATCCTAGATTTACATCTTTTGAAGGTATGTATAAGGGATCTACAAACACATCTGATGCCCCACCTGTTATCCTTCTTATAATATTGTTAAGATGACATGAAATGTGCAAGAGTATATGGAAGGTGTAATTGAGTTTGCACGAGCAAAGCTGACCTATTTTTAAAATATTGATAACATGGTTGTACCCCACCTATTAGAAGATAATGTTGAGTTAAATACCTTAGGAAAGTGGAAGGATAGTTTTAGTATTTTAATTGCGACACTTATCCTTGTGATTTGCAAAGACAACAAAGTTGATATGAATGAACTTAATTCTTATTCAAATAGGTTTGTCAATGTAGATCATAGTATAGAAATTTTCTGTAGAGAGGCCATCATGATACTTGATGCCAAGTATCATCAATATTTGTAGGATTTGGATGTGCTATTAGCTCATGACTAGCCTTCCGAGAGTGTGTTTAAAGCATGGAATGAAAAGTATAATTATTTACCAAACTTGTGAGTTGTTTCGTGTATTTATTCCTATGCCCCCTATCTGAGATTTTGGTTGTCAGAAAGGTCTTAACTAGACATGGTTCCAAGTAACTCTTGGAGATTTTGTAATTTTTCTATTTGATAACACGAATAAGAAATGTTGTAATTTTTCTCTATAATAATAACAAATGACTCAAATGCTTAGTGTATTTCTTTAATTCTAAATTTAATTTTGAATATCAACTTATCTTGCTCTCCATTATTGTATTCACTATCTTTTGACTTAAAATAATCAAGGGTTATTTATAAGTTCTTATTGAATAGGACAACTGAGAGGGGGGGTGAATCAGTTGTCACCTAATTAAAAGCTTTAACCATATACCGGAACTAGATCCAAATACTGCATGAAGGATTAATTAATAAATGCAAAACTGAAAGCCATCACATAAACACACTAACACTGGATTTATGTGGAAAAATCGATGAGGGAAAAACCATGGGGAGGATTAACTCACACTATAGAGAATATCAAAACTGATTACAAAAGGCTCACTGCCTAAGATAAGGCTCACTGCCTGAAATAAAGACTCACTATCCACAGGGCTACAACCTAGAGGGCTCACTTCCACAAAGATACAAAGTGTTAGAATTGTGAAACAAGCACAAAACCATGAGCCATAGGATCAAAAAACAAACAAATACACCTTCCACACAAGAGATCTACAAATAAGAATTGCTATATTCTTCAACAAGAAAAAGCTACAAAAGAGACTTTCAAGAAGATATGAAAGCTCTAGATAATGTTTGAGAGATATTTACAATAAGGGTTGAGTGCTTATAAGAGAAAATACCTAAATGAGAAAGGGATCAAATCATGACAAGTGTCAACATCACATGAGATGTGACATAATGATCTAATATAAGCTCAACTAATAAAGCATAAAAGCACTCCTAAGTTTAGCTTAAGTGTAAAGAATAAATTAGACTACTAATCAATTAAATATTAATTAATTATTAGCTAATGTATGATAAATATAACACCCCCCCTTAAGATGAATTTAGGGAGTAGCTAAAAACCCTAAAAATAATGCAAGATGAGTCCCAACAAACAAGGCCAAATAAGGTACCCAAGTAGAAAAAAAAGATCTCTATAAGGTGGAGAAATAGAGAAAACCTCATGGGAAAAAAATATACTCCAAAAAGAGATGAAATCCAAGTGAAGGACTGAAGAAGCCTCCAAACAAGGCAAGGTTGTCCCAAAAGATAAGAACAAATGATGAACAAAAGAACACCACTGAAGCATGAACAAGCTACAAACACTGTCGAAGAATGATTGCTGAAATGCTGAAAGAAGAACCTCTGCTGAAACATATGATGATCAGGATCAAGAAGACAAGAATCTGTATGAGTGCCCCCAACACCACTACTTGAATCCAATGGCACACCAAGGAAAACATCAAGAACTCAAAGATACAGATGGCACAAGTACCAATAGTCTAAAGAACCGATCAAGTGAAAATGGAAGGTCGCCTCTAGAAATAGGAATGCAAGAGTGTCCATATGGTAAGTTCTCCATCTCACCAAAATTAATGGGTAACCAGCCGTTGCATCCGCCTAGTACATAGGAACAAATACTATATACATAGCTCACTCCAACACAAAACCAAGGAAGCAATAACACCAATAGTAGAAACCCCCCCATAATGCTGAAAAGGGAGAGGAGTGACAAGTACACTGAAATTGAATGCCAGA
The DNA here is from genome assembly GCA_007258455.2 of Sequoia sempervirens. Classification (NCBI taxonomy): domain Eukaryota; kingdom Viridiplantae; phylum Streptophyta; class Pinopsida; order Cupressales; family Cupressaceae; genus Sequoia; species Sequoia sempervirens. Next base: position 752,320,053 of record VDFB02000003.1, on the reverse strand, counting down.
ATGTAGTGCATGAAGAGGAACCAAGAATATCTGGAGGTGTAATCATGAAGGTACAAGAAGATATAAAGGATGTGCAAACCAAGGCACACACACATTAGAAAGGTATGAAGGAAAAAAAAGGAAAACATCAACCCCCATGGCACTTTATATTATAGTGCAAGTACAATAAGGCACAAAGTGATGTGCAAGATCCCATAATACATGTGCAAATATAGAGGAACTTTATCTCAGTGCATTTACAAAAATCATAAGTGCTTACAATTGAAGCTCAAAATGTCATAAAAAGACACAATATTGGAAATACATGAAGAACAACAAAAAATGAAGCAACCCACGCAAACAAGAAGTTCCCAAAAGCTAAAAAGTCCAAGTAATTCACCAAAGTGCAAAAAAACAAAAATATTAATAAAATGTACTTAGAGAACAATCTGGAAAAATTGCATGAATGGAATTGAAGAGCTCTGAAAGATGGTTCCAACGCCACTGGAATCATGAAAAATGGAGAAACTGGTCAAAAGTTATGAGCTTGGGATTGAAAACAACTCCTCTGACTTCAACTGACTGTATAATGCACTAGCTACAAAATGAAGTGATGAGACCCACACCACTAGAAAGTTGACGAAATAAAATTTTCGACGATATCTCGTTTGTGGAAAAACAATATTGTATGCCCAGGTTATGGCCAAAAGAAAAAAATAGCTCCTTGAGGCCAAATAAGATAATCCAATCTCACAGATCCCAATGAACACCTGCAAGAAAATAACATGTCACTAAGGAGATCAAGAGACACAAGAATGGCACTCTTCAAATATGAAGCAAAAGATGCATTACCCGAGAAGTTAATAATTACAAAGAGAACAATCCTTAAGAAAGGAGATCAAAACCATAAAGATGAGAACCCTAGGAGAGGATTAAATTAGCATGTGACAAGTGTCAAAATCATAATGAACGAGATAGCATGGCTAATTTAATAATGCAAAATAAAGATTCCTAAGTTTAGCTTACGTGAAATAATACACAAAGAAAATGGCTCGCTGCCAGAATACAAAAGTTATAGCTTACCGCCAAAAGAGAACTGATGAATTACACCTTTTCTTGTGTTGAATTTAGTTCTAGATGAAGTTATGTAAAGATAGTATTGCATATCAGAAGTCACTCAATACTTCTAATTTGATCACACACTTAAATTTTTCTTCACCTGATTCTCTTATTTTGATCTACTACATCTACACACTTTTTTGTCTCTATGTCCTTCTTGCATAGCCTCGCATCTCCTCTCTTTTTTGAAGAGACACATATGTATATATATATATATATATATATATATATATATATATGTATCTTACATATCAATTAGGTTGGCCAAAAAATCCATAAAGTATTGCACATGCTAAGTCGGCCAAGATCTTCAAATATCCGACTCATAGATTGTCACATGGTGGGAACCGAACCTAAAACCAACATATTGGACCACACATAGTGGTCATCTTCAATGTGAAATAACTTCCAGTAAATGAGTCATATATGCAATACTGTGTTGAAATCAATGACAACCATTTGATGCAACCTTCAACCTCCAACAATCTCCCCCTTTTTCATTGATGGCATCACAAGATGTGAAAATCCAACAACAACGACCTTTATAAATATTTTAATGAGATGAAATGATTTTCATTTTTTGCATGCTTCCTAATTTCTCCCTTTTTCACATGCTCTCTCTCTCCCTCTTTGACATCAATGACAAAAAAAAGGTTCTATTTCTCCTTTACTTCAAAATTTTTACAAAAAGGTTATCAAAAATGATTCTTTACCTCAATCCTTCTTTCCTTAAAATATTTCCTTGTATTTTTTCTTTCAGTTTTGAAAGACATTTCTTCCACAAATCCACTTCCATCTTGATGTATAGACAAATACTATTGTTCTTCACTATTGAATCAATTGTTTCTAGAAGAGAATCTGGAATAGCAATATTTTGTGCATTTTTCTCAACATCCATCAAGAGAGTGGAAAGTTGTTCCAATCCTAACTCAATTATCTCTTTGACTTCCCAAAAGGTTTTCACAATACCATCCCTTTGTACCATGATGACTACAAGATCAAATTGTAAAGAATTGATCCTTTTCTTTTGCGTTCCATCCTTGTCATTAAGAACATCATATATTTTTCCAATAGAGTTCAATTCATGCTCAATAATATTGATTTTTGTTCTGTAGTTCCCAATAGCAGTAGGCCATTGGAAATAATACCTATACACATTGGTTACACTCTTGATGTAGGTCTTCAGTTCATTTATGCTCTTAGTCAACCTTTTTTGTGCATTTCAAAATCTTTCTTCTAAAGTCAATTGAGTTTAGTCTTTTTCTATTGTTTCACAAGATGACAGTTTCCTTAATCTATCTTCAATCTGTTCAATCAATACTTCCGGTAAAATACTTGTCAATTCGCTTAGATCAATATCATTATGAATTATGTAAATAGCCAGAGCATTTGTAATCTCATCATGTTCATATGATGGTTGATACAACCATATATCTCCAATCTTCTTCATTCCATCAGGTTGCTCAAGAAACTTTAACATCTTTTCTTTAGTAACATCTTCTTCATCATCATCTATTGATACCAAATCAAGTTCTTTTGCAATTTTTGCTTCCTTTTCTTCTTCCTTCTCCTTTGGTTTCAGCTTCTTCATTTTCGGAGGGAGACATGAACTGATTCTTCTAGATTTTCTCTTTTTAGAGGAGAATCCTTCCTCAGACATCATAACCGGACTAGAAACCACACCAGAATTCCATGCATTTATTTTGGTTTCAAAATACTCTTTGCAAACCTTTTCCTTTTCTACTAGACAGTTCAGATATCGGTAAACTTGCTTCCCAACTGGTAGAGAAAACTTCCACACAACACTTTCTTTTAATGGTAATGAATTCAGAAAATACATCATTTGTACTTCAGTTTGTAAGTTCCTCCTTCCACCAAAGTTGTCAACCATTTTGTGAAATGCATTGTAAGTAAAAGGGTTCCACAAATCTTCTGTAATGCTTGTTTTTTTCCAAAATTTTCTTCATTTCCTTCAGGATAAAAATTCACATCACATATCCTTGTGTCATCGCATGACACCTCTTATACCAGGGGTTTGATAGATTTTTCTATGACTGCTCCCCCTGAAGCCACTACTAGATTCAGTTCATAGAAGAGGTATCTGCACCAGATGTAGATACATGATTATCTGATTTGTCCTTGTTCTTTGATTCTTCTTTCTTTCTCCATATCTTTGCCATTTCTCTCCTCACTTCTTCTAGACTTACCTTGTTTATAAGCTTGTTCTTTTGTTCTGGATTCAATTTCTTCCCAACTTTTGTCTTATAGAATTTTGAGATATGTCCTAGTTTGTTGCAAGAGTGACATACAACAAATCTTTGATTAAGAGAGTTTGTATTCATCTTTGTCCTGCACTGATTAGCCTTGTGTCCAAAAATATTGCATGTGTAACAGTAGCCTTGAAAATAATGAAATATTCTACTAGTATTAAATCTGTTCATCATTATCTGACACATGCATTCTGTAGATCTATGTCCAAACTTGTCGCAAACATAGCATTGTCCACCAAAGAATCCAACACTTTGACTTGATCTATTCTGGTTCATCATTCTTCTACATTTTGTTGCTCTATGTCCAAATTTATTGCATGAGTAACAAAAGTCATTAAAAGATGTGCACCTTTGATTTTTAGGCTGTCGGCTGGGTATCCTTTCAGTATTGATCCTTCTACTCTTGTCTTGATAAGCACTGCCTTGAAATTTCCTTTGACTGTTCATTTTGTTGAAACTAGGATTAGTCATTGAAATTTTTCCTTCTTCAAGTCCTAGACCAAATTTATCCTTAGCAGGCTTCTAAGATGAAATCAATTCATCAAGCATTCCCAAACTTATCTTAAATTTGTCTTCAAAACTTTTTTCCCTTTCCAGATTAGATTTGAGAATTACTACTTCCTGTTCAAGCTTGTCACATTTTTTTGTCTTTTGATTGATAAATTTCTTTGCTTTGTCCAATTTCCAATTTCATATTCTCTTCCATTCTTTTGCTTTCTTCAAGTTTCATCCTTAGATTTTCATCAGTATCATTTTCTTCTTTTAGTTCTTGGTAAACTTCTTTATGCTTCAATTTAAATTTCAGGATCTGATTTCTTAATTTCTGAATACATTCACCTACCTGCTTGATATTTTCTTTTAGGTCTTCATTCTCAGAATCTGAGGTCTCTTCTCTCAATTCTTCATCTAAGTCAAATCCCTTCATCATTTAGTTACACCTGCCAAGATCTCCTTCAAGCTGTTAAACTTATTCCAAAGGACCACGCTCTGATACCAATTGTTGAACAAGAAAACTAAGAGGGGGGTGAATCAATTGTCGCCTAATTAAAAGCTTTAACCATATACCGGAACTATATCCAAATACTGCATGAAGGATTCATTAATAAATGAAAAACTAAAAGTCATCACATAAACACAGTAACACTAGATTTACGTGGAAAACCTGATGAGGGAAAAACCATAGTGAGGATTAACTCACACTATAGAGAATATCAAAACTGATTACAAAAAGTCTCATTGCCTGAGATAAGGACTCACTATCCAAACTCGCTATCCATAGGCCTACAAATCAGAGGGCTCACTGCCACAAAGATTCAAAGAATATGGCTCACTACTAGAATACAAAATTTATGGCTTACTGCCAAAAGAGAACTGATGAATTACACCTTTTCTTGTGCTGAATTCAGTTCCAGATGAAGTTCTGTAAAGATAGTATTGCATATCATAAGTCACTCAATAATTCTGATCTGATCACACACTTTTTGTCTTCACTTGATTCACTTATTTTGATCTGCTACATCCACACACTTTTCTGTCTCTATGTCCTTCTTGCATAACATCACATCTCCTCTCTTTTCTGGAGAGACACATATGTATACATATATGTATCTTACATATCAATTAGGTCGGCCAAAACATCCATAAAGTATTGCACACGCTAATTTGGCCAAGATCTTCAAATATCTGACTCATTGATTGTCACACGGTAGGAACCAAACCTAAAAGCAACATATTAGACCACACATAACGGTCATCTTCAATGTGAAATAACTTCAGGTAAATGAGTCATATATACAGTACTATGTTGACATCAATGAAAAACATTTGATGCAACCTTTAACCTCCAACAGTTCTCATATCACATCATGTCTTATGGATGTGGAATTGTTAGCTTTTGTTCGAGGAAGGGATTAATATTTCTTTTAGTTATTCATCAAAGATTGTGTGAATGCAATAGGGATTTATAAGTAGTGTGATAAGTGTTGTTCTTTTCTTGGTTTCTCATTGTAAGGTGGTGAGGTTATAAGAAGCCATGAGTTGGTTTGTTATAGGAGTATATTTCATTTTTTGACTTTGTTGTAGATAAGGCATTGATCAAAATAATTCATAAAGTTTGAAGATTGATGCAGAATCACATCAAATCAAAAATCAAAACTTTACTTTAATGTAAATTTTATGTTTTATGCACAAATCCACACTAGAAGGGAAACATTAAGCATATTGGAGGCCCTAGGGTGATTAATCCAATTACACCACCTTCTCAAATACCAATGTGAAGAAATTTGTTATCAAAGACATCATGGTCAAGAAAACTATTATATGATTGAATGATGTTATAGGACCACCCTCCTAAGTTCTGCAAATCTTGAAGTGTAGGGGAGAAAAGTATAAAATCTGTTTCTCATTCATTGGCCACTGACCTGAGGTCTCCAATTATAAGGTGTTGCTAATCTTTAGGAAAACATAGATAAGTAGATGGAAACACAAACACTACTATTGTTAATATGTTATTAATTATTGAGTTGAATGATGAATCATTGAGTACATGTAAAACTTATTAGTATGAAACAATTAAAATATGAAATTATTAATAATATGTTAACTTATTCAATTTGATTCATAGTTTCATGGAATACAATATAAAATATCATCAACTATGGTTTGGAATATGATTCATGAAATGCAGTATAAATACCTAAAAATTGCTAAATCACTTCCATTTTCCAAATCACGTCTTGGTCCTCACTTTGATGATGAGATTGAGAGTCATCTTGACTCTGAGTTTGGTCTTCATTTTCTTTGCCCTTTGTACGTCTGCTTAACTACATCTCAAGTTCAATAGGCATTGTGTCACTGCCATTTGTGACACTGCCACCACCATTTGAAGTGTTGCACAACCCTCTTCTTTCACATATAGACTTCTAGATTGTGAGTGCCCTTTAAAAAGGAAAAAATTGAACATTGTACCTAGTTGTAAACACCCTCAAGCAATTTTCCAAATTCTTGTCTAGTTTGTTTCTTATCTTTGATTTCAAAAACCCAAATACACTGAAACCTCTCTCATCCTCCATCAACCCCAATATCAGTGTTTGACATAAATCAACAATTTTGAAATATTTTGATAATGAATCACACAATATTTCACTCTGACCAAAGGTTACCCAAACCCTTGTTATTGATCCTACTTCCATAGGATTCTCCATGGACTCAACCTAGTCAATCATACTTATTGCAAAACAATTAGCTTGTTCTTTAAGCTTAATTTCATTTGTAATTCCTCCTATTTTTTGCCCATTGTATTATGAACTTTTTGAAAAGTATTCGGCCAAGGTAATGATTTTTTTATGAAAATAGTTTGGGTTCCCTCAGTTGCCTAGCATCCAAAATTGGGGATACACAATAGACATGGCTTCAAGCACTTGATCTCAAGGGAATAATTCATAAATATCTAAGGAAAGAGATTTTGCAATAGATTTTAAATTACCACTTATAGATTTAACAATGTCATTAAAAGCTTCCTTTATAACAGGTACTTCTTTGGTAGAGTGCCTGACCATCGTACAATAGTGCATTGGTATCTCAAATCCATGTACAAATACACATGACTACCCACTTGCATTAAACTGTAAATAATTTTTAGGATTATTCAAATATGTAATTAACTGCCAGCTCACAAAATTTGGACTTTGAAATGGATAATCTGTTAGATTTAGATATAGATTATTGAGGGTCATGCATGTCATTCTACGTAATTTATATACATAGTTATATCTTGGGATTTCTTCACAAGATTGTTCATTTCATCCAATATGGGGAGAAGACCAGCTAAAGTTAAGAGTGTTTATGTATCACTTAACCTATGTAAGAGGTCAGGAGCTTTGTCTACTGTGTTGCGATGCTCGTATATTACTCCAATCAAGGATCAATATTCTAAAAGAAACTGTTGCGCTGGTCCATGTAAGGAGATCCATCTAGTATCAACATCCTTAAGAAGCTTGTTTCCTCTTGTTATTCCCTCAACAAAATTTTGAAATTCCGCAAAATGTTTGGGACTTCGGTAGAAGTATGCATAGAGCTTGTAGACTAGATTTTAAACTTTTGATACTGTAGAAAACTTGCTTACAATTTTAAATGCTAAATTCATTGTGGGCCATGCAGTGAATGCCAATCATGTATGGTGAACAAGTAGTTTGTAACTTTATGCAAAGACCGCTCTTGTGACCTTGCATTACTGCAGCTCCATCAGCTCCTACACACACCAAATTTTTGGCAATTGTCAAATCATCCATACCTCCAATTTCATTCAAAGGTTTCTTAACTAGTTCAAATAGATTTTGCGATGTTGAATTTCCCTTCATTTTATGAACACAGAGAAGATGAGGTTGGTGGACATGTTGGTGTATAGTAAACACATGCATACATACCCAAGAAGTATTATCTATCATAATAACTTCATCTAAAGATAGTGCAATGAAGTTTGACTCTTTTATTTTCTCCTATAAATCTTGCTTTTCCACCACAACAAGACAACTTGCCCAATCCCATCTAGCATTTATTGACCAATGTGCGCTAGGAAAGTTAGAAACACCCAAAAAAGATAATAAATAAAAATATTCTGGGTAGTCTATCATAGGACACCCTTAGGACAAAATATGAAAAATAATACTCATCTGAACAATTTTTTCTAGTTGTGCTCCTACCATTATCTTTCCAAATTGATCTTCAATTGAACCTCCACATGCAACAAGATTCACCATTCTTTGCATATACTCATCATATTCTAGAGCATACTTAAAATGAAGACATTCTTCCTTTGATTTCCATCTTACTACTGATTTTTCCTTTCTGTCTATGATTTTTTTTTCATAAACTTTACCAATATGCTTTTATATAGTGTCAAGCTTTAGCTGCAACTTCTTGTCTCTTTTACATTTCCAACTACAAATCTTACACTTGCATTCTGTTGGATGTTCATCTTTGTTTCCATTCTCCACTAGTTCAATGAATGTGTACTTTAACACCCAATCAATCTAAAAATTCCTTGTCATCTACCAATCATGCCCCGTTTTCTATTTGGCTTTTCTTTTCATCTTCGTTGTAGCAACATCATCTATGATGCCATCATTTTCATCCAAGTTAATTAACTCATTCTGGCTAACCAAGGTATCCCTTGGAACATCTTCTATGACATTTCCATTCTCATTTGACTCAATTAATTCAATCCCATCTTCTAGTGAGGTATTTCCAATACATTCTTCATTAATATTGTTACATTGGTGGTTGTTGTTGTACCAAAATATTGACCTTTTAATGCCCAATACAACCACCAAATTTATACGAGATCCACAAAAGGTGCTTAAGCCATGTCATGAACCAAAGCATCGTGTTGCACCAAGGAGACCAAGAGACACACCATCTTGCAACAATCCCCCCTAGTGCAAGCGAGGGGTTCGAACCTGTGACCCTGAATTTGATACCAATTGTTACATTGGTGGTTGTCATTGCACACCAAAATATTGACCTTTTAATGCCCAATACAATTGCTAGATTTATACAAGATCCACGAGAAGCAGTTAACCAATGTCACGAACCCAAGCGTCTTGCTACACCAAGGAGACCAAGGGACACACCATCTTACAACAAGTATTTAGTGCAAGAGTTGATGATGTAGCTCTATCTTGATCTAATGGATCAAAAACAATGCTAATTCCAAAGTAAGAATTTAAGGTAACTACATTTTGGGAGTTTTAATGGCCTCCTAGTCCCTTCACCACCCTGAGGATTCTTACCCTTGTTACACTTTCTTCTTGATATCTTGATCTCTCAATTCGAATAAAAGATGGAAAAAATGTCTTCTTATTTAAGGAAATACAATATAGATCCCATTCCCTACTCAATACCATCTTTAATATTGAAGCAAGAATGAAAAAGAGATAAAAAATCTTATAACACTATGAAGAAATGATCACTTACCTTTAGGTTCTCATTTACTTGCTACTTGTTAATGCAAGAATGCTTGTAGTTGTAAGTTTGTAACTTTCCTATGATCAAGGTTCCAAGTCCAACTTTCGAATCAAGAGCTCACAAGTTCAAAATTGAACAAAATGTGTAAGAATGCATTAGAGTTTTGATTGTATTTATATCAAGCCATATTTGGAAAATTTCATGAGATTTTAAAATGGTATAGTAAAAAATTAGTGAATCTTGTGTGATTATACAATGATACATTTAAATGTTGGGTGAATCAAATATCAATGGAACACATACATTGTAATTTTCAAGGCGATTATGGCCTTGCAATTAGCATGGAGGTGTCAGTAATTGGAAAAATGTGTCCTCAAATGTAATTATTTTTAATGTTTTTGGTAAAATAGGTCCTCATAAGAAAATATTTATAAATTTTATCATAAATGGGTCCTCACACGTAGTGAACATTTAATGATGTTGGCGAAATGTGTCCTGATACATAATTTTGTTTTAATAGTATTGGAAAATATGTAGGTCATTTAATACATTCTTATGAGAATCCACATGAAAATATTAATATATCCTTTTGAAACGTGTAGTTTGTTATGGTGAAAATATTAATTACAAATACCTCATAAAATAAATCGATGGTGAATGAAAATGTATTGGACCGATAATTCATAAAATCTAGATGATTTTCCCACCCTGGTGGTTGTAATTTATTTTCCAATTTCAACTTGGATGATGTGTACTATTCGCTAATTGGTGAAGATTCACCACTAAAAAAATCCCTCCTCTAAGGGAACTCTATCACAAAGTACACTTCTAGACAAGGTTAACTATGAATTTAATAGAGAAGACAAGAATATCTAGGGGTTATATACAAGCACACGTATCTTGATAAAGAAAATCCTCTAGGTAGGATATTAGTGGAACAACATGATAACAACTGTATCTATATCAGCACCACCAAGTGGTCTGACATGGTCATAAACCTTCAAAATTATAGAAAAATAAAAATAAAAAAATCAAGAAATAGTAAAGAGAAAAATTGTCCTCCAATGAAGCCACTTTAGTGGCACTTTGGGTAGGTATCATAAGGAAAACCTGGTAAAAATGCATCATAAGTAGAATTGAGCATCTACGTGCACCATTTTAGGTGGAAGCATCTCCTCCTCTTCATAATAAATCCAATATTCCATCTATTTTACCCATAATAAATCCATCCATCCAATCCTTTTTCATCCATCTTCCAAGTTATCTTGATCTTGACAAAGGTTCAATGTATACTTCAACCTTTTTTTTGGTAAAATATTGGCATGGGTAATTATTATGCAATCCATCATTAAATGGTCCATGAAGCATTATCCAAAAGAGCATCCTCTATCCAAACATGCTATCTTATCACAAGATAATCCTTAGCATCCTTTGCATATTGATCTATCCATCCATGCATTCACCCATATCGTTCCATACATTGCTATACATTAGGGGAAAATAATTGATATTTCTTTCAAATAACTCTTGATCCATGTCTTATCTCTCACAACGTGGCATCAACATCATGATCCATAAAATTTGAAAAAGTCCAAAAACATCCATAATATTTTTTAAAAAGTCTAAAAGCACCATAACATTTCAAAATTCTTAAAAACATCCATAACATCCTAAAAAAATCAAAACATTTAGAAAATTTGAAAATCCAAAAATAACCTCAAATATCTTTAAAAAACTCCAAGACAATCTCATAACATTTGAAAATTTGAAACATTCAAATAACCTCAAAATACTAGAAATAGCCTCAAAACATTTCAAAAAAGTCAAAAACATTGAAAATTTTGAAAACAAAATCACCCATCTCATCTCGCTTTCACCCATAATAAACTGTCACACATAATAAATTGATCATCATCATTAACCTTTGGAAAAAAAAATAGAAAAAAGTGTAACACTTATCCAATAAAAGAAAACTTAAATGCAAAATCAAAAATCTTGATCATTATCAAACATGTCAGTCAAACCTCATATCAACAACCTATCAAACAAATATCATCCAATCCTCATCCAATGCATGTCTTATGAATAGATCTTTCCTACAATGGACATCATTTCAAATGTCATTTAAAACAACACTCTCTTTCACAAGAGATATGAATAACATTAACTGTTTGTTCATTTTGATATTTTCTTATGATTTATCTTATTGGTTCATTTTGATAATTTTTGATGATTTCTTCATAATGATTTAGAGAGAAAGGAATGGGGCATTGATCATTGCTTTCATCTGTCATGCTTGTTGGATATTCTTGTAATACAACCTTGGTGAATACTTGCCTTAAAAGTGCAAATGGTCTCAAGTAAAAAAATGGCTAGGCCATATTAGGTTCTTCATACCTTTTGTGTATTAGTCTCATTAATTCAATGACTTCATCTTCTCACATGACCAAACAAGGTTTTTGTATGTAAAGTAAAAATAAGGATACTCCTATATGTTTGTAGGGTCAAAGTCCATGCATTATATACAACGCTACCCTGGTTCTTCATACCTTGGTGCATCGTGTCTATTCGCTACATCAAATAAGGATTGCTATGATGAAAAGCATTATCTAAGAGCAAAAGAAAAATCATTATCCCATCTCATCCCATATCCAATAAAATCTTGGAATAGTCATAGGTTTATTGGTATCCTGATCAACATCATCTTCCATTCCAATCATTCCATTTCATCTCACTCTTCTACTTCCATTTATCTCATTCTATCATATTCTTCTATCTTTACTAACATTTCTATCGAAGTATCGAATTTGTGTGATATACATCAAAATATGTAGATGAATTTATCCATAGTCGATGAGTGTGTATGCATCATAAAATTGGTCTACATGAAACATCTAAGCTTCCTATGACTTGTTTTTTTGTCTCGTGATCAGTAGAATCACTCCTTTAATAATCTTATCACTATCTCGGCTTGAAAATTAGTTTTTCCACTCGATCTCTCAAGGGGACAACATACCAACATTTCTTCATCCACTGGGGCACAATGGGGCATCAGGAAAAGTAAAAAAAATGGAATTAACTAGTATCAATTCTTTGAAGCAATGCAACAAGTACCTCACTTCAAAGAGGGGCAAAATGTAGACATCTAAAAATGTCCTAAGTATATCACACACCCAATTTCACTTATTAACATCATTTTCTCATCATAACCACCTAATTCCTCTATTTTAATTAAATAATGTCCAATTATTTAGTTAAATTCACCATTTTCTCCTATTAATTGAATAACTAGGGTTATTTGATTAATTCATCATAATTCACCATTTTTCTCCCCTTTTGATTAAATAATATCAAATTATTTAATTATCATAATCCCACTTGATTAAATAATACTTAAATATTTAATTAAAGTTCTTAATTCTTCCAATTTGCACAATTAGTTGATTTTCATGAATATTTAATTGACTAATTTTCTTCCAACTCTCCAACTTGCACAAGAATATTCTACATGGAATATTTCCTTTTTAAATTTGAATTCTTCCCTCCAACTCAAAATATCTCCAACATAATTCCTAAAATTATGGGATATTGTTGAGTGTCTCATGGATTATGAACTGTTGATCTAATCCTTGATCCATGTCTCATGGATTATCAACCACTTGATTAATCCTTGATCCATGTTTTCATCTCTCGTTCGATTTCATCCATTGATCCTCCATTTCAATCCTCACTGTTGATCAATATTCTTAAAATCTATAAATACTAGACCTATTTCCTATTAGTTCATTCACCATCCTTATGCAAAGTTATTCTCTCAAATTGATTACTCATTTGTGAGAAATTTGAGAGCATCTTTTGTGAATCAATCTTCATCAATGTTCAATCAAGCTTTTGCACATCAATAGATAATGCATAAAACTGAGCAATCCACATCCACATCCACACATTATGCATCAATCCACAATGAGATTGAAAGGTTTGCATATTAGTTTAGGTTCATTTGATTTAAATTCATGTTTATTTCTTTGAATTGAATCTTTCTAGTATTGTGTAATTGAATTTCATTGAATATGACTTTTAGTTGATCATTTCATCTTATTATTGTTTCAATTCTTTAGTATTTGATCAATTAGAACTAACCATACACAATACCATCTAATGGTGTAATGTTATAACATTTAAGAGTTATTATTTTAAAACATTGTGATACAATACCTCATGATATCCATGATCTTGTATTACCTTTTATTTGATTAATATCTTGAGAAGAGATAAGGCCCATAATATACACTAGCTTATATGCAATGACCAATGGTGCAACATTATAAACATGCAAGAATGACAATGTTTATTTGTTACAAGATCTTGCCACATAACTTTTGATAGAACATATATGGTTCAAATATTCCTTCTAAAATAACTAAATTTTTTGTGGTGGTAGATCCTAATCCATGTTGACTTGGACCAAATTTCTAATGGCACATAATTTTGAAGATGTTAGACCAAAAAATTTTAGAATGTTGAGAGATATTGCCACATAAAATTTTCCTTACTTCATCAAAACCCACAAAGGACTGGTGATTTATTGAAAATAAAACCTATGGAAGGAAAAATATTATGCTTGCCAACCTTTGAAGTATTCTAAGAAAATTGAAGTGTGTTGAGAAAGGGAGACCAAAATGATGTCAAGGGTCAATGTTGTAAAATCAAAGACATTGATTCAATGAAGTAGGACTTAGTACTTTGAGAACAAATAAATTGACCAAAAAGGTGAATGAAAAGAAAATATCTATAGTTCTTGGTGACATCCTAGGGGATATTTTCTTGTAAAGAATAATCTAGATTGTATTATATAAGCAATATGATCACAGTAAAATTTCAAAAATTTGAGAGAAGTTATGACTACAACTTCTAAAGAGAATTGTACAATGATACCCACTCATCCTTTAAAGGTTTCTCTTTCATTTTAAAGGATTCAAAGGAATCATTAAATTCTATAATCTCTTTATGAGAAACACTTTGGGATTTGCAACTATAGTTCTTACTAGATATTCAAGTTCAGCTAATGGACAAAGTACTGCTTCAATTTCTATAATGCTTGGTAATTATTCCCAACCCCTAAATGATGTTCTATCTACCTATTTTCTTATAATAATTCCCTTAGCTCATCTTCTCCTAGAATACTATTATTTTTAAATGGAGAGGGTAGTCCTTGTTGCACCAAATAAATGATATGCTCTCTCATTTTCTTAACAACCTACTAGATAAAACCATTATGCAAGTGTAAAATTTTAGAGAAAAGTTATTTAAGCTCTACATCTCATTGAACTTTCCAACTACTATATATCTTTTGGTAATACTTGTGGATAATAGAAATTAATCTATCAAACTATAAAGCTTCTCAACTAGGGGTTGCACCTCGAAGGCTTCGGGTTACAGTGACAATAAAGTTTTGTCTACTTGGACACTTTGACTTGTACAATTAAATATTGAGATTTTACAATAAACCTTAATGTATATTTGAATTGGGTTATATTTTTTCTATCCTAACCCAATAGTATGTACGTAAATATTTGACCAATGAAATAACTCTAGGTGCATGCCATGTAGTTTGGATATCCATTTGTAGCTATTGGATTTGTTGATCCTTAGCATTGAGCTAAGATTTTAATGACTCAATTGAGTCCATTAATTATATAGGTTTAGTATAAATTTATTTTTCTTTCAACACTCTTATGTTCTCTTACTCCTTTACATTTTGAATCTTTTGTTTTTGGCCTTCTATTGTGAGATTCACTCTATCTAATTTAGACTATAGGGTGGCATGTTTAGCTTGCACAACTTGAAATATTTCAAGTA
>VDFB02000003.1:752283011-752304762 GCA_007258455.2 Sequoia sempervirens | reverse complement strand
TAATTTTAAACTCTTATACATCCATATGCAAAACAAAATTGCATAACTTTCAAAGAATATTTTAGCTACTATATTTTCTTTTCTCTCTTGAGTGTTACTTTAGCTATAAAAAAAAATATGAGCTTTAGGTATCCTCTAAGTTTATTAGATGTAAAACACCTACCTATAATGGGTGGTTATCGCCCTAAAAAATTGTCTATGGAGAAATCCTAGAAAGGATATCTCACTTGTTAAATTTTTATGGATCATTTAAAAGAAACATAAAAATATTTGTATTTATGTTAATGAGAATCTCATATGATCTCCTCGCTAATGATCATAAAATTATCTATAATCAAAATGAATATATTCTAGAATTATCAGGAATATTATGTTCTCATTGGTAAATGATAAGTACATATAATTAATCATGATCTTTATTATTCCTACATCAAGAATCAACTTTATTTGATTATTGTGTTATTGACTATGTTGGTAATTCTATTTATAGGGAATCTACCATCTAGATTGTCTTCAAAATAAATAATGCAGATGTTATCACATGGATGGAGCAATACTTAAAAAAATACTATCATTTATGGTTTTTTATCAAAAGGCTAAATACAAAAGTAGCTCTGGAGTTGAATCAATGTGGCTTCGAAGATTTATGGTAGAGTTTCATCAAGGTACTAGTAAAAGTACCACCTTAATATATGATAACTAGAGTTACTCTTACGAATGACTCTTATTTCAAAAAAATAAGAGAGAGAAAAGAATATTGAAGATCATGGGCACTTCACTCAAGAAAAACTATTTCATCATAAAATTTATCTTCTATTTTATTCATATAAATATCTAGAGGTTAACTATGATCAAGAAGATATAGATTGGAATCTCATCCATCACATATCAAAGCCTCTATGTGGTGATTGGATTTAAGGTGATGTCATTCAAGGGGATAAATCCTAGATTAAAGACCTAATAAGCATTACATAAGACCTTTAGGTATTATATGCTCCAAATTAAATTCAATGCTTGGTCATAAGAAGTTACCATTAATGGGGAGTATACATAACAATAAAACCTCTAGATGTAAGACATGTAGGCATTATAACACCTTGGGACGGATAAATCCTTGGATGTAAGACCTAACAAGCATAACATAAGACCTCTAGGAATTATATGTATGTCCTATGGGTCTCTATTAAATTTATTCTTTCTATAAATCCTCCACTTATAAAAGAATTATTTTAAGTCCTATGAGTGCCTTATATTAATTCATGTGTGCATACTATATTAAGTCCTATGGGCACATTGTATTAAGTCCTACATGCACTATGTAATGAACCTAAGGTGAGGCTAATTTGAGGAGATTCGAGCTCCAATAAAATTATTTATGAAACCTCATATGTAGCATATTTTTAAAGCACTAGGATTATAAATTGTGACAAGATTACTTTCATGTAGTTCAAAATACATGCTCTTCATTTTGGCATATATTTGTGTTCCTATTTATCACTACCAAAAAGACCTATATTATTGGGGTCATTCATTTTTTCTTTTATAGAAATTGGCAATACATGATTTCCCCTATTAATATTAAGTTGGGGTGTTAAACATAATTTTATTGAGGTTCATTACCCTTATAATATTTATATAGTGTTCTAATATAAGGTTATAAAACATTATATATTATATGCTTAATTAAGCCTATCCCATTTAAAATAATTGTAGTTTAATAACTATTATATTATTAATAAATTATGAATGGTGGTTATTGAATAGGTGTGAATAATACCCGTTTAGGTATTTTTCCACCCTTTCTCCTATATTTAAGGAGGTTCTCTCTCATTTGAGAGTGTGTGAATTTGGAGATTTATAGTGAATTATATAACTATGCACAAGAGGTATAATTATCCATGAAGAAGTATGTAGAAATGTGTCCCTAGGTTCTATATATTTTAATATACTATTTTTTGTAAGTGTTTTAATACTTGATGATGTTTTATGGTGTTTTTACCCAAAGGGATTCTATAACGCCCTGCCACACAAACCCCAAAGGACACTAAAACATCTAACATTTATGCCACAATTTTATTTTTTTTAAAGTTAAAATAACCTAAGATGTAGTGTATATTAACATATAGCAATAATATGAGTTATTAGTTATCAGTTATCCATTTTTAAGATACCTAGATATATTGCTAAGAAATTTGAGAAAATCTAAAGGTCCTTCCTCTAGTCGGGCACCAAGGAAAAAAAGCAACTCGCTTTGGTTAAATGGGATAAGGTTTTTCAACCGAAAATTTGTGGTGGTCTTGGGATAAGAAACATTTATAATTTTAATAAAGCTCTAATGGCCAAAGTGGGTTGGGATCATCTGAGGGATAGGAAGGAGTGGTGTGAGATAATGAATTCCAAATACCTTTTGAACCAGCCATTGATTGAATTCCTTTCGGAGGCCCACCCTACAGGATCCTTGGTTTGGAAGGGTATCTACAGTCTTCAAGACCTTATGAGGAATGGGATCAAATGGAAGATAGGTAATGGTAATAAAATTAGATTTTGGGAGGATTCTTGGTTACTTGACTCTCCTCTGGAATCTTCTGAGTTCAGGTTTCTTAAGGGTCGGGCTCAACAAGTGTTTGGTATATATATTAGTGATTATCTTTTAGGACCCTTGAGAGCTAGGAAATGGAAGGACATTAGCCTTTGTTGTCCTTTATCCCCTAATATGTGTCTTCTAGCCAATATGTTGCAGGAGTTACTCTCTCTCACCAGGATACCCCCTTCTCACTGTGGAGATGATTTCTTCTGGATCCATGATAATCAAGGTGATCTAACTGTTAAATATGCTTACAGACAGCTGACTGTTCAGGGTGTGATCAATAATCTATGGAAAAAGGTTTGGAATAGATATACATGATACCAAAAGTTAACTTCTTCTTGTGGATTGTATGTCATAATAGAATTCTTACTCAGGATAATCTAAGGAAAAGGGGATTCCAGATCCCCAACAGATGCCTTTTGTGTAAATGCAATGAAGAATCGATGGTTGATCATCTATTGTTACACTGCCCCTTTGCTGCTGAGGTGTGGGAGCTGGCTTTTCCAAAAGGTTGGGGATATAGTGGATTATGTGTAAGGACATCACATTCTTTATCTTGAGTTGGTTTGGACCCTTCACCCATCAGTTAATTGGTGAAATATGGAACCAAGTTCCTCCCATTATATGTTGGAGCTTATGGAAAGAAAGGAACAATAGGATCTTCAAGAACACTGAGATGAACCTGAAAGAGGTGTTTGGTATAGGAGCTCAGCTCATTGAGGAAAATATCTCTCTCTTCAAAGGGAAAACCCCAGATAAAGGTCCCACTGAGATGGAAATAAGCATACCTAAAGCTTGGCATCAGATCCTGGATGCCAATTCATATGACAACTCCAAAATTCTAGCTAGGAGGGCCACTATTTGGAAACCCCCTAACAGGGGCTGGTTTAAACTAAACTTTGATGGGGCTACTAAGGGCAACCTGGGCAGAGAAAGTATAGGAGGAGTGATTAGGGATCACAGAGGAAAGTTGGTGGTTGGTTTTGTTGGGCGGATTGGTCTCCATTCTTCATGATAACTGAAGCTAGAGCAATGTTAAAGGGCTTACAGATAGTTGGTTCCTTGGGGATAGAGAACCTGCACATTGAAGGTGACTCTCAGTCCATTATTGATGCTATTAATTTTGATAGACTGCTGGGGTGGAACACTAAGGATATTCTTCTTGAAATTAGATTCCTTGTGTCTAAATTAAAATTAAAGGTGGTCAGTCATATTTACAGAGAGAGGAACCAAGTGGCTGACGCCTTAGCCAATTTTGGCTCTCAATGGAAATTGTCCAAATGTTGGCGTGATTTAAGTTTACTTCCGCCAAATATTCAAAGTATTATAGTGAAGGAACAAAGCCCTTACTTGACCCATGATGAAAACACAACATGTGCTTAGTTGGATTTCTAGGGGGTCCACAAGCTTCTTCACTAGGCTTTGTGGTCTTATTGTTTTGATGAGATGGATGATTAGTTGTATCGATGGGATGGATACCAAGTGGATTTTTTCAAATTATAGGATGGAACCCATTTGGAAAAAGGAAATCATGTTTTTTTGCAACAAGTACCGGTTAATTAATTCTAAGTTGGATCGTACTTGTCGTAATCTCCTTATGGGGATTTTCTTAAGATCGTGAAGTTTTAAATTTTGTGCTTTCAATTTTGATGTGACTTGTAATTATGAGAGAAAGCTCCTTTTTGGATTTTCTTTATCCACTATTTTGGTTTCACACCTTATAGCATCTATCTATGGTATAACTAAAATTGACCAACCCCTAATTGCTATCAATTTAGAGATTTCTAACTATGGCCCCACGGCTATTCTGCCTAGTTTTCAGTATTTTTGCTACATGGAAGGAAATCCTTCTCTATTGATTATGTCCTTTTTGCTTAGCTGTTTATGCAGGGAAATCCTCATTCATGCCTATGCTAAGAGTGGTACTAGGAAATTATTAACTCATGCGTGACTTGTCCTTAGGCTTGATTCCCAAAGATTATTGTTTATGGCTTAAATACCTTATTGTGCGGGTGATTTTTCACCTTGCAATTGTATCTAACATTTTGTTTTTTTAGGGTTCCTAGTTATACTGTGCACAGTGTAGAATCATGGGGGGTGATAGGGTGTGGACAGAGCTAGATAATTTCAACGAATTTCGCAAGGATCCATTGGTTTGGCACATTTGTGTCGAAGGTGGCATTGCTCCTCTAATGGAGAGACTTGTCGGCCATGACCCTAATCTATCGACCCAGTTTGTCAACTCTTGGAAGAATTGACATGTGTCTCTAGGAGACATCTCCTTTACGGTGGATGAGGACGTGATTACGCAGGTGACAAGTCTCCAGAGCTCTGGCATGAAGCATCCTAAACATTCGAAGACCCAAGACAATGTTAGTATGGACAAATTCTTTGTGGGTGATGAGAAGTTGGTGCACAACTAGTCTAGGTTTGAATGGGAGGCTCTTCCTCAACTGTGGAACCAGGTGTGTCTTGTGTTGATGAAATATGTCATGCTAGAAGGAAGGAACAAGACCTATTAGGGTATGTGCAGGATCATCATGGAAAAAATAGGCCCTTAAGTGGCAAAAAATTCAGAAAAAATAGAGTTAGGAAACTTGACATAAAAATTTGAATAAGTTATCTATATTATTTCAAAAATATGTAAGAATAGAATTTGTAGCAAATTGAATGTAGTTTCTAAACTACTGGAACTTTGGTACTTGCAAAATCTAATTTGGTGAAAATTTAGAAATTTCAATGCAATAGTACTTAAATTTCGAGGGAAAAGAAATAATAAGAGTAAGGTGTCTATCGACCACCCAACCACACAATAAAATGTTAATATTTTTTATAACTTGTTTTAGATATAAGTAGAGGAATCATGTCACGATGTGATGCATATTTTTTAGAATTTTTTCAAGTAAATAATTGTTTGTGAATTTTTATTACAACTTTTAAAAAAATAAAAAATTATATAATACGATCCACACATTAACTTGGTCAAAACTTGATGTTGAAATTCAATTTTTTTTTTAATCCTATAGTATGCAAAGCATAGAATGTGATGCATGTTTCGGATTCAAAAAATGTGATACTATTTGAAATCTATAGTTGTTTTTCAATCAACCCATCAATCAAGACTTTAGTCGTAATTCAAATAGAAAATGAATAATAATTATTTATTAAATTCAAAATAAAGCATAATTTATATCGGTGGAAAGCTGAGAATCTCCTCTAAAAACCCTTTTCATTTCATCAATTTTGGTTAAAAAAAATTTGTCAAACACATACCCATCATATCG
Organism: Sequoia sempervirens; assembly: GCA_007258455.2. Lineage (NCBI taxonomy): Eukaryota > Viridiplantae > Streptophyta > Pinopsida > Cupressales > Cupressaceae > Sequoia > Sequoia sempervirens. The sequence goes on along the minus strand of VDFB02000003.1, from coordinate 752,298,891 downwards.
CCACTTTTTGGCCCATCATGATCCTACACATACCCATTACTTCTACCATTTTCCCTTGTTAAATCACGTTAGGCATAAATTTTTACTGAGCTTCCCCTTTTTTTTGCTAATGGACCTTGAAAAATCAGTCAAAAAATGTGTGGAGTCTGCTACTTTAAATCCCAATGAACCTACTCCCCTGTCACTCCACCAAGGTCTTATCCTAAGACTCTACCACTTTCATCTGGCTTTATGCCCTCTGAAACCCATTTTGGTAGTCTGAATTGAGGAAATTGAGCCCCCCACTAAGACCAACTTATCTCCAGCTGAATCTAAAGGCCATGTCAAGAAGAGTCACCCGGTCCCTGTTGATTCTCAGAAACCCAAACCTGCTACCAAAAAACTTAAGGGTATTGAGGGAGCTTCCCAAACTAGTGCGGTGGTGAGCCTGTGTGACCTCAAGTCTACCCCTGCTAAGACTCCCAGTAAGCCTGCCCCAAAAAAGAAAGGTAAGGAGGAGAAGGAGCCTCTGAATAAAGGGAAAAATGTTGTGAGTAAGGACTCGTTGGGTGATATGGTGGTGGCGGAGAGTGTGGTTATTGGATGTGACACCATTATTCGGTGCTCTGGTAGGTTGGCAAAGAACAGGAAAAAAGTGCAGGTTAGGGATTTGGACATCGAAGAGGAGTTGTCGGACAACAAAGATACTAGAGTTGAAGAGGTATTAGAAGGCAAGGAAGGTGCGAAAGCGAGAGGTCCCTCTTCCATTCCCAAAAAAGGTAAATCTCAGAAGGAGGTTTCAGCCTCTCACTCGTTGGAACCTCTGTATATTGAGAAGAATGATCCTGACTACACTATGGGCGGAGGGGTGGAGCTCGGTGTGGTGAAAGAAAGAATGAAAAAAATGGAAAAAAAATTTAATGGTTTGACCCGTTTCATGGTCAAATTAGTTCACTATGTCACTAGTACCCTGTTGGCTATCATGAAGGATGAGATGGAGATGAAGAAGGCTGAAGACCACCAGGAGTGGATCGGTGATGATTTGGTTCAGTTTCTATCTAAGAACTAGGATAATACCAGCTAGTCTGCTATTGGTTTGTTGTTGGTCCGAGTGCTGTTAGTCCATATCTATTTTTGATTTGGTGTTTTGTTTTGTTAATTTTTTGATCTTGGACTCTATTGGCCCTTGTGGCTCTCTGTGAAGGGTATAGCACCCTGAAAATGCTACTTACTTTATCAAAAATATTCATTACTAGAAATTTGAAACCATACAAATGTATATATCAACTAGCTAAGTCCCTTGGGGTTACATGATTGCATCACATTTTGAACCATGATATAGAATAGATAAAACAGGAACATACTACCATACAATACTTAAATGATAACATCCATTAGATATCATAATACAATGCCACATAATACATTCATTTCATTTATAATATGAATTTATATGGTTCAAGGATTACATCAATCCTATAGTACTTCCCAACATGAACAGGAATAGTACAATAATAGGGAGTAATACATCTAAAATGTATGAATACAAAGCATCAAGACTGGATCCAACTCTGGTACAACTCTGGAGTCACTGCAAATGATACATCTATGTGCATCTCGATCTTCAGCTGGGGACCCAATGGGGTGTAAAGCACGTTCCACCTGACCATGTGGACCCTAAGGCCCACCCCCCATGCTAGGAGATGACAAGAAGGACCCACAACTAAAAATAGTCAAGTGAAAAATGACAAACAAGACTCTACGACAAGAGCAACAACAAACACAAGAAACATCTGCTTCCAGAGGTACATAAACAACAAGAGGGGAAACAACAAACACACAAGGTTGCTAAAGGGTGGAGTGTCATCACATAAGCTCGGCATGGGTTACCTAATGCAGATCTTCATAGGTTACTAGCCCTTACCTGGTTAAACCCTGGCAACCTCAACCAATCCCCAACCCCCATTCTCACTCATGCGGGATCAACATACCTTTCAAGAGGACAATGTAGTTGACCTTTGCCATTCTAGGCCTTCCCACTCATATCAAGCCTAAGTGAGCACTTGAGCCATGAGTGAGGCTAACTTATCTAGATTAACGTGAGATAATACCCAAACCCCCTAATTAATTATTAGGTTATCACTGATTAAGGAAGCTCTTAATGAGTTACCCGTACACCACTTTGTGTGTCGGCCCCCATTGAAAGCCACTCCTCCTACTAGCAACAGGAGACTCACAGTCATCAATTGGGTAGCCAACTTGCACCAACTAGCAAAACCATAAAAATATACACATAAAACGAGGCATGCAACACCTCCCACAAGATATTCATAGTAAAACAATCTTCCATAGTGCAAGGCTTAAACCCACATAAACATATTCCAAGAATAAAGATCAACCATTATCAAAATAACACATTCATGAAACCACCCACTTCTAGGTGAAACAACATAAAACTCATGACTTGATATGAGTTACCCAACGCGGATCCTCCTAGGTTGTCAGCCCCCATCCCGGGTTACCCAGGCAACCTCCTCGGATACCCAATTTATGAAAGAATAGAATAATGAGTAGCAACATCACAAGGGATCTTCAAACTCAACCAATACTAACATAATCAACTCGATACAAAATCAACCGCGAAATCAAAATCTTCACAATAAACGTTTGGCAGCAAAGGGCTTACTCCATTGAATATTAACCAATATAATCTCAATACCAACTCAACCACCATAATTAATGAGAAAATCAACCATCGACATCCGAGGGAGACCTTAATTTTCTCCTACAAGATACCCAACCATCCATTTCCCAAAAAACTTACAACTTGGTGAATAAACAACTTAGCACAAATCAGCCACAAAACAAAATCCAACATTAATTCTCAACACATATGTTCACTCAAAATTGCATCCATGTAGAGCACTAGGCTAACTCACAAAATTCACTCACCTAAAACTATCAATTTCAGAATAAAACAACAAACGCAAATAAATCAATACATTTTCCAACCTTCAATTAGATTAACATACCTTAGCTATTAATTCTAATATAATCGAATTTCCTAACATTTACCAAGGCATAATATTAACATTTACCTATAGGAAAAATACACCAATTTATTTAATTATTTACTTTATTCATCTATCTGTAACAAATCAATTACTTTTCGATTATCTAACTCAACATCTTCTATTATCTAAATCAATTACTCTTTTAATTCATCTAAATCATTGCACTTAATTTATACACGATTAAATAATATTTTAATTCCCATTTACTCCATATTTCAACCAAGAGATTATTTATCTATATAAGAACTAAATCAATCCTTTCTAATAAATCGAGTTGAAGTAAATCAATCTAATAAATAACACACATTTAATGCATATCTCCTAGCTTTATAAATACATATTTTTACATAGTTTGATTATGTGAAGTATTCTAAGATTTATAGACTAAGGGCTTAATTTATTTTAAATACTCTTGATTGAAATCATTTTATTAAATGGCATTTTTTCATTTGAAGTTGCCCTCAATTACAAGACATATCTTATAATGAACTATATATATATATAACCCCAAAACTGTGGTTTACAAAACAACGAAACAGATTATATACAAATAAACATGTAAATATTCTCCAACATATAAATTACTTCACATATTCTTAAGTCTAGTTGCATCAGATTCTTTATAATCAAATGGGAGCTAAGAGACCTTCGAATGATTATGACTCGATAAGCGTTTTGATCCCATTTTACTCCCTGAAATCATTGGCTTTTACAACCTTCTCATGCATACAGAGCACCTATCTATGGTAATGAAAACCAACAAATAAGGCCTGAGTTTAGACACACAACGTCGATACTCTCTATGCAAAAGAAGGTATTTGATAGAGGAAGAGATATCTTGCGCGCAAGAGGAGGATATCCTATTAAATCTTAATAGAGAGCATTGAGAGACAAGGGTTTGGTTGATATACAATTGTGACTACCACGGCAGACAAGGCGTAAAACAAACAGCAAAGATAAGTATAAGACATGGATGCGAATTAAAGACTCAAGATTCATTGAAATTAAATGTGTGGTATCTAAATGCAAAATTCAGGAAAAGACGCACCGATAAGTTTTGATTTCCAATTACTATGCTTTTAAATCGAATCCCATACATTGTGGTGTGCAGCGTCTTATATAAATGTAGAGCAATGCAGATGAAGAAGAATAAAGGTTTCCTGAAAGCTATCATCGATGGCTCTCATACTATGGGAAAAATACAAGGTAGGAAGTGGCTATTTCGATGGCGTTGAATCTACCCAGCTCGCCATTGGAATTCATCACACACTAATGTCTTCTCAAGGCTCATGGAGATTAATGGAATAGATGGCCGACAAACTTTTGACAAAACCCCTTAAGGAAGAGCGACCCTTATACAAATTCCATACAATGACATCTCATGGGTGAATTTAAGGCTATGATGGCCGATTTGCATACAAATAAAAATGAATGAAGGATTGAGGAGAAAGGAATATAGACCTGGAACAATTCATTACTTCCTTCTGGCAAATAAATAAGGAAAAGCAATACAACATGCTAAGCATATCAGTAGACTAAACCAAATCTATGTCCTTGCGCCCATACCAAAATGAGAGTTTGAAGTAGAGTAAGAACAACCTTAAGGCGATGGGAATGGAGAGAATCAATGACGTATAATAGAATGCAATGATTGAAGATTAAGTCCAAATCAGATTTGAAAGGAAGCTCTCAAAGATGTTTAGACAAATATAGCGTTCAGGCATACATCCAAACATTGGAGACTATGTTGGTATATCAAGTGCATGCAGCCACCTCACAACTCAATATGCAGTTAAACCTCAAATGTCTAACCTAGAACTAAGCTTTAGAACACCTAATACAATAAATAACTCATGCATACCAAATCAGCAGATTATGTAAATTATAATTCTCATTACAAACATCGAATACCCGACCCTATTGGTTTAAAGCTGTCAACTTTATAGTGATATTGCCATGCACAAAAGAATCGAGATGTGCTGAAGATCACCCATTCACAGCCGCAAAATCCTTCCCAAAAAACTTGATCACTTACAGAGACTAACACATTCAACACAATTTTCCCCAAAACAAAACTGTACTCTTTTTTTTGAATTAAGTTGCAAGTAAGGTTTTTCTTTTTTTTTTTAGAACAAAATTAACTGCTCAAACATTTCTCAAAACGAGCCTACTTCCAAGAACAGGAAAGAGTTTTATTTTTCCAAATTAAAAATCCAAGAGATAAGCTTTCAAAACTAAAAATCAACAAAAAAATGGAAAGTTTCTTGTTCGACAATTCGTTTGAGTCGTGCATGTGCACACATTATCTTTTTCCCATCTTTTCTTGCTTTTCACAATCTAGTTTGAAAATCTTATCTTTTATCTAATTTAAAATCACATTAATTTTCCCTATTTAAATAATTATCCTCACCCAATAACAAATTATTAATTATTATTAAATACCATTTGAAACAATACTTTTTATAAAAAAAAATTAATTTATTTAATTATTGTTTTAATTTCCAAATTCATTTAAATTGCATTGTAACAGATTTTAATTAAATTGACTGATTACACAAAGCCACTTAAAATATTAAGTTTACCACAAAATTCAATAGCACAATTTAAACAACGAAAACAAAATAAACACTTACTCGAATGCCCAGAAAAGCCAATATGGAGGGGCACTACAGATTCTCCCATGTATATCGTGTAATGTGTAAATTAGATTATTGTATGATTCTCATTTTATTTATTTTATATTTTATGTACAATGATTATTATCTTAAAGATCCTAGTTTCTAACATGAAGAGACCATATGGATAAGTTAAAACAAGAAAAGTATGGGAGACCATATGGGATGAAGAGCATAGTTCTATTATTTATGATTATTTTGTTAGAAACATTCAAGTGGTTGAGATATTTGAGGTTTAGGAGGAAGAAGGAGGATTCAAAGAATAGATAGCAACTATGTGGAAGAAATCCCAAGGCTAGACACTAGTCGCGGGTCGGGTCATGACCAACCTCCCTACATCAAATAGAAGTGCAAGTTTCATAAGACCACACTAATTTGGCTCAAATAATTTTGGCATATGGGAGCCTTAGGGAAGAATTATAACAAGCCCATCATGCTACCCAAGAAACACTCTAATCAAAATTAGAGAAGGTCTAAAAAGTAAAAGAGAAATCTCATCCTTTAACACCTTAAGAAAAGTCATAGGTTCCTATAGAACAAGCAATACAAGAATAGGCAATATAGACTACTTTAATAAAAGAGCTTGAGAGTAAGAGCTAAAAATTAATAATGGCTCTAGAATATCAACAACAAGAAGGATAAGTTGAGATAGTGGTACCAACAACAAGGTTTGTCACAATGATTCTAACTTCAACGGTTGCATAGGTAAGTATCTCTAACCCTTTTCTTCTCAGCCTATATAAATTCTTATTCTCAAATATCAATGCCTTTTTGCAAACCCCATCACAAACTACATTAATGTTTCCCACTTTTACGCAATCATCATTCTCATATTTGGTTCCCCAACGGCCTCCTTTGTATTGACTAGTAAATCCCCATTCCATCTAACCCATATACTTTCTGTCTAACTCCCTTTTTTCCTTATACAATCATGGGACATTCTTTATTACCTATTGGATCCATCCTAACCCCTTACCACCAACAAGTTACCTTTCCATATTTAATTCCTCAAGGTTTTGTATTCATGAGTGGTTTGATTCAATCACTTGCCAATCTACAATAATAAAATGGAATTGCTAAATAGGCATGTGATGTCAAAATGGAGGTTTAAAGGGAAAAACAAGTCAAAGGTCTAGCATTCCCTCATATGTGATCACAATATGTTCTAGCATGAGATGCATTAATGATCATTCACATGACACCAACACTTGTATCAAGGTCTAATACATCTTGAATATTACTTTTTTCATGTCACAAGGATGAATTTGGTGTAAGAGCACCCCAAAGATATAGTGAAATTGATGGAAGAAACTTATGAATATACCACAATAGATTTTACCAAGGTAAGCATAAAGATTGAGAAAAATGAGTTGGAGCCTAAACATATTAGAGACATAGTTAGCCAACTCCATGCTCACGCAAAGTTCCAAGAGTAGTGAGTACAAAATCTCACCATGGAGATTCAAGCCTAGGTGATACTTGAAATATTTCAAGTTGTGCAAGCTAAACATGCCACCCTATAGTCTAAATTAGATAGAGTGAATCTCACAATAGAAGGCCAAAAACAAAAGATTCAAAATGTAAAGGAGTAAGAGAACATAAGAGTGTTGAAAGAAAAATAAATTTATACTAAACCTATATAATTAATGGACTCAATTGAGTCATTAAAATCTTAGCTCAATGCTAAGGATCAACAAATCCAATAGCTACAAATGGATATCCAAACTACATGGCATGCACCTAGAGTTATTTCATTGGTCAAATATTTACGTACATACTATTGGGTTAGGATAGAAAAAATATAACCCAATTCAAATATACATTAAGGTTTATTGTAAAATCTCAATATTTAATTGTACAAGTCAAAGTGTCCAAGTAGACAAAACTTTATTGTCACTGTAACCCGAAGCCTTCGAGGTGCAACCCCTAGTTGAGAAGCTTTATAGTTTGATAGATTAATTTCTATTATCCACAAGTATTACCAAAAGATATATAGTAGTTGGAAAGTTCAATGAGATGTAGAGCTTAAATAACTTTTCTCTAAAATTTTACACTTGCATAATGGTTTTATCTAGTAGGTTGTTAAGAAAATGAGAGAGCATATCATTTATTTGGTGCAACAAGGACTACCCTCTCCATTTAAAAATAATAGTATTCTAGGAGAAGATGAGCTAAGGGAATTATTATAAGAAAATAGGTAGATAGAACATCATTTAGGGGTTGGGAATAATTACCAAGCATTATAGAAATTGAAGCAGTACTTTGTCCATTAGCTGAACTTGAATATCTAGTAAGAACTATAGTTGCAAATCCCAAAGTGTTTCTCATAAAGAGATTATAGAATTTAATGATTCCTTTGAATCCTTTAAAATGAAAGAGAAACCTTTAAAGGATGAGTGGGTATCATTGTACAATTCTCTTTAGAAGTTGTAGTCATAACTTCTCTCAAATTTTTGAAATTTTACTGTGATCATATTGCTTATATAATACAATCTAGATTATTCTTTACAAGAAAATATCCCCTAGGATGTCACCAAGAACTATAGATATTTTCTTTTCATTCACCTTTTTGGTCAATTTATTTGTTCTCAAAGTACTAAGTCCTACTTCATTGAATCAATGTCTTTGATTTTACAACATTGACCCTTGACATCATTTTGGTCTCCCTTTCTCAACACACTTCAATTTTCTTAGAATACTTCAAAGGTTGGCAAGCATAATATTTTTCCTTCCATAGGTTTTATTTTCAATAAATCACCAGTCCTTTGTGGGTTTTGATGAAGTAAGGAAAATTTTATGTGGCAATATCTCTCAACATTCTAAAATTTTTTGGTCTAACATCTTCAAAATTATGTGCCATTAGAAATTTGGTCCAAGTCAACATGGATTAGGATCTACCACCACAAAAAATTTAGTTATTTTAGAAGGAATATTTGAACCATATATGTTCTATCAAAAGTTATGTGGCAAGATCTTGTAACAAATAAACATTGTCATTCTTGCATGTTTATAATGTTGCACCATTGGTCATTGCATATAAGCTAGTGTATATTATGGGCCTTATCTCTTCTCAAGATATTAATCAAATAAAAGGTAATACAAGATCATGGATATCATGAGGTATTGTATCACAATGTTTTAAAATAATAACTCTTAAATGTTATAACATTACACCATTAGATGGTATTGTGTATGGTTAGTTCTAATTGATCAAATACTAAAGAATTGAAACAATAATAAGATGAAATGATCAACTAAAAGTCATATTCAATGAAATTCAATTACACAATACTAGAAAGATTCAATTCAAAGAAATAAACATGAATTTAAATCAAATGAACCTAAACTAATATGCAAACCTTTCAATCTCATTGTGGATTGATGCATAATGTGTGGATGTGGATGTGGATTGCTCAGTTTTATGCATTATCTATTGATGTGCAAAAGCTTGATTGAACATTGATGAAGATTGATTCACAAAAGATGCTCTCAAATTTCTCACAAATGAGTAATCAATTTGAGAGAATAACTTTGCATAAGGATGGTGAATGAACTAATAGGAAATAGGTCTAGTATTTATAGATTTTAAGAATATTGATCAACAGTGAGGATTGAAATGGAGGATCAATGGATGAAATCGAACGAGAGATGAAAACATGGATCAAGGATTAATCAAGTGGTTGATAATCCATGAGACATGGATCAAGGATTAGATCAACAGTTCATAATCCATGAGACACTCAACAATATCCCATAATTTTAGGAATTATGTTGGAGATATTTTGAGTTGGAGGGAAGAATTCAAATTTAAAAAGGAAATATTCCATGTAGAATATTCTTGTGCAAGTTGGAGAGTTGGAAGAAAATTAGTCAATTAAATATTCATGAAAATCAACTAATTGTGCAAATTGGAAGAATTAAGAACTTTAATTAAATATTTAAGTATTATTTAATCAAGTGGGATTATGATAATTAAATAATTTGATATTATTTAATCAAAAGGGGAGAAAAATGGTGAATTATGATGAATTAATCAAATAACCCTAGTTATTCAATTAATAGGAGAAAATGGTGAATTTAACTAAATAATTGGACATTATTTAATTAAAATAGAGGAATTAGGTGGTTATGATGAGAAAATGATGTTAATAAGTGAAATTGGGTGTGTGATATACTTAGGACATTTTTAGATGTCTACATTTTGCCCCTCTTTGAAGTGAGGTACTTGTTGCATTGCTTCAAAGAATTGATACTAGTTAATTCCATTTTTTTTACTTTTCCTGATGCCCCATTGTGCCCCAGTGGATGAAGAAATGTTGGTATGTTGTCCCCTTGAGAGATCGAGTGGAAAAACTAATTTTCAAGCCGAGATAGTGATAAGATTATTAAAGGAGTGATTCTACTGATCACGAGACAAAAAAACAAGTCATAGGAAGCTTAGATGTTTCATGTAGACCAATTTTATGATGCATACACACTCATCGACTATGGATAAATTCATCTACATATTTTGATGTATATCACACAAATTCGATACTTCGATAGAAATGTTAGTAAAGATAGAAGAATATGATAGAATGAGATAAATGGAAGTAGAAGAGTGAGATGAAATGGAATGATTGGAATGGAAGATGATGTTGATCAGGATACCAATAAACCTATGACTATTCCAAGATTTTATTGGATATGGGATGAGATGGGATAATGATTTTTCTTTTGCTCTTAGATAATGCTTTTCATCATAGCAATCCTTATTTGATGTAGCGAATAGACACGATGCACCAAGGTATGAAGAACCAGGGTAGCGTTGTATATAATGCATGGACTTTGACCCTACAAACATATAGGAGTATCCTTATTTTTACTTTACATACAAAAACCTTGTTTGGTCATGTGAGAAGATGAAGTCATTGAATTAATGAGACTAATACACAAAAGGTATGAAGAACCTAATATGGCCTAGCCATTTTTTTACTTGAGACCATTTGCACTTTTAAGGCAAGTATTCACCAAGGTTGTATTACAAGAATATCCAACAAGCATGACAGATGAAAGCAATGATCAATGCCCCATTCCTTTCTCTCTAAATCATTATGAAGAAATCATCAAAAATTATCAAAATGAACCAATAAGATAAATCATAAGAAAATATCAAAATGAACAAACAGTTAATGTTATTCATATCTCTTGTGAAAGAGAGTGTTGTTTTAAATGACATTTGAAATGATGTCCATTGTAGGAAAGATCTATTCATAAGACATGCATTGGATGAGGATTGGATGATATTTGTTTGATAGGTTGTTGATATGAGGTTTGACTGACATGTTTGATAATGATCAAGATTTTTGATTTTGCATTTAAGTTTTCTTTTATTGGATAAGTGTTACACTTTTTTCTATTTTTTTTTCCAAAGGTTAATGATGATGATCAATTTATTATGTGTGACAGTTTATTATGGGTGAAAGCGAGATGAGATGGGTGATTTTGTTTTCAAAATTTTCAATGTTTTTGACTTTTTTGAAATGTTTTGAGGCTATTTCTAGTATTTTGAGGTTATTTGAATGTTTCAAATTTTCAAATGTTATGAGATTGTCTTGGAGTTTTTTAAAGATATTTGAGGTTATTTTTGGATTTTCAAATTTTCTAAATGTTTTGATTTTTTTAGGATGTTATGGATGTTTTTAAGAATTTTGAAATGTTATGGTGCTTTTAGACTTTTTAAAAAATATTATGGATGTTTTTGGACTTTTTCAAATTTTATGGATCATGATGTTGATGCCACGTTGTGAGAGATAAGACATGGATCAAGAGTTATTTGAAAGAAATATCAATTATTTTCCCCTAATGTATAGCAATGTATGGAACGATATGGGTGAATGCATGGATGGATAGATCAATATGCAAAGGATGCTAAGGATTATCTTGTGATAAGATAGCATGTTTGGATAGAGGATGCTCTTTTGGATAATGCTTCATGGACCATTTAATGATGGATTGCATAATAATTACCCATGCCAATATTTTACCAAAAAAAAGGTTGAAGTATACATTGAACCTTTGTCAAGATCAAGATAACTTGGAAGATGGATGAAAAAGGATTGGATGGATGGATTTATTATGGGTAAAATAGATGGAATATTGGATTTATTATGAAGAGGAGGAGATGCTTCCACCTAAAATGGTGCACGTAGATGCTCAATTCTACTTATGATGCATTTTTACCAGGTTTTCCTTATGATACCTACCCAAAGTGCCACTAAAGTGGCTTCATTGGAGGACAATTTTTCTCTTTACTATTTCTTGATTTTTTTATTTTTATTTTTCTATAATTTTGAAGGTTTATGACCATGTCAGACCACTTGGTGGTGCTGATATAGATACAGTTGTTATCATGTTGTTCCACTAATATCCTACCTAGAGGATTTTCTTTATCAAGATACGTGTGCTTGTATATAACCCCTAGATATTCTTGTCTTCTCTATTAAATTCATAGTTAACCTTGTCTAGAAGTGTACTTTGTGATAGAGTTCCCTTAGAGGAGGGATTTTTTTAGTGGTGAATCTTCACCAATTAGCGAATAGTACACATCATCCAAGTTGAAATTGGAAAATAAATTACAACCACCAGGGTGGGAAAATCATCTAGATTTTATGAATTATCGGTCCAATACATTTTCATTCACCATCGATTTATTTTATGAGGTATTTGTAATTAATATTTTCACCATAACAAACTACACGTTTCAAAAGGATATATTAATATTTTCATGTGGATTCTCATAAGAATGTATTAAATGACCTACATATTTTCCAATACTATTAAAACAAAATTATGTATCAGGACACATTTCGCCAACATCATTAAATGTTCACTACGTGTGAGGACCCATTTATGATAAAATTTATAAATATTTTCTTATGAGGACCTATTTTACCAAAAACATTAAAAATAATTACATTTGAGGACACATTTTTCCAATTACTGACACCTCCATGCTAATTGCAAGGCCATAATCGCCTTGAAAATTACAATGTATGTGTTCCATTGATATTTGATTCACCCAACATTTAAATGTATCATTGTATAATCACACAAGATTCACTAATTTTTTACTATACCATTTTAAAATCTCATGAAATTTTCCAAATATGGCTTGATATAAATACAATCAAAACTCTAATGCATTCTTACACATTTTGTTCAATTTTGAACTTGTGAGCTCTTGATTCGAAAGTTGGACTTGGAACCTTGATCATAGGAAAGTTACAAACTTACAACTACAAGCATTCTTGCATTAACAAGTAGCAAGTAAATGAGAACCTAAAGGTAAGTGATCATTTCTTCATAGTGTTATAAGATTTTTTATCTCTTTTTCATTCTTGCTTCAATATTAAAGATGGTATTGAGTAGGGAATGGGATCTATATTGTATTTCCTTAAATAAGAAGACATTTTTTCCATCTTTTATTCGAATTGAGAGATCAAGATATCAAGAAGAAAGTGTAACAAGGGTAAGAATCCTCAGGGTGGTGAAGGGACTAGGAGGCCATTAAAACTCCCAAAATGTAGTTACCTTAAATTCTTACTTTGGAATTAGCATTGTTTTTGATCCATTAGATCAAGATAGAGCTACATCATCAACTCTTGCACTAAATACTTGTTGTAAGATGGTGTGTCCCTTGGTCTCCTTGGTGTAGCAAGACGCTTGGGTTCGTGACATTGGTTAACTGCTTCTCGTGGATCTTGTATAAATCTAGCAATTGTATTGGGCATTAAAAGGTCAATATTTTGGTGTGCAATGACAACCACCAATGTAACAATTGGTATCAAATTCAGGGTCACAGGTTCGAACCCCTCGCTTGCACTAGGGGGGATTGTTGCAAGATGGTGTGTCTCTTGGTCTCCTTGGTGCAACACGATGCTTTGGTTCATGACATGGCTTAAGCACCTTTTGTGGATCTCGTATAAATTTGGTGGTTGTATTGGGCATTAAAAGGTCAATATTTTGGTACAACAACAACCACCAATGTAACAATATTAATGAAGAATGTATTGGAAATACCTCACTAGAAGATGGGATTGAATTAATTGAGTCAAATGAGAATGGAAATGTCATAGAAGATGTTCCAAGGGATACCTTGGTTAGCCAGAATGAGTTAATTAACTTGGATGAAAATGATGGCATCATAGATGATGTTGCTACAACGAAGATGAAAAGAAAAGCCAAATAGAAAACGGGGCATGATTGGTAGATGACAAGGAATTTTTAGATTGATTGGGTGTTAAAGTACACATTCATTGAACTAGTGGAGAATGGAAACAAAGATGAACATCCAACAGAATGCAAGTGTAAGATTTGTAGTTGGAAATGTAAAAGAGACAAGAAGTTGCAGCTAAAGCTTGACACTATATAAAAGCATATTGGTAAAGTTTATGAAAAAAAAATCATAGACAGAAAGGAAAAATCAGTAGTAAGATGGAAATCAAAGGAAGAATGTCTTCATTTTAAGTATGCTCTAGAATATGATGAGTATATGCAAAGAATGGTGAATCTTGTTGCATGTGGAGGTTCAATTGAAGATCAATTTGGAAAGATAATGGTAGGAGCACAACTAGAAAAAATTGTTCAGATGAGTATTATTTTTCATATTTTGTCCTAAGGGTGTCCTATGATAGACTACCCAGAATATTTTTATTTATTATCTTTTTTGGGTGTTTCTAACTTTCCTAGCGCACATTGGTCAATAAATGCTAGATGGGATTGGGCAAGTTGTCTTGTTGTGGTGGAAAAGCAAGATTTATAGGAGAAAATAAAAGAGTCAAACTTCATTGCACTATCTTTAGATGAAGTTATTATGATAGATAATACTTCTTGGGTATGTATGCATGTGTTTACTATACACCAACATGTCCACCAACCTCATCTTCTCTGTGTTCATAAAATGAAGGGAAATTCAACATCGCAAAATCTATTTGAACTAGTTAAGAAACCTTTGAATGAAATTGGAGGTATGGATGATTTGACAATTGCCAAAAATTTGGTGTGTGTAGGAGCTGATGGAGCTGCAGTAATGCAAGGTCACAAGAGCGGTCTTTGCATAAAGTTACAAACTACTTGTTCACCATACATGATTGGCATTCACTGCATGGCCCACAATGAATTTAGCATTTAAAATTGTAAGCAAGTTTTCTACAGTATCAAAAGTTTAAAATCTAGTCTACAAGCTCTATGCATACTTCTACCGAAGTCCCAAACATTTTGCGGAATTTCAAAATTTTGTTGAGGGAATAACAAGAGGAAACAAGCTTCTTAAGGATGTTGATACTAGATGGATCTCCTTACATGGACCAGCGCAACAGTTTCTTTTAGAATATTGATCCTTGATTGGAGTAATATACGAGCATCGCAACACAGTAGACAAAGCTCCTGACCTCTTACATAGGTTAAGTGATACATAAACACTCTTAACTTTAGCTGGTCTTCTCCCCATATTGGATGAAATGAACAATCTTGTGAAGAAATCCCAAGATATAACTATGTATATAAATTACGTAGAATGACATGCATGACCCTCAATAATCTATATCTAAATCTAACAGATTATCCATTTCAAAGTCCAAATTTTGTGAGCTGGCAGTTAATTACATATTTGAATAATCCTAAAAATTATTTACAGTTTAATGCAAGTGGGTAGTCATGTGTATTTGTACATGGATTTGAGATACCAATGCACTATTGTACGATGGTCAGGCACTCTACCAAAGAAGTACCTGTTATAAAGGAAGCTTTTAATGACATTGTTAAATCTATAAGTGGTAATTTAAAATCTATTGCAAAATCTCTTTCCTTAGATATTTATGAATTATTCCCTTGAGATCAAGTGCTTGAAGCCATGTCTATTGTGTATCCCCAATTTTGGATGCTAGGCAACTGAGGGAACCCAAACTATTTTCATAAAAAAATCATTACCTTGGCCGAATACTTTTCAAAAAGTTCATAATACAATGGGCAAAAAATAGGAGGAATTACAAATGAAATTAAGCTTAAAGAACAAGCTAATTGTTTTGCAATAAGTATGATTGACTAGGTTGAGTCCATGGAGAATCCTATGGAAGTAGGATCAATAACAAGGGTTTGGGTAACCTTTGGTCA